>JARQOC010000004.1:350080750-350451752 GCA_033576535.1 Allobates femoralis | reverse complement strand
GTGTGCGGCCCTCGAGGCCTGGAGTTTGAGACCCCTGATCTAGAGTAAGGGAAAATAGCAAAGATTTCCAAATGCGGTAAAATGGTGAAAAACAAATGCAATTCTGCCATTATTTTTTGGGCTGTAAATTTACAAAGGTAATTGTGCTATTAAAATGAACTGGAAACATTCCTGATTCTTTCTTTTCAAAATTATTTTTATTAAAGTATATAAAGCAAACAGAGTATAAACTAGTATAGCATAATACAACATATTAGGCAAGAGATAGGGTTCAATACAGGTGGTTTCTGGTGTTCCTGAGAGATATGTCACAAATATGTAAGGGTTTCTGTTGGCAATATTGGCCTCCAAGTTGAAAGATAATGGAGATGTAATAGGCCGTAGTTTGTTGCCTCAGAATAATAGAGAGTCCGCGTTTGAGGTGTCATCTTGGCTGGTAGGTCACCAGAAGCATGAATACATTCGAGATCTTTAAACATTGATAAGAGTGGGAGTAGAGAAAGGAAAAAGGACAGGGAAAATGGTTAAAGATTATAGAGAGGGAGGGGTTACATAAGGGAAGGGGGGAGGCACAGTGGATAGCTGAGCATCTTAGGATGTGTTCAGAGCTTTCTCATTTCTGTGTGTTCAAGGTAGAGGACCTAAATTGGATCCATGGATGCCAAATTTTTAAAAAGGTCGCTGTGGGGGGTTTACTATAGCCACCGTTTCAGCTACATGGAATAGCAAAGTCCACTTTCTCTTGTAATTGTAATTGTGTGGGTATTGTAGGGGATTTCCAGTGACGATTAGTAATTTTGCAGCTGTAAGAACGTTTTGGGCTAAGGTGGAAGCTCATTTGTGGTCTGGCCAGATCGGAAAATTAATTAGTGCCATCTCTGGTTTAAGACTGAGGTCTTTGTGTAAAACTTTTCTAATGAGGCTCTCAGCTTCCTGCTAAAAACGGCAAATGACTGGGCATAGCCACCAGGTATGTGTGTAATCACTATCTGCGTTCCACATCTCCAACAATTGGACGATGCATCCGTCGTTCAGTTGACGCTTGATTTGGTGTGATATACCATCTCACTCAATTGAAACATTCCTGATTCTAAAGGTCAATAATGAATAGTTTTTTTCTATTATTTTATTGCCTTAAGACTTTAGAATATTGAAAAAAAAAATGTTTTGTGTTGCCATTTTCAGTGACCTGTAACTTTTTTATGATTTTTTTGCATTATTATGGCGACTGAAAAAAACGCAATTGTGGTGTGTTGATTTCTTCTGTACAGCGTATACGGATCAGCTAGTTAGTTTATATTACTTTTTTTTACATCTCTCTAATATTGCGTCAGGAATAGGAGGGGATTTTAAATACAATATGATTCATTGATCACTTCTACTATATTTAGCAATCCCACAGTATTGCTTTATATAGCTAAAACTGCAGTCCCTAAGACACCCAGCCACAGGCTGGACATTGCACATGATATCACATGAAATAGGGATGTTTAGCCCATTCCTCACTGTCATAGCAATCCATCAGCTCCCTGCGATCACATTACAGGGAGGTCAGTGAGAGCCTGATCTAATGTTTGGTTAAATGTTGCTGTCAGTGATTAACAGGGGTATTGAATAGAAATTGCTGCTGTTGGAAGCAGATGCCAACTGTATAATATAGCTGACCATCTGATATGGGTACAGTGAGTCATGCAAGTCCGCTCAAAAGACTTTGACACACTCCATGACATAATAGTATTTCACAGAGTGTGAAGGGGGTTAACAAGGAAACATACTGTACATCTACTGTATGTGAAAATTGATAAAGTCCTAAAAATGAGAGATAGTAAAACCTTTAAATGCAGCCCATGGGCTTTCCTCTATTTGTCTCTGGTTGAATCTTTTCATGTAGTCTTGGCCTCCCTACAGCTTTCCGGGAAAGCATCATGTGTAATCTTATATTTAAGTACATCTTCAGACTCCTTGTACTCGGCATGTCTGAAATGTTCCTGTGATCTTGGGCTGATGAATATGTTCAAAGTCTCTAAGGAAATAAAGAAATATGTATATGTGCAATCTATCTTTTGCCTTTAGGTGTGTCTTTGTCTACGGTTACTCGTGGTTGTGCCAAAATTGGGCATAACAAAATTAAGTAGTTGATGTTTTCAATACAATTTTTGTGAATGTTTATATATTATTTGTTGTAAAATCAATCTATTCTCAGGATTACTATACTGTAAAAAATGTTTTCAATATTAGAGAAAGACAAACGTAGACAGCGGAAATGAGAGCGTACCGGACATCACATCGTCTCATTGTATTCATATGATAATGGAATCATTTCTAATCCTTCTGAACAATGTGATATGTTCTAGACTAGTATCCAGATTGTGCACTGAAAACAATGAATTTTACTTAACTAAATGTTACCAAATGGTCTAGCTATTAATCATTCATTTGTTCTGTACTGTCAATTCTGTCACCAGTACCTGTAGCTATTATTTGCTGAAAATTTCAAAGCTGGCCTGCATATGTCAAAGTCTTCAGTTCTTTTGTGCTGCAAACTGCATCTCCTATTTGTTTTGCATCTCACATTGTCAATGAAACAACGAGTTGTGTTTCTACTGAGAGAAATAACTTTTTATGTATGTTTCTGTCAGAGTAAAAAAAACTTGCATTTTTATTGAAGGTTTAGTGGAATTAATTGTAAAGACTTGATTTGTGCTAAGGGATAATTGCAGATCTATATTGAATGAATTCAACATTTGAACCAAAAACATTATATGTTAATCAGAGACTTAAGAAAAAAGTAGTGGCAAACTCCATTGCATAATGTATTTTTTTAAAAATATGATGCATTTCAGAGGTAGCGAACAATTAATCAAAGTGTATCTGCGGGTCTATAACACAACCTCATAATGGTTTAAGTGCCATGCATTTGGAATACTGTATTATGAAAAACCCATGCAATGCTGTTCTTAGTGTTGCTAGATACATACAATTGTTTCTGAATGTGTTTGTATGAAAACAATTACTGAACTCTGTTTAATGATAGCAGATAACTGTTTTTTTGCTACAATCCATATAAGTGTGTTAGAAGTTTTATAGTCATTATACTTAATAGACCTGTCCAAAAGAATCAAGGAAACAGAATACAATTATTAGTATTTTCTGCACTATAAGGCGCACCGGATTATAAGGCGCACCATCAAAAAAGGGCTGCTAAGCCATCTTGGTTTATATATAAGGTGCACCGGATTATAAGGCACACCTTATTACCATAAAAAAACAAAGCTCAGCCCCCCATCATACTCCAGTATCCCTCTGTAGCCCCCATCACCTTCCAGTATCCCTCTGTAGCCCCCCATCATCCTCCAGTATCCCTCTGTAGCCCCCATCATCCTTCAGTATCCCTCTGTAGCCCCCCATCAACCTTCAGTATCCCTCTGTAGCCCCCATCATCCTCCAGTATCCCTCTGTAGCCCCCATCATGCTCCACTATCGCTCTGTAGCCCCCCGTCATCCTCCAGTATCCTTATGTAGCCCCCCATCACCTTCCAGTATCCCTCTGTAGCCCCCCATCAACCTTCAGTATCCCTCTGTAGCCCCCATCATCCTCCAGTATCCTTATGTAGCCCCCATCAACCTTCAGTATCCCTCTGTAGCCCCCATCATCCTCCAGTATCCCTCTGTAGCCCCCCATCATGCTCCACTATCCCTCTGTAGCCCCCCATCATCCTCCAGTATCCTTATGTAGCCCCCCATCACCTTCCAGTATCCCTCTGTAGCCCCCCATCAACCTTCAGTATCCCTCTGTAGCCCCCATCATCCTCCAGTATCCCTATGCAGCCCCCCATCATGCTCCACTATCCCTCTGTAGCCCCCCATCATACTCCAGTATCCCTCTGTAGCCCCCATCACCTTCCAGTATCCCTCTGTAGCCCCCCATCATCCTTCAGTATCCCTCTGTAGCCCCCATCATCCTTCAGTATCCCTCTGTAGCCCCCATCAACCTTCAGTATCCCTCTGTAGCCCCCATCATCCTCCAGTATCCCTCTGTAGCCCCCCATCATGCTCCACTATCCCTCTGTAGCCCCCCGTCATCCTCCAGTATCCTTATGTAGCCCCCATCACCTTCCAGTATCCCTCTGTAGCCCCCCATCAACCTTCAGTATCCCTCTGTAGCCCCCATCATCCTCCAGTATCCTTATGTAGCCCCCCATCAACCTTCAGTATCCCTCTGTAGCCCCCATCATCCTCCAGTATCCCTCTGTAGCCCCCCATCATGCTCCACTATCCCTCTGTAGCCCCCCATCATCCTCCAGTATCCTTATGTAGCCCCCCATCACCTTCCAGTATCCCTCTGTAGCCCCCCATCAACCTTCAGTATCCCTCTGTAGCCCCCATCATCCTCTAGTATCCCTCTGTAGCCCCCATCATGCTCCACTATCCCTCTGTAGCCCCCATCATCCTCCAGTATCCTTATGTAGCCCCCCATCACCTTCCAGTATCCCTCTGTAGCCCCCCGTCATCCTCCAGTATCGTTCTGTAGCCCCCATCATCCTCCAGTATCCTTCTGTAGTCCCCCATTATCCTCCAGTATCCCTCTGTAGCCCCCCATCATCCTCCAGTATCCCTCTGTAGCCCCCATCATCCTCCAATATCCTCTGAAGTCCCCCCATCATCCTCCACACACACACACAGTCAGACACACACACACATAAACTGATTCTTACTGGTTACTTGCTGCTCCTCAGCAGTCGTGCGCTGGTGGTACGGTAAGGCACTCACAGCGCAGGAGCCCTCAGCCAATCACAGTGCAGGAGCCCTCAGCCAATCACAGCGCAGGAACCACGAGCCAATCAGAGACTATGGACTGACGTCAGCTGGCCTCGGATTGGCTCACGGTTCCTGCGCTGTGATTGGCAAAAGTCTCCTGGGCTGAGATCGGCACACAGCTCCAGGGCTGTGATTGGCTGAGGGGCTCCTGGGTTGTGAGCGGCACGGCTGCTGACATACTGAATACAGTGATGCTGAATACAGCGGTTGGCACCGGACAGCAGAAACGTCGGCATGAGTCACAGCTGCATGCCCCGGTTTTGTGATCGGTGGCATGCTGATCAGGTGTGCCTTATTTTCTTGGGGGTGCCTTATATTTGCAGGCACATGGCACCCCCTAGCATGCATTACTTTCAGGGAAAAAACGTATATAAGGCGCACCACACTATAAGGCGCACTTTTGATTTCTAAGAAAATTTTAGTCTTTTAGGAGCGCCTTATAGTGCAGAAAATATGGTAATATAAATAATTAATGTGTAGCAAAGTTTAATTTATAATTTAACTTTTGAGCTTACGAGTTGTGCCGTACCATATAAATTGATAAACCATAACATTAAAACCACCTGCCCAATAGTTTACAGATCCTCTTTTGCTGCCAAATAAACCCATCCTATGAAATCACCTCTAAAGGTATCTTATGGTGTATCACACTATTAGGTACATCCTATTATTGCGGTATTCCTGAGGAAGGGGTTTACCCCGAAAAACGTAGAAATAAATACCACAATATGACTTTAAATAACCCGTAATTCTTGGATTATGTTGGAGCGGGAGCGCGACCACAAGTCTCTATTCTTATAGCTGTTTTCCTTGACTAAGACATTAGCAGCAGATCTTTTAAGACTTGTTAGTTCCTAGGTGGAGCCTTCATAGTATGAATTTTTCATCATGTTTTTCCAGCACACACCACAAATACACAGATGCTCAAACATATTGAGAACTGGGGAATTTGAAGTAGCACATAGTTCAACAGTTACAAGAAGAGTGAGGGCCCTGATTGCAAGTCTATAAGGAAATAGGGGGGCACAATAGGTAAAATAATGCTTTTTATGTATGTTCCAGCCATCAATATCTACTATATAATTGCCTAATCATGTCTGCCTGTCGCCGAGATCGCGCGCCAGCGCTCATTGGTCGCCGGCAGACGAGGCGGCCAATGAGCGCAGCATATGCAGATGAGCCGCGCGTGTTCAAAATTCGCGCCGCGGCTCATGTACAGAGGTCCACGGTGAGCCAGCCGGGAGATGACAGGCATCAGCCGGTCATCTCTCGGCTGTCAAGCCGATGACCTCTGTGCAGCAGTAGCTGAGCCGCTGCTACCTGCCATACAGAGGTCCATGGCGAGCCAGCCGGGAGATGACCGGCGTCAGTCTCTCATCTCCTGTCTTCTCACAGCGGTAGTATCCCGAGCGGGATTCAAACCTAGCACAAAGCCGCACTACTCTGATTGGTCACCACGGCCACAGCGACCAATCAGTGAAGCGGCACGGCTTGGTGGGAAATATGAATCCCGCGCTACTGATTGGTCGCTGCTCTCAGCGGCGACCAATGAGAGACACAGCATTTAAACCGCGCACCAGGCTGCACGCGGAATTCAAACCGCACGCCAAGCCATACTACTTCTCTGATTGGTTGCCACGGCCATGAGAGCAGCGACCAATCAGCGTCGCGGGATTCATATTTCCTGCCAAGCCGCACCTCTCATTGGATGCTGCGGCGACCAATGAGAGATGCTTGGCAGGAAATATGAATCCCGCGCTGCTGATTGGTCGCCACGGAGAGATGCGGCTCGGGGCTTAACGCGCGGTTTGAATGCTGCGTCATAGTGTGACGCACTTCACTCCTGTTTACAAGCCTGTCTGTTAGTGTGACGCACTTCACTCCTGTCTACAAGGCTGTCAGTCAGTGTGACGAACTTCCTCCTGTCTACAAGGCTGTCAGTCACTGTGACGCACTTCACTCCTGTCTACAAGCCTGTCAGTCAGTGTGACGCACTTCACTCCTGTCTACAAGGCTGTCAGTCAGTGTCATGAACTTCAGTCCTGTCTACAAGGCTGTCAGTGTGACGTAGTTCAATCTTGTCTACAAGGCTGTCAGTGTGACGCAGTTCACTCCTGTCTACAAAGCTGTTAGTGTGACGAACTTCACTCCTGTCTACAAGGCTGTCAGTCAGTGTGACGCAGTTCACTCCTGTCTACAAGGCTGTCAGTCAGTGTCACAAACTTTACTCCTGTCTACAAGGCTGTCAGTCAGTATGACGCAGTTCTCTTCTGTCTACAAGGCTGTCAGTCAGTGTGACGAACTTCTCTTCTGTCTACAAGGTCTGTCAGTCACTGTGACACACTTTACTCCCGTCTACAAGCCTGTCAGTCAGTGTGACGAACTTCACTCCTGTCCATAAGGCTGTCAGTCAGTGTGACGAACTTCAGTCCTGTCTACAAGGCTGTCAGTGTGACACAGTTCAATCTTGTCTACAAGGCTGTCAGTCAGTGTCACAAACTTTACCCCTGTCTACAAGGCTGTCAGTCAGTGTGACGCAGTACTCCTCTCTATAAGGCTGTCAGTCAGTGTCACAAACTTTTCTCCTGTCTACAAGGCTGTCAGTCACTGTAACACACTTCACTCCTTTCTACAAGGCTGTCAGTCAGTGTCACAAACTTCACTCCTGTCTACAAGGATGTCAGTCAATGTGACGAATTTCACTCCTGTCTACAAGGCTGTCAGTCAGTGTCACAAACTTTACTCCTGTCTACAAGGCTGTCAGTCAGTGTGACGCAGTTCACTCCTGTCTACAAGGCTGCCAGTCAGTGTGACAAACTTCAGTCCTGTCTACAAGGCTGTCTGTCAGTGTGACGAACTTCACTCCTGTCTATAATGCTGTCAGTCAGTGTCACAAACTTCACTCCTGTCTACAAGGCTGTCAGTCAGTGTCACGAACTTCACTCCTGTTTACAAGGCTGTCAGTCAGTGTCACAAACTTTACTCCTGTCTACAAGGCTGTCAGTCAGTGTGACGCAGTTCACTCCTGTATACAAGGCTGTCGGTCAGTGTGACAAACTTCAGTCCTGTCTACAAGGCTGTCTGTCAGTGTGACGAACTTCACTCCTGTCTATAATGCTGTCAGTCAGTGTCACAAACTTCACTCCTGTCTACAAGGCTGTCAGTCAGTGTCACGAACTTCACTCCTGTTTACAAGGCTGTCAGTCAGTGTCACAAACTTTACTCCTGTCTACAAGGCTGTCAGTCAGTGTGACGCAGTTCACTCCTGTATACAAGGCTGTCGGTCAGTGTGACGAACTTCACTCCTGTCTACAAGGCTGTAAGTCAGTGTCACAAACTTCACTCCTGTCTACAAGGCTGTCAGTCAGTGTGACGAACTTCACTCCTGTCCACAGGGCTGTCAGTCAATACATTATTCATATAAAATAAAAATTCGGTTGCGCCACACTGTTTACTAAAGGCAGAATCTCCGTTATATTAATTCCTCACTCACCTTGTCTGGTTGTGCCGTCTCTGCACAACCAGATAGTAGGCTCAGTGGTGAGGAAGGGATCCGAGACCTTTGCTCGCCGGTTCCTGGTTCCAGAATGAGCGCCCAGCTCCAGCTCGCTTCTCCGGGTCCCGTGATCAATCACGTGTGTATTGTGTCAGCCAGGTCCTTGTGTACAAAGCTGCTCTCTTCCACCACACTCCCCATAGGGAGGATAAAGTAAGGAACAATGCAGAAATGGTGGTATTTAGATTATGAGCGCTATACAAGGACACTGCACTGATTAGTATTACCTTTAGGTCTTTATTGAATATTGACCAATTCAATATTCAATAAAGACCTAAAGGTAATACTAATCAGTGCAGTGTCCTTGTATAGCGCTCATAATCTAAATACCACCATTTCTGCATTGTTCCAATACATTATTCATTGCATTATTCTTAAATCTTCATAAATAAACTACATACATATTCTAGAATACCCGATGCGTTAGAATCGGGCCACCATCTAGTAATACATAAGGGTTTTCATATAAAGCTGCATGATCAGGTCATCAGCCAGTATCTGTCTATTGGATGCATGGAGGATGTGGAGACAGATGAATAGGAGGGAGCAGATTATGATTAGAATTTAGAAAGAGGGAATAGGGGAGAGTTAGGTTCGTGAGTTGACATGATAGGCTTGTCTAAATAGCTGTTTTTTTGAAGCACGCTGAAAATCGTGAGAGCTAAATATTAGTTGGATTATTTGGGCTAGTGGGATTAAACCAATTTGGTCTAGCTGTCATATCCCATGTACATCAATGACTTTGGACATCCATGGTCTTGCTGTTGTTTATTTGGTTTTTGATCCTTGACCCTTCTTTGGTAGTTATTAAATAGTGCACACCAGTAACACCATACCAGAACTCTTTAGGAAATATTAACTTAGCCATCATAATTTAGCATTTGTCACAGTAGCTCAGATCATTTTGATTGCACATTTTTCCAACTTCCAACATGCCATATTTTAGTACTGGCTGTTTGGGTGCTCCCTAATCTATTCTACCCTTTGATTAATGCCATTACAATTAGCTAATTTTAGTCACTTAAACTACCGTATATACTCGTGTATAAGCCGAGTTTTTCAGCATATAAAATGTGCTGAAAAGTCCCCCCTTGGCTTATACACGGGTATATACGGTAGCCCCAGCTGTATAGAGCCCCCCCGTGGTATCCAGGGCCCCCCTTGCTGCACCTGTAAAGGAAGATGTCAGTATACTTATCGCTGCCGCCGCCGCTCAGCTGCTCGGTCACCGCGCTGCTCCGGGTCTTCATGCTTCCTGTTCCTTCTCCGGCGCTCAGGAAATGACGTCATTGTTCGAGTGACCGAGCAGGGGGGCCCTGGATACCACGGGGGGGGGCTGTATACAGCTGGGGCTGTTGTATACAGCTGGGGCCCCTGTATACTAATGGGAGGGGTCTGTATACCTATGGGGCTGCTGCTGTATATACCCCCTGGGGCTGCTGCTGTATATACCCCCTGGGGCTGCTGCTGTATATACCCCCTGGGGCTGCTGCTGTATATACCCCCTGGGGCTGCTGCTGTATATACCCCCTGGGGCTGCTGCTGTATACTACCACTGGGGCTGCTGCTGTATACTACTACTGGGGCTGCTGTATACTACTACTGGGGCTGCTGTATACTACCACTGGGGCTTCTGTATACTACAACTGTGGCTGCTGCTGTATATACCACTGAGGCTGCTGTATACTACTACTGGGGCTGCTGTATACTACCTCTGGGGCTTCTGTATACTACCACTGGGGCTGCTGTATATACCTCTGGGGCTGCTGTATACTACCACTGGGGCTGCTGTATATATCTCTGGGGCTGCTGTATACTACCACTGGGGCTGCTGCTGTATATACCACTGGGGAGGCTGCTGTATATACCTCTAGGGCTGCTGTATACTACCACTGGGGCTGCTGTATATATCTCTGGGGCTGCTGTATACTACCACTGGGGCTGCTGCTGTATATACCACTGGGGAGGCTGCTGTAACACTGCTGGGCCTGTATGTACCACTGGGGAGGCTGCTGTATACCACACTTCTGGGGGCTGTATACTACCACTGGGGAGGCCTGTATACCACTGCGGGGGCCTGTACACCACACTGCTGGGGCTGTATACCTGTGCTGGGGTCCACCCTCGGCTTATACACGAGTCAATAGGTTTTCCCAGATTTTGGGGGCAAAAGTAGGAGGGTCGGCTTATACACGGGTCGGCTTATACACGAGTATATACGGTACCTGTCAGTAAATCTAGGCAGCATTCACACATCCAGGATTTGTATGCAGTTTTTGAAACCAAAAGACTAAACTACATTCAAGAAAGGAGGAAAAATCTTAATCTTTTATCCAAAAACTGCATAAAAAGCCTGAACATGGAAACCAACTTTAATGTTAAGGCTGATCGGCATATATATACATATCTAATGAATTCAATATTATATATTACTTTGAAATACTTTATTACATTTATTTCAAAACATAAAATATATGCAGAGTCACATATTATTACTGTTTAAATTACTGTAAGAAACAAAATGATATAGAAATGGTTCTCCAATTATGCTGCTTTTTCTTTGACAACAAGCGGGTGATGATGAAGTTTGTTTTGGCGCAGGGGAGTTAATTAAAATCTAATTCTGACTCGTATATATCACAGAATGTAGCTTGTATGCACATGAAGTGTAAGTCTTGGGATTTCTTTAGTTCATCAAATGAAACACATATATTGTTAAGAAAAATCTTTGCATTTTTATTAAGCTATTCTGCCATTATTTCTACTTGCCATCTAATAATGTTATGCAATAAGTATTATCAGAATTTAACCATCTATTTTCCTACCCTACATTGGCTACTAAACAATTATAGAGGCCTATTATATTTCAACATTAATAAATAATAAAGAGTTGAAACCCTCTTTAACTGCCCTATAGTAACGTTTTTGAAATGAGATAATCTTTTCCTTTTAGACTCTTGGGACATTAGTAATAGCCTTTTAAATAGAATATCAATTTCTTCAAAGATGCATTAACGTTTAGTGAAAAATTGCTTGAGGGTACTACATAGATTGGGTTTCTTTCCATTTCCACTGGACATTTGGGGGCTGGCATATAAATAAAAACTACCTGGTGATGTAACCCTCAAGAAAACATTATTTGATATGTGGTATCATCACATGCTATGTTCCTATAACTTGACTAAATGTCATAAATTGTCTGAACTAAGTACTGGTAACTCAAATTTGGTCATATATACATGTGAACATATTAACATACATGTGAACATAGCCACAGATTTAGACTGTATAAACCAGCCAACCTAGCTGAGGCCCTTTTCACATCTGTGATTATTGTAATTTGCGGCAGATCCAGCAGATGTTGCCGCATCTGCCGGATCTGCGGCGTAATAGCCGACTTGCGGCACCGATCCGGCAAGCCCCATTCATTCTCTATGGGGCTTGCGGTCAGGTGCGGCAAGTGCGGTATTGCCAATCCGCAAAGATTCGACAATACAGCACTTGCCGCATCTGAACACAAGCCCCATAGAGAATGAATGGAGCTTGCCAGATCGGTGCCGCAAGTCAGCTGTTACGCGGATCTGCCACGAATTACAATAATTGCAGATGTGAGAGCAGCCTAAGACTTGTGGGAAAGCATACACACTTGCAGATAGACTAGTTAAAGTATTAGTTCAAGAGATGGATTATTTGTAAGTGCTATGATTTATTGTTGTACCATCAATTGAGAAATAAAGACTGGTTAAACATTACAGATATAAACATCAAAGACAATGGGGGTAGACATAGAACAACTGCTATCATGTAATCTTATTTGCTTGAGTATACCAAATATCATTCTAAAGGACCCTGTCCTGTGCACTGTATCACTTTTGTACCCATCAGCATTTTGTGTTTGTTGTTAGTTGTTCTATGTCTACCCCTATGAAATGTCATTGTCTTTGATGTTTATATCTGTAATGTTTGACCAGTGTTTATTTCTCAATCGATGGTACAAGAATAAATCATAGCACTTGCAATAATCCATCTCTTGAGCTATTACTTTGTCAAGTCTGTATAAGGATACATAAAAACTCAGGTTTTCTCTTTGTTTGGTATGTATTTTGAGTTGTATCCCGTGACTGTCTATTTCGATCCCTTAGGTCTTTATTGTTAAAACACTTGCAGATAGTGAGGAATCCAACGTAGAAATTATCTCACTGATATCTAAAAAGAAAAATCTAATTTGTAAACTATATAAATATTAAGAATATAGCTCTTCAGTGGCAATTTGAGCTTTTTTCTAGGTAAATTGCAGTGTATGTAGCTATTTCTGCACTGTTCCTTACACAAACAGCACATTAGAAAGCACATAATGTTCTGTGAATGAGAACAGCACTTAGAATAACGTTAAGTCTTTTTTTTTCTATCATATACTACTTATAGTCAGTGCATTCTAATAATGGTAAATGCTTATTATTCATACATAAAGAAAATGGAAAGTGTATGTCTGCATCGGCACAAAGAATAAAGTCTTAAAACAGCATTACAGAGGGTTTTTTCACTGCTGAAGTGGTGCTTTAAGTTTAAGCTCTCTTGCCCCAGATGATATTCTTACTATCCTCTTGACTTACCATAGCCACTCCCGGCCCACGACGTCATCTATGTTCTGACTGACCAGAAGTTGGATGTTGCATCACAAGAGCTCAATACATCTCTATGGAGAGCCAGAATGTGGCCAGAACAAGGCTCCCATAGAGATGTATTGAGCTCTTGTGATTTAACTTCTTCAATCAGAAGATAGATTGTATCCCTGAAAGTGGAGCTGCGGGCAGGTCACTATTTGCTGTAGACCACCTGGGGCACCGCTGGAAAAGGATGAAGGTGGCAGAAGGTAAGTATAAGACAGGGGGCAGGGGCTCAGATTAAAAGAGGACCTGTCAACCCCCCATACATGTTGATCTAATTGCAGCACTGAATTCAGCATGTCTGCTGCATTCAGGCAAGTGGCCCCCCATCCCTTGAGCCCCCCTGCATCCTGAGATAATTAAATTTAAAAACTTACAATGCCACATCCTGGCTCCAATCCTATAACAATGTTCCATATCCTGGGCCCCTTCATGGTATAATGTTCTACATCCTGGACTCCTTCCAGTAATAATGTTCCCCGTTCTTTTACAGCACATTTTATAAAGAAACAATCAAACGACATGCAGCTTCCCTTCTATAGCTAGTGCAGGAGTTGGCAGCTGACTTTTGCAAGCTGGAATGGGCAGTGCTGATGTCACTGACATGCACCACCCATTATGGGCAAACCAACATCTCCGGTCTGCCTCTAATTGGCCAATGGCATGTATTGCAGAGCAGGGAGCCAGCTGGTCTCTGCGCCACAGTACATTTTAGCTGAAATTACCTCTGAGGATGCAGATCCAGCTGAAAGTCATTGGTGTCACTGTGCTCCTCTCACGCATGGGCACGATCATGGTCACACCCTCTGCGTCCATGATCGTTGCACCCTTGACTATGTCCCCTACTTGTTTTAATGCTTGGTTTGAATAGTCATTTCATGCTGACAGAAGGCATTTAATATTTTCTACCAAAATTGTAAGGTAAAGCATTTTATCACTGAATAAAAAAGAAGCAATTATCTCTTGTCTGTTCAGATGTTAAATGTTTTTTAAATCCCTCAAAATTCCATGAAGTACACACAGTGCCTACAAGTAGTATTCAACCCCCTGCAGATTTAGCTGGTTTGATAAGATGCCAATAAGTTAGAGCCTTCAAACTGCAAACGAGAGTAGGATTTATTAACAGAAGCATAAATCTTACAAACCAAAAAGTTATGTTGCTCAGTTGAATTTTTATACATTTTAAACATAAAAGTGTGGGTCAATTATTATTCAACCCCTATGTTTAATATTTTGTGGAATAACCCTTGTTTGCAATTACAGCTAATAATTGTCTTTTATAAGACCTGATCAGGCCGGCACAGGTCTCTGGAGTAATCTTGGCCCACTCCTCCATGCAGATCTTCTCCAAGTTATCTAGTTCTTTGGGTGTCTCATGTGGACTTTAATCTTGAGCTCCTTCCACAATTTTTCAATTGGGTTAAGGTCAGGAGACTGACTAGGCCACTCCAACACCTTGATTTTTTCCCTCTTGAACCAGGCCTTGGTTTTCTTGGCTGTGTGCTTTGGGTCCTTGTCTTGTTGGAAGAGGAAATTACGACCCATCTTAAGATCCTTGATGGAGGAGCGGAGGTTCTTACCCAAAATCTCCAGGTAGGCCGTGCTATCCATCTTCCCAATGGATGCGGACCAGATGGCCAGGCCCCTTGGCTGAGAAACAGCCCCACAGCATGATGCTGCTACCACCATGCTTGACTGTAGGGATGGTATTCTTGGGGTCGTATGCAGTGCCATCCAGTCTCCAAACGTCACGTGTGTGGTTGGCACCAAAGATCTCGATCTTGGTCTCATCAGACCATAGAACCTTGAACCAGTCTGTCTCAGAGTCCTCCAAGTGATCATGAGCAAACTGTAGACGAGCCTTGACATGATGCTTTGAAAGTAAAGGTACCTTACGGGCTCGTCTGGAACGGAGACCATTGCGGTGGAGTACGTTACTTATGGTATTGACTGAAACCAATGTCCCCACTGCTATGAGATCTTCCCGGAGCTCCTTCCTTGTTGTCCTTGGGTTAGCCTTGACTCTTCGGACAAGCCTGGCCTTGGCACGGGAGGAAACTTTCAAAGGCTATCCAGGCTAACAGTAGTTCAATAAGCCTTCCACTTCCGGATGATGCTTCCGACAGGTAGACCCAACTTCTTGGAAAGGGTTTTGTACCCCTTGCCAGCCTTGTGATCCTCCACGATCTTGTCTCTGATGGCCTTGGAATGCTCCTTTGTCTTTCCCATGTTGACCATGTATGAGTGCTGTTCACAAGTTTGAGGAGGGTCTTAAATAGTCAGAAAAGGCTGGCAAAAGAGATAATTAATCCACACATGTGAAGCTCATTGTTCTTTGTGCCTGAACTACTTCTTAATACTTTAGGGGGACCAAACAGAATTCTGGTGGTTTGAGGGGTTGAATAATAAATGACCCTCTGAATTAACTTTTAACGCTTTAAAAAAAAAAAAAAAAAAAAATTTTTGTGGCTGCAGTGCATTTCCCACTTCCAGGCTGATCTACAGTCCAAATGTCACAATGTTAATTCCGCATGTGTCAACCATCTAAATCTGCAGGGGGTTGAATACTACTTGTAGGCACTGTATATAATTGGCATTTATAAAAAAAATTTATATTTGGAATCAGCCATAAGTGTTTTATTTATGGATGTGTTGAAAAATTACTTTAACCCCTTTGCGAAGGCGCAATTTTCATTTTTGTGTTTTTGTTTATTTCTCCCCTTCTTCCCAGAGTCATACCTTTTTATTTTTCTGTTAGCATAGACATTTAAGGACTTGTTTTTTATAGGACAAGATGTACCCGTGAATGACACCATTCTGAATAAAAATTCCAAAGTTGGTGAAATTGTGAAAAAAACACAATTCTGACATTTTTTTGGGGGAGTAGTTTTTATGCTGCACATTTTGTGCTAAAAATGACCATGCAATATGATATTCCTCAGTAGTACCATTACGGCGATACCAAACATTCAATTTTATTATTATTATTATTATTATTATTATTATTATTACAGGGGTGAAAAAAAAATCAGATCTTTGCAAAAAAAAATAATCGGAGGGTCTGTGCCGCCATTTTCCAATGTTTTTATTTTTTGTTCGTGGGATCCGTTTAATAGCTAATTTTTTTCAGGGTGAGACATTTTTTATTGATACTTTTTTTGTTAAATATAATGTTCTGATCACTTGTTACATCATTTTTATGGTATTATCGCAACCAAGAAATTATAATTTTGGTGTTCTTGAATTTTTTTTATTTACAGTGTTTACCAATCGAGTCAATCCTTTTTATATTTTGATAGATCGAACTTTTATTTATGTGTTGATACCCTATTTGTGAATTTGTTTTTATACTTTTCACTTGTCTTAATAAACTTGTAAGGAAACTTGAAGCTGCAATCATCTGATTACTTGTGCTATAGACAGCAATGCGGCCACAGGCAGGGTTTCAATTGAGTTCTGCTATGACAAGCATGGAAAAATTCAGCCTTTTCCCTGCTGATCATGACAGGTATGATAATTGGAGAAAAAAATTGTATGCTCCTATGCCGGAGTGTGTTAAATCTCACTGTCAGAGTTTGACAGCTAGATTTAACATGGTAATGATTGCCGGGAGATTTGAGTTCCACCTGGGATTGTTAGCAGCAGGTCCTGGCTGTCATGCTCAGCCATTACCTGCCGAGTATAGGGCGAGGGCGAGCTCATTCCATGAGGCCACTCCATACAGTGGTTTCCTACATCCGCCCACATGTTCAGTGGATGTTGTGAAAGGGTTAAAAAAAACTATTTAGCCAATTACGTCTTATTAATGTTTCAGGAAAGTATTGATGACAACCAATATTGTAGTCGTCCGGTCAACCAGTTCTAAATATAAAATACTCTTAGCTGCACCATTATCCCATGCGGTTTAATTTTCTTATGTGTGCATTGCTTAGATTATTAGACAAAAAAATATTGTAAAATTTGGCAATAATTAGAAATACTTTTCATTATGTGTTGCTGATTTCTTTCCATGTTATCTTTCTTTTGCTATCAGAAATTGAAAAATATGTGTTCTGCGTGCCTCAAGTACCAAACATGAAGAAAACATCTAAATCTGGCCTTTCTATGACAGCTTGTTAGTATTTTTTGCCATGTAGCTGCAAAAAAGCAAGTTTTACTTCCATCTGTACTCTGGTCCTTTTTCGCAGGATTGATCATGTTTTTGTTATCTCACATACATTCAAGGTCACAGTAATAGTTTAGGTTTCAGCTTGTTGTTTAGCATCAAATAAATGACAGAACCACTCTGGCTCAGGTTATGAAAAGAGGTCAAAGACTATATGCCTGTAAGAAGGATATGTCTTGGTATACCAATATAAAAGTGCACTGATCTGTTACTTAGTCAACAAGCATAAATACCGCCTCTCCTAAGATTGCATGCAATGGTTATTCAATGGCCCCCACATTTTTAAGTCAAGCAATATTCATCAGAATCTAATAATTTTTATTATTTATTATTATTTTTATTAATAATAATAATTTATTCTCTAGACAATTTCTTTGCTTTCACTTACGTCTCACAGAGTTACATTTTAAGGATTACAGCATAAAATAAATGCAACTTGTAAATTTGCAGCAGGAACAGTACATCCTTTATCATTATTATTATTGAAATAATGCATCATATATGGTGAAAAGGTTACATTTAATTAAAAAAAATGACTATATTCACCTCCCCTTCTTTTCCCACTAGATCCAGCCCTAATACTTCAGTGTTTCTCAATGCTACACCTTGCCAGGTATTGCTCCATAGTGATGTCAGTAGTATGACATGTGAACTACCAGAGCTTTGAAATTCAATCTATAAAACAGAGAGGAGTTGAGTACAGTTTTAGTTTATTTTTTATGTTTTACAACATTGATGTTTGTTAAAAACAAAACACATTTTAATACTTTGTAACTAGAGATGAACAAATATTTCGAGGTTAAGTTCAGTTGTGGAGATGTTCATACCGATGGAGGTTTGGGTTCGGGAGATGCCCAAACTTGACCCTAACCGCATTTGAAGTTACTGATTGGCAGTTCGGCGCTGCACCCACATAAGTCAGTCATAAGCAAACCACTTCTGGGGATGGAGAATTCTCATTTTTTTTCTTTTACATCCACACTACGGTCAATAACTCTGTTTTTACTCCCAGCCTATCAAATAATATAGGTGACGCATAATGGGCCAAGCATGCACCCTCACAGCAATGCTCGCTCCAGTGATTTTCATATGTAATTCACCCAAACAGGTTAACTCATCTCTATTAGCATCCTCTTTAAATGGATTTGGGCAATGTACTGCTTTTGATCATGGATTGTACAGTAGTAACCATGTACAATAGGCATCATCACATCTGTCAACACTTCCATTCATTTAAATCCCCAAAAGCAAACATACTACAAAGACTCTACCAATTCCTATAATACAAGATGTCTTTTTTTTCATCTATTTACATAATCTGGAAGTCCCGTCAGTCATCCACTTCCGTCCTAATGTCCTCCTACCATGCACCATGGCAGCCATATTTGCATGCCTAAGTGAAGGGTGTTCAAATATGGCACCCGCTAGTGGAACTTGCCCCATGCACTATACTGCTAGCGGTGCCGCAACTAAATGAAAACACCAGCTCCCACAACCATTGCCAGGAACACGCCGCTGCAAAACCCAACACTCACACCGCCCGCTGACGCCGCCTGACATCACCTCCACGTACCATGCCAAACGACTAATTGCGCCTGTGCAGATAGACTATTACTGCACACCAGCGCTCACTGCACAGGGGGAGAGAGAGACAGCAAAGGGGGAGACAAAGCACAGGGGGAAAAGACAGCACAGGGGGAGACAAAGCACAGCATTGAGAGAGAGACAGCACAGGGGGAGACAAAGCATTGGGGGGACAGATAGCACACAGGGAAGAGAAAAAGCACAGGGTGAAAGTGAGACAGCACAGGGGAAGAGAGAGACAGTGGAGGGGGAAGATACAGCACAGGGGGGGACAAAGCACAGGGAGGAGACAAAGCATAGGTGGGAGACAAAGCATAGGGGAAGAGAGGGACAGCACAGGGGGGAAAAACACAGAGGGGAGAGAGAGACAGCACAGAGGGGAGACAAATTACAGGGAGTACAGAAAGCTCACAGGGAAGAGACAAAGCACAGGGGAGTGACAGCACAAGGGGAGAGACAGCACAGAGGGAAGACAAAGGATAGAGAAAGAAAACACACAGGGGGAAGAGAGTGCAAAGGGAAAGAGAGTGCACAGGGGAAGAACTGCACAGAGGGGAGAGAGAGAGAACACAAATGATAAAAGAGAGCACACAGGGTGGAAGAGAGCACACAAGGGGAAGAGAGTGCTCAGGGGGAAGAGACAGCACAAGGCAAGAGAGAGAATACAGGGGGAGAGACAGCACAAGGGGAGAGAGAGTGGACAGGAGGAGAAACTGAAAACAAGGATAAGAGAGCATTAAAGGGGAAGAGACAATGCACAGGGGGAAGACACAGTGCATAAGGGGGCAGAGCACATAGGGGATAGAGACAGGTTACAGGGAGGTAGAGACAGTGCATAGGGAAGCAGAGACAACACACGGGGCAAAGACAGTACACGGGGCAGAGAGTGCACAAGGGGCAGAGATAGTAGGCAGAGAGAGCACACAGTGGATAGGTACAGCACACAGGGGAAGAGTGCCAGAGACTGTGCACAGGTGACCAGAGAGCGCACACATGGCCAGAGACAGTACATAGGGGACCAGAGACAGCACACAATGGGGCAGGGACAGCACTCAGGGGAGCAAGTAGACTGCACACAGGGGGGCAAACAGAGCTCCGGAGGATGAGAGATTGAACAGGGGGAGGGACAAGTGCACGGGGGAGAGAGAGTGTACACACATGGGGGAGACAGCTCAAAGGAGAGAGCACACGAGGGGAGAAGAGAACACAGAAGGGAGAGAGACAGCATACAGTGATGACAGCTGAAAGGAGACAGCACAAAGGGGGGAAGACAGCACAGGGGGAGAGAGACTGCACACAGGGGGAGTGCACACAGGGGAAAACAGCTCAAAGGAGAGAGCACATGAGGGGAGAAGACAGCACACTGGGGGGCCAGAGAAAACAGATGGGGAGACAGGTCAAAGGAGAGAGCACAGAGAGGAGGAAGACAGCGCACATGGAGAGACAGGTCAAAGGAAAGACCACAGAGGAGAGAAGACAGAACATAGGTGGGAGAGAGTGGACAGGGAGAAGAGCACACGTGGAGAGACGACCGCTGCCCTCCCGATACAATAGAATCGAGCACCCACCTAGTATATTATATTCTTCACCAAAAATGGCAGAAACTTAATAAAAGCATATTTTCTAATAATAGATATTATGAATGTATACAGTGCCTACAAGTAGTCTTCAACCCCCTGCTGATTTTGGTGGTTTGATAAGATGCAAAAAAGTTAGAGCCTTCAAACTGCAAACGAGAGTAGGATTTATTAACAGAAGCATAAATCTTACAAACCAAAAAGTTATGTTGCTCAGTTGAATTTTAATAAATTTTAAACATAAAAGTGTGGGTCAATTATTATTCAACCCCTAGGTTTAATATTTTGTGGAATAACCCTTGTTTGCAATTACAGCTAATAATCGTCTTTTATAAGACCTGATCAGGCCGGCACAGGTCTCTGGAGTTATCTTGGCCCACTCCTCCATGCAGATCTTCTCCAAGTTATCTAGGTTCTTTGGGTGTGTCATGTGGACTTTAATCTTGAGCTCCTTCCACAATTTTTCAATTGGGTTAAGGTCAGGAGACTGACTAGGCCACGCCAACACCTTGATTTTTTCCCTCTTGAACCAGGCCTTGGTTTTCTTGGCTGTGTGCTTTGGGTCGTTGTCTTGTTGGAAGATGAAATTACGACCCATCTTAAGATCCTTGATGGAGGAGCGGAGGTTCTTGGCCAAAATCTCCAGGTAGGCCGTGCTATCCATCTTCCCATGGATGCGGACCAGATGGCCAGGCCCCTTGGCTGAGAAACATCCTCACAGCATGATGCTGCCACCACCATGCTTGACTGTAGGGATGGTATTCTTGGGGTCGTATGCAGTGCCATTCAGTCTCCAAACGTCACATGTGTGGTTGGCACCAAAGATCTCGATCTTGGTCTCATCAGACCATAGAACCTTGAACCAGTCTGTCTCAGAGTCCTCCAAGTGATCATGAGCAAACTGTAGACGAGCCTTGACATGACGCTTTGAAAGTAAAGGTACCTTACGGGCTCGTCTGGAACGGACACCATTGCGGTGGAGTACGTTACTTATGGTATTGACTGAAACCAATGTCCCCACTGCCATGAGATCTTCCCGGAGCTCCTTCCTTGTTGTCCTTGGGTTAGCCTTGACTCTTCGGACAAGCCTGGCCTCGGCACGGGAGGAAACTTTCAAAGGCTGTCCAGGCCGTGGAAGGCTAACAGTAGTTCCATAAGCCTTACACTTCCGGATGATGCTCCCAACAGTGGAGACAGGTAGGGCCAACTCCTTGGAAAGGGTTTTGTACCCCTTGCCAGCCTTGTGACCCTCCATGATCTTGCCTCTGATGGCCTTGGAATGCTCCTTTGTCTTTCCCATGTTGACCATGTATGAGTGCTGTTCACAAGTTTGGGGAGGGTCTTAAATAGTCAGAAAAGGCTGGCAAAGAGATAATTAATCCACACATGTGAAGCTCATTGTTCTTTGTGCATAAACTACTTCTTAATACTTTAGGGGGACCAAACAGAATGCTGGTGGTTTGAGGGGTTGAATAATAAATGACCCTCTGAATTAACTTTTAACGCTTTAAAAAAAAAATATATATATATATTTTTGGCTGCAGTGCATTTCCCACTTCCAGGCTGATCTACAGTCCAAATGTCACACTGCCAAGTTAATTCCGCATGTGCCAACCAGGTAAATCTGCAGGGGGTTGAAGACTACTTGTAGGCACTGTATATCTTCAAATAACTAATTGATACCTGCATTGGTCTAGGTGATGCACAATATTTTAGATATTTGACAGTTTAGGTCAATACAAAAAATCAGCACAAGCCTTTGTTCAATGGTGTAATAATGAGATTTATATATACTCTTTCAGAATATAAAATCCATTTTCTTCTTGGAGGTGACCATACAACATTTTTCCAATATATTGTATGTCAAATGCATCAAGATGTGCCATCCATAAAAGAATAAGCTTCATTATTTTCTGCTCCAGTTTTGGGATAAGCTCCAATTTAAAAATAGGTAAGTTTAATTAGGAGCTTAGCCTAAGGCATTGACCGGCCAGTCTCTCCAGTTTCCTCTTTCTCTATAATGACGTTTAAACCCAGCTGGTAAGAATGTGGACTGCTTTAGCTCAATGCGGAGGTCATGTCAAGTTTCACAATTCCTTTGATGTAAATCCTCTATTTGGAGGGACCTGATATAAACTAACTAAGGGTTTAATTTCTACTTATATATGTTTGCTTTCCTTTAACCGAATATTTTGATACATCACTAATATAGACCCCCACCCACCTGAAGAACTGAAGAAAGGTCATTGTGACATTTCTCCTGAACTTGCACTTGCAGCTCTTCACTGTGAACAGTTTTAAGTCACTTTAGCATATAGATTACATGTCCTTAAAACTCATCAGATGTTATACTTTTTCGCCAGAGTTAGAGATAGCAGAATAAATTTGCTAGCTTTGAAAATTGCAGAAAATCAAATTCATTTTCTCTTTGGGAAAAAAATATAGTTCACAATTTTTAAGTATTGAAGAGTTACCAGTGCTGCAGTGCTATATACCATTTGTTACTAGCGATGAAGAAATTCCCCAAAAATATTTGATTGGCAGGTAATGGATCTATTTTTTATGAACTGCAGTGCTGCAAAACATCCAGTTGCCCTGAGAAAATATATGTAACACTCTGAGATTTCCTAGGACCAAGTCTAACCCCTTTCTAGCTCTATAAGGACATGTACACACATTGAATAATGCTAAGTTTTTCATTTTTTTTACCTAAGCATTTGTAAGTCAAAACAAAGAGTGGGTAAAAAATGGATATGTGGTGCACGTGTTACTATTATACATTTTTCCTGATTGTTCCATGCCTTGTTCTGACTTTAGGTACCATTACACTTTTCCAAGTTGAAAGGATATCACAAACGATTTCATGGGCCCACAGTCGTTAGGACATCGTTTAGATATCGTTGGTGAGATGTCAGATGAATAGATATTGTGCACGACATACCAACGATCCAGCGAGCAGCTATCGTTTGTACAATCCAGTGAACAATGCTTGTTCACTGTTGTGAATAGGGGAAGTCATTAACGACATCGTTATCGCGGTGTCACACACAACGATGCAGCAGGTTGGCTGATAGTGGATCGTCTAATTTGAGAACATGTTCTCAAATCTACGATCAATGATACGATTTATCGTAGTTGTATCTCCGTGTCACACACAATGAAGTAGTAACAATGTCGTTTGAGCGACTCCAAACCAGTGACGTTTAAACGATATCATTCACAATCTCGTGCCGTGTAACGGTACCTTTACAAATACTAAGGTAAAAAAAATACCCAAATATTTAACATATGTACGTAGTGACTTCACTATAGAAATGTTTGATAACCCAGTAGTTATTACCAGCACATTTTAGTAAGCAATGACAACTTTTTATGATTTTTGGAGTTGAAGGGATCTTGTCACATGCAAAACTGCTACTAACCTGCAGATAGGGGGGTTCATCTGTAGGTTAATAGAGTGTGGAACCTGCCCTGCATCTGCACATTAAAGAGCCGCTGACGGGAGGAAAATATCTTTAATCCTCCCAGCAACATTCCGGTTTCAGTCATGGGGATGGCATTGGGGCAGGTTCAATCATCACTCTGTATATGGAGAGCGCCATATGTAATCATGCCCCCTAACTGAAAGCTGCTGAGCATCAGAGGAAGCTGTCAGTCAGTGTAGGGGGTTTGGTTACAGCCACCACTATCTGTAAACAGAGCGGTGAATGACCTGCACCAGGGACACCCCATGACTGAAAACCCTCTGCTGGGAGGGTTGAAGTTATTTTCCTTCTGGCAGCAAGCTTTAATATGTCAGTTCCAAATGCTGTTAAGAAATAAAAAAAAAAGAGTCCAGCTCACCTGTACCCTGAGTGGTCTGGATCATCAGTGGGAGGATTGATTAGTTTTTTCCTGATCATAATCCTTAATTAAATTCCTTAGTATGGCATAGTAGAAAATTGGACAACATCCTTATGATTTGGTCAGCCGATATGTCTGGCATACCATTCCTAATTGAGTTTATTAATGGTAATAATTGTAACCTTTTTTTTCACTTTCAGTTTGAATAGAGATTTGGGTTGTTTTTGGATTCGAAGTTACAAGTTGATCGAAAACACCATAAAATAAAAGCACATACATATTGTATTACATGCAAATGACAGGTAATACCATACTAAGGGCGGACTCTTACCACCTGAGACATTTTAAAATCTATATCCCCATTGGTCAAATTATGAGAGCAAAATGTATTTATACAGATGAGAGTCAGCTTAGTAATGAAAGAACATAGAGTTGCGACAGACTATCTAGGAAAGGTTATTGGAATTGGGTATTCAATGGAGCTAAAAAGATAATAGACAGAAAATCCCAACAGGATCTAATTCAAAATAAGCAATTAATACAGAAAAACATGAATAAACACTAGGGTATGAGCGAGTAGTGAAATACTCGGCTTCGAGAGATTCATAGCGAGTAGCTTGTAATACTTGTGTATTCGTCCGAATAGCGAGTCCAATGTTAGTCAATTAGTGATAGGCTCCGCTCACATACATGCGACCATAAAACGAGTATTTCTGGGACAAGGCAGGAAGGTGGGCTTTTTTGAGTTTTCACGCATAAAACACCTTTCTGTGCCCCCCCCAGAGAGAGCCTACTATTCAAGAGGCTCTCCCTGAGGTGCCAACTCCCTTTGTGTACTGAAGGGAGCTTGCAATATTTGTCAGATTACTCAAGATTGACAAATTACTCATGAGCATCAGCATTACTCACTGAGTAACAAGTATTGCGAATACTGTACTATCCGTGCTAATTATGAATAGTAATGAGTATATTCGCTCATCACTAATAATCACATGATTGTTACTACTTTTAGTAAGGAATATAGTCAGGTTAAAAGCATTGCAAATAAATGATCATTTTACATGATGATTAACAACTTATTGACATTATAAAAAAGGGCTGTTCATTTTCCGCGAGAAAATCAAAAACTTTATCTGGAATTATTTTCTTTAGTTTAATTACCCAAGAAAAATTTACATAAAATAGAATGTGGCTTCATCCAACAGGTTTTACAGATGTGATACAGATAATTGTGCTAAGTAAATAGGTAAAACATCGAAAAACTTGAAATAATTACTTATAAAAAATAAAATTAAACAGTTCAATAATTCTGGTAGACTTATTAGCTATTGTATTTAATGTAATCTTTGCATTAAGAAATATCTTGGCTGCACTACACAAATATTGAGGCAATAATAATAAATAATAATACTTTATTTATATAGCGCCAACATATTCCGCAGCGCTTTACAATGTAGGGTTAGAGTACAGAAAATACAGTAAGTAATTACAATAGACAACAAATAAAGTACAAATAATTGGATACAAAACAATAGGTATAAAATCAATGTGAAAAAAATACAATAAATAAAGCAATAAATGAAGGTGACCCTGCTCAAAAGAGCTTACAATCTACAACGGGAAAGGGGTTGCGCAAGGTGCCGGGGCTTATTGCACTGGTGGTCCAGGCATCTTGAGGAAATGGGGCATAGGGCTAAGCTTACATGGATGGTCATTATACAATCTGTGTAGACCTTTATGGTTTGGTGGAGTTTGTAGAAGAGTAATGTCCAGAGGGGTAGCCCATTCACTGTCTACAGTACAATGGACTTATTAGGGAGTATGATAGGCCGCCTTAAAAAGATGCGTTTTTAGGGATCGTCTGAAGCCATGCAAGTTGTGGATAGTCCTGATTTCTTTGGGTAAAGCATTCCAGAGGTTTGGTGCAGCTCTGGAAAAGTCTTGGAGCCGGAAGTGGGAGGATCGGATTAGTGCAGATGTTAGTCGAAGGTCATTTGAGGAACTTAGAGAGCGGGTGGGGTGATAGACAGAGATGAGGGAGGAGAGGTAGGGGGGGCTGCACTGTGAAGAGCTTTGTGGGTGAGAACAAGCAATTTGAATTTGATCCTGTAATATACGGGCAGCCAGTGCAATGACTGGCACAGAGCGGAGGCATCTGAGTAACGATTGGCCAGATGGGTGATCCTGGCTGCTGCATTAAGGATGGACTGGAGAGGAGAAAGTCTGGTGAGGGGGAGGCCGCTTAATAGAGAGTTGCAATAGTCAAGGCGGGAATGGATTAGGGCCACGGTGAGGGTTTTTGTTGTTTCCAGGGTGAGAAAGGGGCGGACTCTAGATATATTCTTCAGGTGTAAGCGACAGGAGCGGACGAGAGATTGCGTGTGGGAGGAGAAGGAGAGATCGGTGTCAAACATAACTCCCAGACAGCGAGCCTGCTGCCTAGGCGTTATCGTAGTGCCGCATACTGAGAGAGAGATGTCCGATTTAGGGAGGTTAGTGGATGGGGGGAGCAGAAGAAGTTCAGTTTTGGAAAGGTTTAGTTTCAAATAGAGAGTGGACATGATATTGGATACTGCAGCTAGACAGTCATTGGTGTTCTTTACTACCGCAGGGGTAAGGTCAGGGGCTGAAGTGTATAGTTGTGTGTCATCAGCATAAAGATGGTACTGAAAGCCAAATCTGCTGATGGTCTGTCCAATCGGGGCCGTGTAGAGAGAGAAAAGGAGAGGTCCAAGGACTGAGCCCTGAGGGACTCCAATAGTGAGGGGAAGAGGGAAAGAAGTGGAGCCAGCAAAAGATACACTGAAAGAGCGGTCAGAAAGATAGGAGGAGAGCCAGGAGAGAGCAGTGTCCTTTATGCCAATGGAGTGCAGCATAAAGAGTAGGAGCTGATGGTCGACAGTGTCAAAAGCTGCAGAGAGATCAAGGAGAATAAGCAGAGATTGGTCACCATTACGTTTTCCTGTCAGAAGGTCATTGGTCACGTTGATGAGGGCAGTTTCTGTGGAGTGAAGGGGGCGGAAACCAGACTGTAATGGATCTAGAAGAGAGTGAGCGGAGAGGTAACGGGTGAGGCGGGAATAGACCAGGCGCTCCAGGAGTTTAGAGATGAAGGGGAGATTGGAGACTGGTCTGTAGTTATTTGTGCAGGTTGGGTCGAGAGTGGTTTTCTTTAATAATGGAGTAATGATCGAATGTTTGAAGGAGGAGGGGAAAATGCCAGAAGAGAGGGAGAGATTGAAGATTTTGGTTAGATGAGTGGTGACGACTGGAGAGAGGGACTGGAGCAGGTGTGAGGGAATGGGGTCAGTAGAGCATGTGGTGGGACGAGAGGAAGAAAGGAGCCTGGAGACTTCTTCTTCTGTGACTGGGTCAAATGTGGAGAGTGAACCGGAGGAGATGTGGGGAAGAATGGGGGTGTCAGCGCTTGGAGGCTGAGAGCTGATTTCCTGGCGGATGTTGTCTATTTTCTCCATGAAGTAGGAAGCCAGGTCATCAGCACAGAGGTCAGTGATGGGGGCCTGCACTTTCGGACTGAGGAGAGAGTGAAAGGTGTCAAAGAGTTTTTTTGGATTGTTCGATAGTGAGGAGACCAGGGTGGTGAAGTAGGTCTGTTTGGCAAGGTGAAGGGCAGAGTTGTATATTTTCAGCATGAATTTATAGTGGATAAAGTCTCCTGGTGAGCGAGTTTTCCTCCATAGACGTTCAGCACTCCTGGAGCATCGCTGGAGGAATCGAGTTTGTGGTGCGAGCCAGGGCTGTTTTGTTCTCTGTTTGGAGGTTCTGCGGGTGAGGGGCGCTACTTGGTCCTGGGAGCTTCTGAGAGAGTCATTGTAGTGAGTTACTGCCTGATCTCGAGAGGAGATTGAAGAGATTGGGGACAGAGATGAGATGAGGGAGTCTGTGAGAGCTTGAGGGTTAATGGCCTGTAGATTTCTGGATGTGTGATAGGTAGGATTGGGCTGTGTTGGCCGAGGGTTAGTGAGTGAGAAGGAAAGAATGTTGTGGTCAGAGAGTAGAGTTGAGTTATCCAAGGGGGAGGATGAGCAGAGCCGGGTAAAGACAAGGTCAAGGGTGTTACCGTTTTCGTGTGTCTTAGAGGTTGAGAGCTGTGATAGGCCAAGAGAGGTAGTTAGAGATAGGAGCTGGGATGCAGATGGGGAGATGGGGCTGTTTATGGGAATGTTAATGTCTCCCAGAATAAGGGTTGGTAAATCTGAGGACATGAAATGAGGGAGCCAAGCGGAGAAATGGTCGAGGAACTGGGTGGGTGACCCTGGGGGGCGGTATATCACTGCTACTTTGAGGGGGAGGGGATGGAATAGCCTAATGGTATGGACCTCAAAAGAAGGGAATGAGAGTGATGGGGCTGGAGGAATGACCTGTAAAGTACATTGTGGGGACAGGAGGAGGCCAACTCCACCGCCACGTCTGTTCCCAGGTCTAGGGGAGTGAGAGAAGTGTAAGCCGCCGTAAGAAATAGCAGCAGGGGAAGCAGTGTCTGCATCCTGGATCCAGGTTTCTGTGAGGGCCAGCAGATTAAGAGAGTTGGTAAGGAAGTAATTGTGAATGAAGGGAAGATTGTTGCATACAGACCGTGGATTCCAGAGAGCGCAATTAAAAGAGGGAGATGAAGGTGTGCAGGTGATATTAATAAGGTTAGTGAGGTTTCTGTGTGAGGTGGGAGAGGGGTTGAAGTTAGCAGAGGGTGGACCAGGGTTGGGAGAGATATCACCTGAGAGGAGCAGCAGTAAAAAGAGAAAGAGCAGATAGTTTTTGGAATTAGGACATGATTTATTATGACAAACTTTGGAATATGATGGGCTGAGAGTCTTCAGTAAACTGAAGATAACATGGGAGCTGTACATGGATTAATGATCATCTACCGGACTCCAATGTTAGAGAAACTATTAATCCATCTCATGTAGCACAAGATTTTTTCAGGAACATGGAGGAAATTTAAGTGATTTTAGGTTTTTGGGATTGAGAGGGTTAACTGATCATCAAGAGGTCGAGATCGGAAGCGAATGCTTCTAAATAGAGAGGCTTATTGGATTTTAATGCTAGAGATCTCTTATCCAGAAGGTCTGAATAAATGAACTGATTTAATTTTGCATTATTAATAGAATCATCTGTTTATATATGAGGATTGTTTCTAAGTAAGTAACTTCATGATTATATCTTATTTTATTTTAAGGTTTTTTTGTGATGTGGTGTGCCTCTCTGGCAGGGTTTAAATAAGTGGAGCACCATATGCCTTTAGGTTGTGATTAAGAGGCACTCAGCCTTGAAATGCGTAAACAAATATTATGGAGTATCTCTGCATGTTTGTATGTTTCCATTTTTTATGTAATGCTTTTTACCAGCTGAAATAAAGTGTAGCCTTTTAGAAGTGCTGAGTTCAAACACTACTAACCTGCAGAGTAACCCAATATCTGCAGTTTAATAGTGTTTTTGCATGTGGCAGGTTCCCCTTAAAAATAAAAAAGTTGTTTCTTATCACACAGATTGTTCTATGCAAAACACGGTGTCACTGTGAAAGGTAACATCATCCTGTTGTGGCCGAGACAAGTAATGCGTGACATATATCACATTACTTCATCTACTTCCTCCTCATTACACTTGCCAGAGGCAAAAGAGGACAATTGGGACTATGTTTGGCAGTTTGCTGTCTGGATTGAAAGTGCCAGTGGTAGTGCTTAAGCTGCTTATTAGTAGCTCCCACAATATTAGCCATGATATTTTTTTTTTCTTTTACACTACTCCACCCATTGCATTTTTATATATTTTGTGCAAAAATATATTTACATTTTGACAGTCATTTCAAATTAAAAATTATCCAACCCTTGGCTACAGAAAATAGTAAGAAATTCTATGTAAAAAGCAAAATATAGCTGTATGCCGCAGTAAATGTGGCATAAGTGTGGCATGTAATGGCCCTGTCACACGTGTCAATGTCGCTAGCGACCCGCGCATCGCTTCCGACATCGCAGGCCAGATTGATGCGTGTGGCAAGCAAACACACCACATCTGATACAGATTTCAGATTTTTTTTAATGTGCCTTGCTGATGCATTGTACTGCATTAAGAATGAAAAAATAAAAATGTGTCATATAACTGCAGCAAGACATATGGTAACTCCACCATAGCAAGTATTACTGATCAAACACACGGAGTCTGGCAATGCTCCTGGCCCCTCTGCTATCTTTCTTGCCCGCCTGTCAATTGGTTTCCTGTATTGTTTACAAACTACTGCGCTCATATTCTTCAGTGCTGCGGTTGCAAAGCACATTACTGCCTGCAGTATTTGTCCAATGTTTAAGGATTTTCTCTTTCGATCAATTTTGCTGAGCTTCGATCTCTGAAGGCCTTGTATTATCCTAAATTACCCTGAAATATCTAATATATACAACTGTGTACATATGTGTGTATGTGTATGTGTGTATGTATTTCCACTAAAGGAATTTGCACTGTCGCATTTAAAAACACAATATTTTGTACACACAACCCATTTGACTCAGGGAACATCATAAACTGTTTTCAGGTGAAAATATTACCCCGTGCTTTACAGTCATTTGCCAAAAAAAGGCCAATTTACTGTTTGTATCTGTGAGGTGATAGATACTGCCTTGCATGTTTTAACAGTTAGCCTGGATATTTATCAGGTGGCCTATAGCAACCCATCACAGCTTACCTTCTGATGGGTTGCTATAGACAACAAAGAACATTCATAGCATAAGGCCGGGTGCACATGTGACACACTTGTCACATATTTCTGCATTTACGCAGCAGTGAAATGCAACGCTGAAAACGCATTCCAGCAAAAGCTATGACTTTTGCTGAAATGCATTCAGACGCCACATATTCTGGCATCTTTTTGCGGACGCACTTTCACTGCAAAGCGTCTCTGCAACGAGAATGACCAAGTCAATTCTTTCGCCTTTTTCGGCGCGCTTTTCCCATAGGCCACATTATAAAATAGGCTCGGGAAAAGCGCACCGGAAAAAGCGTGGCGTCTGAATGCAGTTGCGCTATTTTGTGCAAGAATTTGCAACTGAATAATTATGCTGTAAATATGCCACATGTGAACCTAGCCTTACACAGCCTATGAATGTCTGTGAAACATTCAGGGAAGTTTGACAAAGACAAGGACTTCTGGAAAATGCCACAACCTGGGACATAACTGTCAGTGAACAGCAATAAATTGTGGAAAAGAAAAGCACAAAAGGGTATTACCCAGGGAGAGGAGGGATTAGCAGAGAAGCAATATAGTGCTTACTTGGATGGTTGTGACCCACAACCAAATGAAAGTGCTAGAGGCAGCTGCCGCAGGAACCACATGCACCATGGCAAGTTGATTATGCAGGATATCAGGGAAAAATGGTATCAAATATGTGCTGCTGCCAAATAATCCAGTTCAAAGTGATTGTTGTAGCATATGGTGGTTTATTGTATGCGTTTCAAAGCGTAACCTCGCTTCTTCATCAGGAAATGTACCCCAGTTACGAGAGCACAGCAGAGTGTGGCCTGGACAGAGGCAATGATCCAAGAGAAAGATCAAGTTACCCAGGCACCTCCCTTAGAGGGAAGATGCATTTTATGCACAGAGCATCCCAGCACAGAAAGTCTTAATAGAGAACAGGGGCACTGCTCCTTTAAGTATGTGCAGGAAGCTGGGCGCACATCCTAAGAGCTTTCCCAGGAGATTGCAAAGAGACCACAGGTTTCTAGTGGAGCAGGAATCCACTGACAGCATGGAGTCATGGACAGGATGAGCAGTACCAGTGGAGTTGGTGCAGGAAAAATGTGGAGCAGGAAAAATTGTATCAAATGCACGCTGCTGCCAAGTAATCCAGTTCAAAGCGATTGTTGTAACATATGGTGGTTTATTCTATGCCTTTCAAAACGTAACCTTGCTTCTTCATCAGGAAATGTACCCCAGTTACCAGAGCTCAGCAGAGTGTGGCCTGGACAGAGGCATTGATGCAAGAGCAAGAACAAGTTGCCCTGGCACCTCCCTTACATGGAGAATGCCTTTTATGCACAGAGCATCACAGCACAGAAAGCCCTAATAGGGAACAGGTGCACTGCTCCTTTAAGTGTGTGCAGGAAGCGGGGCCCACATCCTAAGAGCATTCCCAGAAGGCCTGCCAAGAGAGCACAGGTTCCTATCAGAGAACGAAGCATGATGGGCGCTGGTCTCCCTGTTCATGAGATTTGTATATGTAGCGTGTGGCTCACTGTAATGGTGCTCAAAAGTAAAAAGGACTAAAATCATACGGTATTACTTTGGCACACAGAAAAATGTTTCCGAGAAAATTGTGAACAAGTCACAAGTTTCTGGGAAACATTTTTTCTGAGTCCCTGTCCATGAAGGATCGGCCCGATGACTGAGGGCATGACAGCCGCACACAGCTCCCAGTATACAGCAGGAGGTCACAAACAGCCCCAGTATACAGTAGGAGGCAATACATAGCCCCCAGTATATATCAGGAGCCCGCACACAGCCCCCAGTATTCAGCAGGAGCTCACACTCAGCCCCCAGTATACAGTAGGAATCCAAACATAGCCCCTGTACTACACTTGAAGCCTGTGTCTCTTAGCAGAGAGATTCCCAGGCAATGCCGGGGACTACAGATAGTAAAGACCATAAATATAGTACTTTATTTAGACTATTAAAAAATATGACATTCTCATAAGTTCAATAAAACTTTCACTACTTATTTGAATATGAAGCACTAAAGGAAATTCATTTTTCAATATTTGTTCTTTAATGTTCAGTTCCTAGCCCACAATTATTATTTTTCAATATTCAAAAACTGCAGCTAGTTTCTCCATGTGAACCTAACCTCATTAGTTATAATACTCTATTTCTGGTTCCTCTGTCCATTATGATTTAACTATGACTATACATTTTCCCTTATTTCTTTTTGTCACTTGCCCAGCTTGCTTAGATCAATATAATGACCTATGGATTTCATCTTGGTGACCGCTCCCAATTCCAAAACCTTTCCTGTGCTATACCTACACTTTGGATTTATCTTCAGCAGAAAATCAATATAATATGAAACATTTATGGCCCAGCTAACACAAAAATGTTATTTAATCTCAGCAATACTTACTTCAGGATAGGTATTTCTTGCAATGTTTATTTTCTATCAATAACTACATTATTCATCGCTGGTCACATTTTTTGTTTATAGGTAACATAGTAACATAGTTTTTAAGGTTGAAGGAAGACTTTAAGTCCATCTAGTTCAACCCATAGCCTAACATGTTGATCCAGAGGAAAGCAAAAAAAAACCATGTGGCAACACTAAGCTCCACATTGGGGAAAAAAATTCCTTTCTAACTCCAGATATGGCAATCAGACTAGTTCCCTGGATCAACGCCCTATCAAAGAATCTAGTATGTATAACTGGTAATATTATAGTTTTCAAGAAAGGCATCCAGGCCCTTCTTAAATGTTAGTAGTGAGTCACTCATTACAACATCATGTGGCAGAGAGTTCCATAGTCTCACTGCTCTTACAGTAAAGAATCCACGTCTGTGATTATGATTAAACCTTCTTTCCTCCAGACGTAGAGGATGCCCCCTTGTCCCAGTCTCAGGCCTAAGAGTAAAGAGATCATTAGAAAGTTCTCTGTACTGTCCCCTCATATATTTATACATTATTATAAGATCACCCCTAAGCCTTCGTTTTTCCAAGCTAAATAACCCCAAGTTTAATAACCTGTCTTGGCATTGCAGACCCCTTAGTCCTCTAATGACTTTTGGCGCTCTTCTCGGGACCCGCTCCAGCTCAGCTATATCCTTCTTATACACCGGAGATCAGAATTGTACACAGTATTCTAAGTGTGGTCGCACTAGTGACTTGTATAGAGGTAAAATTATGTTCTCCTCATGAGCATCTATGCCTCTTTTAATGCATCCCATTATTTTATTTGCCTTTGCAGCAGCTGCCTGACACTGGCCACTAAATGTGAGTTTGTCATCTACCCATACACCCAGGTCTTTTTCAGTGACAGTTTTGCCCAGTTTTTTACAATTAAGCACATAATTATACCTTTTGTTTCCTCTGCCCAAGTGCATGACTTTACATTTATCCCCATTAAAGCTCATTTGCCATTTAGCAGCCCAAGCTTCTAGTTTACATAAATCCTCCTGTAATATAACATTGTCCTCCTCTGCATTGATTACCCTGCAGAGTTTAGTGTCATCTGCAAATATTGAGATTCTACTCTGTATGCCCCCTACAAGGTCATTAATAAATATATTAAATAGAAGCGGGCCCAACACTGACCCCTGTCTTACCCCACTGTTAACTGTGACCCATTCTGAGAGTGTTCCATTAATAACCACCCTTTGTTTCCTATCACTAAGCCAGTTCTTAACCCACTTACACATATTTTCCCCTATCCCCATTGCCCTCATTTTATGTATCAACCTTTTGTGTGGCACCGTATCAAAAGCTTTTGAAAAGTCCATATAGACCACATCCACTGCATTTCTTTGGTCCAGTCCAGAACTTACTTCTTCATAGAAGCTTATCAGATTAATTTGACAGAACGGTCCCTCGTAAAACCATGTTGATAATGGGTCATGAGGTTATTTTTCCTCAGATACTCCAGTATAGCATCTCTTAGAAAACCCTCTAGGATTTTACCCACAGTAGAGGTTAAGCTTACTGGCCTATAATTTCCAAGTTCAGTTTTTGTCCCCTTTTTGAATATTGGCACCACATTTGCTATACGCCAGTCCTGTGGTACAGACCCTGTTATTATGGAATCTTTAAATATTAAAAATACTGGTCTATCTATGACAGTACTTAATGCCTGCAGCACTCTGGGGTGTATCCCATCCGGGCCCGGGAATTTGTCAATTTTAGTGATTTTTAGACGATGCCGTACTTCCTCTTGGGTTAAGCAGGTGACATTTAATTGAGAATTTTTGTTATCACTGATCATATTGTCTGTGATGGGATTTTCTTGTGTAAATACTGTTGAAAAAAAGTAATTTAGCAAATTGGGTAACTTAGTCTCAGATTCTACACAATAGCAAAATATATGGTTCTGTTCGAGGCTGTAATGTTAACTTTGTAAACGGAATATTCAAAATCCATACAAGGCTGATTATATTTTTCATCATATTTGCAATATACATGATTATTATTATTATTATTATTATTATATATTTATAGAGCACTATTGATTCCATGGTGCTGTACATGAGAAAGGGTTACATACAAACAAGTTCAAAATACAATGAACAAACTAACAGTGACAGACCGATACAGAGGGGAGAGAGGACCCTGCCCTTGCGGGCTTACATTCTACAGGGCAATGGGAAGAGAGACAGTAGGTTGGGTTTGCTCTGGTGGAGGTGGAGCGCCAGGTTAAATTGTGGTGGAGCGACCACATTTATATCAATAGCGATACATTATTATTAGTAATAGCAGTAGTAATAAGTTTAGTTGTAGTTGTGGTTGCTGTAGTAGTAGTAGCAGCAGTAATAATGGGGGTGGTGGTAGTGTTTACAGTAGTAGTAATGAAGGTGGAAAAGGTGGTATTTGTATTAGTAGCAGTAGTAGTGGGGGTGGTGGAAGTGATTACAGTAGTAGTAGTAGGAGTGGTGGTTGTTGTAGTAGTAATAGCAGTAGTATTAGTGGAGTGGTGGTGGTTATAGTAGTAGTAGTGTATTTGTAGGGGGTGGCGGTTGTTGTAGTAGCAGTAGTAGTGGGGTGATTGTTATAGTAGTAATAGTGGAGGTGGAAGGGGTGGTGGATGTTGTAGTAGTAACACCAGTAGTAGTGGGGGATTGGTAGTAGTAGTAGTAGTAGTGTGGTTTGTATTGGTGGTTGAAATAGTAGTAGTACTAGTTGTAGTAGCTGAAAACAATTGCAAAATGCTTTCAAATGTTTAGATGTACTTGCATAGTTTGCCCTTCACATTATAATGTCACTTTCACATAATATTTAAAGGTGTTACAGATTTGGGTTGACCATACATTATGATGGGGTGAGACAAATGAAGTGTTTGACTATTAAAATTTTTTATATACCTGTGAAAACTGAGGAAATGTTAAAGGTTTTGTTTTCTGGGTGAAGGACTTTCTCATTTTTTTTTCATTGGTTTTTCACTATGAAATATCAAACTATAAATGAAAGCTATTTTATTGAACAACAGTATAAATAATGCATTGCTAGTCAACGAGAATAAGCCCAAGGCGTCTGTCTTGCATTAGTTGCTTGAAACATGTATGAGGAAGGGTGTGCTGCTCACTGTTTTTGTGTTTCTCCTTCTGTAATAAAAGAACATATGCCTTTTCTCTTTAAAACTGAACTGCAAATTCATTCTAAGTAACAAAGTGGAACAATTAAAAATCCAGCTTTTTTTATGCAGTGATGATGAAACACTATAAATGTAATTTTCTAAGGTCATATGAGTCTGTCATACTTAGAAGACATCTTTGTGTAGATTAAAATAATCATTTATTGCAAGAATTCCTAACTGAATTACATTACGCAACAAAAATGTGTCAAGAGCAATAAGCACTCCCTACCCTTCAATGTTCAGTAGTAGGGGTTAGCAAATATGTCATCAGTTTGGATGAAACTTTAAGAGCACAAAATGAACATGATCGTCAAATCTTAACTATTGTGTGACTTCTACAGGCATAATCCCTAGCCGTACAATACATATATCAAGATTGTAGCTGCCGGAAATGATCAAGGGGAGATACCTTGTAATATGCTACTTCAAAACAGACGTTCATTGGTGGAAATAGGTATCGGCCTAAAAAAATAATAATTTCCAACTGCTAGGCACTATATAAATGAAGTAATAATATGTGGGGTTAGACTGTACCTTCTTTAACAGGGAAGCATTTTTTACCCAACAGGCTTCATTGGTAAGAAAATATTAATTTTAAAGGATTTGTCCAATTTTTTTTAAAACAAGTTAAAGGCTCTTTAAAATGAAATAAAAAAGAAAACATACTTACTAGGTCACTAATATTAACTAATTTGCCACTGCCTTGATCACTGATTGGCAGCAATGGTCATGTGCTGCCCTCGCTGAAAAAAAGCAAGGTGACTATTGGGAGACACCTGGACGGCACTATGTAAGAGCTCCAAAATTGTGTATTTTTTAACTCATTGGTCCTTGAAAGCTAAAAAGGAAAGTTTTTAACCTCATGTTGTACAGAACTATACTGTAGCACCCATTTAAATCATTTTGACTATTCTGTACCTTTTTTTTTACTTAGTTTAACTCCTTCATGATCTTGGAATTTTTAATTTTTCATTTTCGTTTTTTGCTCCCCTGCTTCCAAGAGCCAAAACTTTTTTATTTTTCTGTCAATATAGACATATGATGGCTTGTTTTTTGCGGAACAAGATGTACTTTCATATGCAATCATTTATTTTACCATATAGTGTACAAGGAAATTGCAAAAAAATTCTAAATGCAGTGAAATTGTAAAAAAAGTGCAATAAGACATTTGTTTTTTGGGTATTTTAGTCGCCATGTTCACTATATGGTAAAACCGACATGACGGGGTGATGCCTCGGGTCGGTACGAGTTCGTAGACACCCAGCATGTATACCATTATTGGTATCTAGGAGGTAAAAAAAAATTCAGAAGTAGCCAGGACCCTGTGCTGTCACGTGAGCACCGGAGATCCCGCGATATTATCACTGGATCTCCGGAGCAGGTGGGGAACAGCACGTTCCCCACCGCGGCCGCCTTGGATCCCGCTGTCAGAGATTGACGGCAGAATCCAAGGGGTTAACAGCACCGATCGGATCCTGGATCTGATCGGTGCTGTTACCCCGACATCTCAGCTGATGAGATCAGCTGACATGTCAGAGCTTTTTTTTTTTTTTCTTACCAAATAATTTTTATTATTTTGAACAGAAATAAATGACAAACATTTGAAATTGTAACAAAGTGACAAGCAGTGAGATCAAGCAGTATTACATACCACATTCAATGCCGTATAGCGATTGTCACTGAGGGCACATGGGGGGGAAAGGAAGGTAGGAGGTAAATTGAGAAGGGAGTGGGGTAGAGGGAGAGGGGGGGGGGAACCAAAATAACAATTGCAGCATACTTAATAATCAATTTTTTTTAGAGAATATAGCATTCCACCATTTTCACAAATTGAAACTTTAGGGCCCTAAACAGTAAGAGCCAACAGTGATAACAATGATCAAGCAAACCTAATGAGGATCAACACTTCAAGTTACGCAATATAATAAGAACTTGTCATCCACGGGTCCCAAATCAGGGTCGATTTTGTCTTTGCGGATCGGGACTGTGCCAGAGCCAGCTCATATTTACAATGTAAGTTAACCCTTTCCACTACGTCCTCAGCTGATGGCGGGGAAGTCTCCTTCCATTTGTATGCAATTGAAGAGCGGTCAGCTATCAGTATGTGGGAAATGGTTCCTCTAACAATCCTGGGTATTGCCTCGAGGCCCATATGCAGGACCGCTGTGGAGGGAGTGAGTTGCAGCCGGATCCCGGTGGCTCCCAAGATCAACTGTTCCATTTCTTTCCAAAAAGATGACAAAACTGGGCAGGAGAACCAAGTATGTGTCTGGGTGCCGATCTGACCGCAGCCTCGCCAACACAGGGGGGAGTACTGCGGGCCAAATCTGGCAACCAGTACTGGGCAGCGATACCATCTCATGTGTGATTTTTTCAGCTGTTCCAAGTGGGTCGTGCATGAGGATACCTCTTGATCTCCGATATACTGTCCCTCCACTCCTCTAACTCCAGAACAACCCCCAATTCTTGCTCCCAACTCTGCATGTAAGGAAGTTTTACCCCTTGATCAGAATCTATCAATACTTTGTATAAAATAGAGACTCCCTTTGAGCCAGAACCCGGGACCAGGAAGTATCCATTGATCCTTCTATCCATGTGACCAGCAAAGGAGGAAGAAGTATGGGGGACACCATGTAAGAAATGTCTCAATTGTAAGTACTGGTAGAAAAAACTTCTTAACCCCGGATGTTTTCGGGATAGTAGATCAAAGGAAGTCACACCCGAGGGTCCCTCCAAGTCCGATATTGTTTGAATACCAGCAGAATGCCAGGGTTGGAGGTTTAGGTAAGGAATATGAGTTTCCATGGCAAGCACGGAGAGTGAACCCCTAGGAATTCTAAGAAGTGTAGGGGCGAGAGATCTCCAAAGGCGCAGGGCAGCTCTCATTGTAGGTAATAGAGGCGAGACCGTACCCGTCCGGAGTACCTCAGACTCCAGTGTCAAGCAAGTGGAGCCTCGCCTAGAGTAGAGTCTCTCAATTTGTAACCACCTGTGGTCCTTATCCATGTGCCACCAATCTCTGAGCCCCGTTAAGATCGAGGCCCTATGATAGGTCAACAACTCTGGAACTCCCATTCCTCCCGACTCCAGGGGGCGGTACAAGACCCTTTTTGCTACACGTGGTGTCTTATTTGCCCAGATGTATTTATTAGCTAATAGTTGCAAGCGGAGAATAAGTTTTTTGGGTATGTCGAGGGGAAGGGATCTGAAATAATAAAGGATCTTGGGGAGGGCTATCATTTTAAATGCATTAATACGGGCGGACCACGAGGTCATTATCTGATGCATATCTTCCAAAAGGGTTTTAATTTTTGTATATAGGTTGTGGAAATTTGTTTTAATTGTCTGTGCCGAGGGAGTCAAAGTTATTCCCAAATAAGGGATACCGTCAGGCGACCACTGAAAAGGGAACACCTCCTCCAGGTGTCCCCGGCAGGAGACAGGGACCCGTACCGGGAGCACCAGAGATTTGGATGGGTTTAATCTATAGTAGGAGACCTCGCTAAATTTCCTCAACTCGGACATGATGGCAGAGAATGAAGGCCCAATATTCACACATGAAATAATAACATCATCAGCGTAAAGGCTGATTTTATGAGCCTCCTTCCCCACCATCAAGCCCGCAACGTCAGAGTTGGCCCTAATCCTCTCCGCGAGAGGCTCCATACACAGGGCAAAAATTATAGGGGAGAGGGGACACCCCTGTTGGGTACCGTTAGTTATCTGAAAGGGCTCCGATAAGAAGCCCGCTGTGAGAACTCTTGCCGAGGGAGTGGAATACATGGCAGAAATAGCCGAGTAGATAGGGCCCACCATGCCGAACTTTTTGAGAACCGCCTGGAGGTATCCCCAGTGCACCCTGTCAAAGACTTTTTCAGCATCAAGCGACAGGAATGCACTGGGGAGGCCAGACAATTCAGCCACCCGCACCAGGTTCAACATTCTACGAACCCCGTCCTTCGCTCCTCGTCCCGCCACGAACACAACCTGGTCCGGGGAGACCAGGGAGGGGACGATCAGGTTCAAGCGTGAGGCCAGCAATTTAGTGAACAACTTAACATCGCAATTTAGGAGAGCGATGGGTCTAAAATTGCCCGGGGCGGTTGGAGACTTCCCTGGCTTGGGTAGGGTTGTAATAGTAGCCTCCAAGCCAGGAGAGGACACTGATCCCCTATCTCTCCAGGCGGTGAACAAACGTAACAAATAGGGGGCTAGTGACGATTCAAAAGTGTGATAATAGGCATTAGAGAATCCGTCTGGACCCGGGGCGCTCTTCTTCTTAGTTTGTTTAATGGTCGCCTGAATCTCATTTATCGTGAAAGGGGCGTTTAAAAAGGTTAATTGATCCTCAGAAACAGCGGGTAAGTTGATGGAATCAAGGTATTCTGCAATACCATGAGATGTGGGCTGGGGAGTCAAGGGGTCATTTCCGAGATTGTATAGGCCTGCATAATATTTAGAAAACTCTGCAGCAATCTCTACAGGGCTTCTGACAGGTTGGCCTCCAGAACTTAAAAGATGATCTATCCTGGATTTAGCCTCTCTTTTTTTGACTCTATGGGCGAGAAGGGCCCCGGCCCTGTCCCCCATAGAGTACCAATTTGTTTTCAATTTTCTCAGATTATGAGCATATGAGGCCAGCATAGAATCCCGGAGTTTAAATCTGATAGAATAAATTTCCGCTGTAACAGAGGGGGATACAGCCGACTTATTAAGGGACTCCAGGACCTGCAACCTGGATAACAGCGTATTCCGGTCCCCTTCCCTCTTACGTTTCAAAGATGCTGCTTGTTGTATAAATAAGCCCCTCAGGACCGCCTTATGGGCTGCCCACAACGTCTTGTCAGTGATCTCTCCAGTATCATTCAATTGAAAATACAGAGACAACTCTGAGGAGATCCTGGACACCACATCCTCGTTCAGCAAAAGGCCATCATTCAGGCGCCACCTAAAAGCCGGGGGAACCTGGTGTGACAAAGCTTAAGTAAGGAAGACAGGGGCATGATCAGACCAGGTTATCAACCCTATCTCGGAGTTGAGGCATCCGGACAAGACAGCGTCATCCACCAAAAAATAGTCCAATCTACTATATGTGTGATGCCGAGGGGAAAAAAAGGTATAATCCCGCTCCGCTGCATGGGAATATCTCCAATGATCATGATATTGAAACTCAAGGGTATGTAACCTCAACTCTCCCCGACCTCCACCCCCCCGGTGGGAACAATCAAGGTCCCGCTTCATCGGGAGATTAAAATCTCCGCAAACAATCTTACCACCTCGCGCCAACGATTTGACAGTCTGTAGTGCGCGTCTCACAAATTTGCATTGGCCCGAGTTGGGAGCATAGAGTGACGATATGGTGTGCAAGACTCCATTTAAAGTGCAGACCAGCACCAACAATATGCCGCCTGGATCTATATGTAATCCCTCCAATTTAAAGGCCACGGTATGCTTAATCATGATACACACTCCTGCAGTCTTAACTAAATTATTGGCAAAGAATATATGAGGGAATTGGGGGTTATGGAACCTAAAATTATCTGATTCCAATAGATGGGTTTCCTGAAGGCAAACAATTTCCGCCCGAGACTTCCTCACCTCCCTCCACACCATTGATCGTTTACCCAGGGAGTTCATCCCCTTAACATTGAGTGACATTAATTTTATACTCATTGTATAGAATCAGAGAGCTAAGCGGTCCACGGAGACCCATCGGTCCCCCAACACTGAACACAATAGTAAGGATATAAGCTGGAAACCATGGCTGCCTCCGCAGTAAGGGCCAGATTAATAGTGGATGCTAAAACAGAAATGAGTTGCTGCAAAAAAGAAAACAAGTATAAAAAGATAACAACCATCAACCAAAAAAGGTGAAGGAAAAAAAACAAATTAAAGAACAAAAATAAAAATAAAAACAGTCAACAGACCGGGGTCTATCTCCACAGACCCGGGTCAAAAGCCCAGTTCCTCGGGCAATGAGCAGAACCAAACAAATCTGCTATCCAGGGGCACAGTACAAATGTACCGTTCAGGAGTTAGCCTCAAAGGGGCTGTCTGATGCTCCGTCCACAGGATCGTCCCGTTGTCCACTTCAGGTCGTGGACCACTCCGTGGTCACCTTCTTTTTCCCCATTGGTTTAGCATTTGACAGAGCAAAGGGAATCCTCCATGAAGACAATCTGTCCTCTGCCTGCTTTGGTGAGGAGCAAGTAACCATCCGGTCATCATGATCAATTATTAACTTTACTGGATTGAAACCCCACTTGTATCGAGTATTGGCGTCCCTAAGGGCCGCACACACGTGTGCATACTCCCGACGCCTCGCCAACGTGGCCGGCGACAGGTCAGGGAACACCTGCAGTCCCTGAAACTCCTCGGGCAGCAAGGGGGGTTTTCTCATCCGCTGTACGAAAGCATCTTTTGTGGGGAACCTGAGCATTCTGGCCAGTACATCTCTGGGTACGGAGGGTCCTAGGTGTTTAGGTTTCGGGGTTCTATGAATCCTCTCTATCGCCAGGTCTCCTGGTGACAAGTCAGGTAACACAGAGGCCAGAAATCTCAGCATGAAAGGAGCTAGTTCTTCATCAGCAATCTCCTCTGAAATGCCTCGAACTCTTATGTTTTGTCTTCTAGACCTGTCCTCCAAATCATACAGTTTGTCATGTACTGAGGAGAGCTCATTCCGTAGTGCAGCATTTTCATCTACTAAGGCGTTGATGGTAGTGGCATATTCTCCTAGTTTGCCTTCTACATGGGCTGTTCTATCCCCCAGGGAGTTCAGGTCTCTCCTTATCTCTCTTAGCATCTCATGCATATCCTGTTTCAGGGAGGCCCTCATTGTTGTTAAAAAATCTTTCATGTCCCCTTTTGTGAACGGGCAGAGCTGCTGCTGCTGCTGTGTGGGGGAGTAGAATCTCTCTCACCTCTATTGGAGCCGCGGGAAGAGCGGGAAGATCTGGCTGGGGAGGCAGGCGCCATCTTTCCTGCAGCATGCACAGTCTGCCCTCCGGGGAAGAAGTCCGGCAAACGAGGAGGTGAAGCCCGCCTGTTCGACCTGCCACGTGTCATCATGAGCCCGGGGCGATGGGGAAAGCCGTGATCAGGTTTGTGGATGTCTGGGGAGCCGCGGTGAGCCGTTATGTGCCGATAATGATCCTATGGAGCAGGAGAGCCCAGTCTATGCAGCCACCACGATCAGCGTGCAGGCCACGCCCCCCTAGATGTCAGCGCTTTGATGCGAGCGCCGTGCCGGTGCTCACATCAAAACCCCCTTACCGGCCCAGGACATTGTACAATGTCCTGTGTCGGCAAGGAGTTAAATAAAGAACCATAACAAATTTTTACTGCAATTGATAATGCAAATAGCAAAATTTTTGCAAAAAAGGTGCTGAACAGGCACACCATATATTAGTACACATGGTACACATGGATCCATAATACAAAGCTGTTAGAAAATCCACATATTTCCATATGATTTCAAACAACCTTTAGATTTGCCAGTCACTTGACCCTATAATAATTTAAATCCTTCTATAATGTGCGAAATTGTATTATGCTTTCCTTTTTTTCATCAAACCACTTTCTATAGCAATGAGAAGCAATGTTTTCCTGCTCTGCAGTATCCATGTTAACAATTTGATGCCACCTATTTCTAACAGAAATCTGCAGAAATTGCAGCTCATTAATATTTATGGAAGTGATAATTTGCATGCTAGCGAATTTCCCAATCTTTACATTTTTTCACACCTGTGCTGACAACTTTGCTACCATTCGATAATACAGAGATAGATTTGATGAAAGGTTGGATAATGAAATGCATTATCTTTGCACACACTTTTCTTTGCCTCTGCTTAAAAAGTTCAAAAGGGTAATACTATTCAGTCTTGTCATATGTAAATCTTTATCCATGTTCTTTATGATTCAGTTTAAAAATGATAAATTAGTTACAAAACATAAAGTCCATGTATGTTTGCATTATGTATAAAATAATATAAATGAAGTATTCCGAGTCTACTGCATTACATGTTCTACACTGCAGCTTTTCTGGATTAGCATTTTAACATTTTCCTTACTGTTGAAAAGGCACCACCTTAATGCATCCTAAGCTATGAGATGTCAAATGCCACCATACGGTGGAAGGCTTAAACTAGCTAATTCCCAAATTCCATCTAATCTCTTCTATCAAAGAAAGCAGTGTTCTTTTTGTCCTTTCTCATCACGTCTTTTCTCTTTCCCTGGAGTAACAGCTTCCACTACTACAAATTGTCCATTAAATATATTAGGCATTAACAGAAATCCTTAAGCAAAAAGTAACCACTTTCCAAGAGCATTTTTCATCCCACCTATTGTATTCTGTTTTTTCACCATCTTTTAAGACTACTTTTAGACAGGGCTCTATTTCATACGTATGTTTGTGTGTATGGAGCATTAACTATTATATTTAGGTATGAATTTACATGAAGGGCAAGGGAAGACACAATATTGTTGCAACCGATACAGCACCATAGTCAACCAATGAGTTAGGGAGTCCATTGTCCTCTTAAAAGCAGTTGTCTTCTGTCACTGAGATTGTATATTAGGGCGTGAGCTAATAAACTTAATAACTCACAATTAACTATGGTGTTTCAGAGAAAATATAATTTGAAGACTCTCCTGTGGACCTAATTTGGAAATACCACTAGTCTGGCTCTGCCCCTGTGTCTCTCTTTCCAGAGCTGCAGCAGGTTATTGACAGATCTTTCTTTATGTACATGATGCTGGGAGAGGCTGTCTGGCGACAACACTGGACTAGTCTCATCTCCAGCTATTGTCCAGGACAGATCTTCAAAGTATGTCATCACTTTAATGCTGGAGTTATTTCAGGGGCTAATATACCTGGCTGAAATTGTGCGTTTAGGCTGCAATTCATGCTGCCCTTGGTTTGTAAAACAGAAATCGCCTGATATGTTCCCTGTAAGTGACTAACGTGCTCATTCAGCAATTTTTATATATTCTCCCCATGGTAAAGGGGTTCTCCGCTACTAGGAAAACCCTTTATGATTCCAATTGTTTCCCCCATTAGAAATAAAAGACCCTATATTCACTCCCCATGCTGCTGCTATTCCAGCGCTGTTGGTAACCATGTTTCGGGGCTCAGTTGACATTGGGACATCACGCGAGCCTCGTGTCCAATAGCTGTCAGCTTCCTTCTCCCTGTCTTCAGACCACAGAGCTATCAACAGGACATGAGCTGCAGCTGCAGTGCTCATGCACTATTGATAGCTCGTTTGGTCTGAAGGTGGGGAGAAGGAAGCCAGCGGTTATTGGACGCAGGACTTGTGTGATGTCATGCTGTCCTGTGAGCCCTGAGCCATGGTTACCAACAGCGCTGCAAAGGAGGAAGCTTGTGAGGAGAGTACAAGGTCTATTATTTTTAATGGAGGAAACAAGTGGATTCAGAAGGAGTTATCCTAATAATGAACAACCCCTTTAATATGACTTTGTGATGTTTACTTTAATTTTCCCACATTCTGAACATATGAATTGATTCCTACAAGACTAACCCCAGAGTATGTGTTTGAATAAAGCAAGTGTGAGGTAGCGCCGGGATTGCAAGACAAATGGCCGTGAGTCCGATATCAGTTCATACAGTACCCGGATTTATTGATGAAGTACAGCAGTGGCACAAGATGCCGGGTTCTGGGATGCAGTCGGATACAATGCATACATCCACTGCTCAGTAACACGGTCCCTGCAGATTAGAAGTTCTCTCCAGTCTAGGTCGCACTGGGCTCCCGGTTAGGCCGTGTTGTAATAGCACGCAGCCTCTCACAACCTGACCTGACCGCTCAGCAGCCTCTTCTGCCTCAGCTCAGGCTGAAGCTCTCCACAGAGAACCACACCCTGTGTTCCTGCCTAGCTATTAACCCAGTGCCTACCTCCAGGAATCCTCTATAAAACCGGAGTGGAGTGCTTTCTATACGTGGAGGGAGCACAACCTGGGAGACACATACCGGCTGTCACAGATCATCCAGTCACTGTCTCACACAAGGTACATTTTTATATACATCTGGAACAAGCCTTATGGTGACAATTCTGCTTCTATTTAGCTCAGTCCTAAATGAGCAACAGGATTAATTAATTGTAAGGTGCAGTTTACACTATCATGTTATTGTGAAATTTTCAAATAGGTTTTTATTTTAATATTTTTATCCAACTTATGATTTTGCACCATCTGTAAATGTGTGGTAAGAATCCACGTCTTACAATGTTTTAACATGTGTGCTAATTGCTTAATTAAAATATGACATCAAAGAGCTTGAGATTTGGCACGGCATTAAGAACATAGCGAAAGGGCTGATCTGACATATTTTCTCTGGGGTACAAGATAATCCTCCGGATGTATACAATTCTCTCGTGGTTTGCAAATCTGTTCAATCAGATGCATTTTAGGTCAAAAACTACTTTCCAACAAGTGCTATCAAAGTAGAAAATGTTTATAAGAAGGAAAGAGCATTCAAGTGAAATGCATTATTTTTAAACACTTGTCACCATCAAAATATAATTTCCTTTGTTATTGCTAGTGTTTTTTCCACATCGTTAGACAACTGATGTTTAGGGAGATAAGACAACAGTGAATATTTATCTAAAATATCTACTTATATAATCCGCAGTTGGGAATTCGGGCGTTGTCGCCGAATCCCAACATGCTTTGCTGGACTGCGAGTGATGACGCGCAGCGTCATCACGAGCCGCAGACCCGCACTACTGTAAAAAAAAAAAAAAAAAGTTAATGCTCACCTCTCCCCGAGCCCCCGCCGTCTCCTGGCGTCTTCCTCCAAGCTTCCGGTGGCTGCCGCAGGCTCCGAATGTCTGCAGAGCTCTTCTACTGCAGTCAAGGACCTGTGGTGATGTCACAGTCACGTGACACCAGGTTACTCCATGGTAACCTGGTGTCACGTGACTGTGACATCACCGCAGGTCCTGAACTGCACTAGAACAGCTCTGCAGACACTCGGAGCCTGCGGCAGCCACCGGAAGCTTGGAGGAAGACGCCAGGAGACGGCGGGGGCTCGGGGAGAGGTGAGCATTAACTTTTTTTTTTTTTTTAAGCCCTGCCTTCCTGTTTGGAGACCTTTTACTGTACTGAGCATGCTCAGTACAGTAAATGTCTCCTCCAGCCTCACAGCCTCCCCATCCTCACTGCCTCCTCCAGCCTCAGTCTCCTCCAGCCTCACAGTCTCCTCCAGCCTCACAGCCTCCCCATCCTCACAGCCTCCTACAGCCTCCTACAGCCTCACAGCCTCCCCATCCTCACAGCCTCCTCCAGCCTCACAGCCTCCCCATCCTCACAGCCTTCTCCAGCCTCACACCTTCCTCCAGCCTCACAGTCTCCTCCAGCCTCACATCCTCCTCCAGCCTCACAGCCTCCCCAGCCTCACAGCCTCCCCATCCTCACAGCCTCCTACAGCCTCCTACAGCCTCACAGCCTCCCCATCCTCACAGCCTCCTATAGCCTCACACCCTCCTCCAGCCTCACAGCCTCCCCATCCTCACAGCCTCCTCCAGCCTCACAGCCTCCTCCAGCCTCACAGCCTCACAGCCTCCCCATCCTCACAGCCTCCTCCAGCCTCACACCCTCCTCCAGCCTCACAGCCTCCTCCAGCTTCACAGCCTCCCCATCCTCATGCCTCCTCCAGCCTCACAGTCTCCTCCAGCCTCACATCCTCCTCCAGCCTCACAGCCTCCCCATCCTCACAGCCTCCTACAGCCTCACAGCCTCCTCCAGCCTCACAGCCTCCCCATCCTCACAGCCTTCTCCAGCCTCACATCCTCCTCCAGCCTCACAGCCTCTTCCAGCCTCACAGCCTCCCCATCCTCACAGCCTCCTCCAGCCTCACAGCCTCCCCATCCTCACTGCCTCCTCCAGCCTCACAGTCTCCTCCAGCCTCACATCCTCCTCCAGCCTCATAGCCTCCCCATCCTCACAGCCTCCTCCAGCCTCACAGCGTCCCCATCCTCACAGCCTCCTCCAGCCTCACAGCCTCCTCCAGCCTCACAGCCTCCCCATCCTCACAGCCTCCTACAGCCTCACAGCCTCCCCATCCTCACAGCCTCCTCCAGCCTCACATCCTCCTCCAGCCTCACAGCCTCCTCCAGCCTCACAGCCTCCCCATCCTCACAGCCTCACAGCCTCCTCCAGCCTCTCACCCTCCTCCATCCTCAGCCGCACTACCTGACACCGCTGCCATCCTGCCAACCGTCGGCCCCGCACCATCGCCACCGCCCTCGCGCCCTCCGCGAGGTCCATGCTGCCCGGATGCCGCTGGAGCCTTCCGCCCCTCGCCACTCTCTCACCGCTGGGCTCTCAATGTCGCCAAGCTGGTGGAGTAGCGGTCTACGGGCTGTGGCCGGGTGCCGGGAGCCAGGGACGTCGTCTTGTGGCCGGCAACAGCCAATGGGAGTGAGCGGACCGTATCAGCCTGCAAAGCCTGACACGCCCCGCTCACTCCCATTGCCTGCCCCAGCAAGTGGATTGGGCGCTGTGTTGTACACACAGGACGCCCATCCCATTGCCCAGGACTTGCCGTCCTAGACCAATCGGATGACCGTCCTGTCTTTACCACACACCGCCCAATCCGCTCCTTCCGCTCAGGTCACATGTGTGACCTGAGGGCAAGAACTGATCCCTCTCTGCATCACCCAACCTGCCGCAGAGGACAATGCCGTGTGACTGGGGCTGCGATCAGCCCCAGCACACAGCCACGTCCTGCCGCCAAGCGGTGATGTCACCCCTCCAGCCGCATCTCTCCTCACCCCTCCAGTCAGACCTCTCCTCACCCCTCCATCTGGACCTCTCCTCACCACTCCAGCCTCTGCTCTCCTCACCCCTCCAGCCTCTGCTCCCCTCACTCCTCCAGCCTCCCGCCACATCATACTCTGCTATCCACAGAGCCCCCTCTATACTCTGACACCCAGAGAGCCGCCTGTATACTCTCCTACCCACACAGCCGCCTGTATACTCTGCTACCCACAGACCCGCCTGTATTCTCTGCTACCCACAGAGCCGTTTCTATATTCTGCTACCCACACAGCCGCCTCTATACTCTGCTACCCACAGAGCCTTCTCTATACTCTGCTACACACAGAGCCGCCTGTATAATCTGCTAACCACAAACCCGCCTGTATACTCTGCTACCCACAGAGCCGCCTGTATACTTTTCTACCCAGAGAGCCACCTGTATAATCTGCTACCCTCAGAGCAGTCTGTATACTCTGCTACCCACAGACCCGCCTGTATACTCTGCTACCCACAGAGCCCCATATATACTCTGCTAGCCACTCACCCGCCTGTATACACACAATTCATTTCACCGCGCTCCCGATGCAATTGCATCGGGCCTTTTTACTAGTTATTCTAATAATTTCTAGTAAAACATTAGACATCACGTGATATCTAACATACAACATTGAACTTCTGGATATGTATTTATAACCAGGGCTGTGGAGTCGGTAAGCCAAACCACTGATTCCAACTCCGCAATTTCCCTGACTCCAACTCCAACTACGATTCCGACTCCCGCAACATGGCTCATGTTTAAGTGATAAATTTAATACAGTACAATGGGGTCACATCAAGCTTTTCATCATCATTATTATTATACAATAATCAAGCTATTCAGATAGAACATAATAATTCATATTATTATTAATAATAATAATAATAATAATAATAATAATATTCAGCACATTCTGCATTGAACTACTGTTCCCAATTTATTATATATTTCAGGACTCGAAGTTGGTCCATTTTCTACTGACTCTTATTCCACCAATATGGGCTCTGACTCCAACTCCATGACTCCATCTCCACAGCCCTGTTTAAAACCCCATGATAAATACTGTTCTCAGTGGCTTAAAGATCACAGTTAAGCCCCGTCACACGGGACGATGTAGGGGCGTGGCCTATCGGCGGCGACATCGCCCCTACGTCGCCTCATGTAAAGGGGCGATGTCGGCGCTGCACACATCGCCCCATGTGACCGTCCACTGGTGACCTGTCAGGCGATGGGAGCTATAGGCTCCCATTGTCCTGCATCGCTGCTGGGGTTTCCAGACACCCCGGTGGCAATGCCGCCTGACAGCTCGCCGGCGTGGGGCTGGTGATGTCGCCCCGTGTAAATGGGGGACGGTGACGCTGGTGGGGTGCCAATAACGTGCGCGCACCCGCCAGTCGCCGCCGACATCTCCAGCCCCGTCGCCAGGTGTGACGGGGGTTTTAGAGAGGTCGCAATCGCAACCAGGGGCAGAGGGGGCCTGACAGTGCCAACTTTCGCTGGATGTGCATTAGATGACGCACATCTAGTTGAAATGCATTGTGGCACAGAGTTTGGTAGGGTCCCTGCACTGCAATACATGTTGCCAGCCAAACAGAGGCCAGCAGCTGACATTGGCATGCCAGGCATTGATGACACATGGCAGTGATGTGATTACACATCCTGTGTCGGTTACACAGGAGGATTTTGCACAATGTGTGAAAGGGAGAAAGTGAGTAGAATGCTTTTTGTTATTTCTGTGTGGTAAAGGCAAAATGGGGAACATATATAATAGGAAGTTGACCATAACAGGGACATATATACCAGGATGAGGTATATATTTACCAGGATGGGGACATATTCATTAGGATAATGGACATATTTGCCCGAAAGGGGCTCAGAATAAGGGATATATATACACCAGGATGGGGGATATGTATACCAGGAAGGGGCACAGGATGGGAGACATATTTACCTGGAAGGGGCTCAGGATAGAGACATATATACCAGGATTCAGGACACATTTACCAGGATGGGGTCCAGGAAGACGGACATAAATACTAGGATGGGGGACATATTTACCAGGAAGGGGCCAATGATTGGGGATTATAGTGCAGGATGTAGTACATTACTACATAATAAAGAGGGAGGTGGGCAACCCTTATGTCTTTATAAGATTTAGAATGCTGCAAGGGCCCATATATCTGACCAACATGCAGGACGGGGGCCCAGGTCCAAATTTTTTACCATGGCCTATCTTATGCTACAGCAGCACTTGAGATGGTCCTATTATTGAGCTGATTCTTGAGCTTCTGGAGTTCATCCTCACTCATAATTTTTTTTTGTCTTTAAAAATCAGTTTTACTTAAAAAAACGTGGCACTGCAATGGGTGCGGCCTGCGCGCCCGCCTTCACCAATCTCTTCCTTGGATACTGGGAAAGGGATATACTTGGCGAGTGTGGCCGCAGGCCGTAACGCTTATGCATTTATGGGTGCGCTTTATTGATGATGTAATGATGATATGGGAGGGGACAGACTCCGGGACCTCATGAATCATCTCAATACAAATGAATATAACATCAAGCTGACATATGCTTGTAATAGGGAGTCAATAGAGTTCTTGGATGTCAGGATATAAAGAGATATATGTAACAATATACAAACAGATGTATATAGAAAACCAACATCCACGAACTCCCTGCTGCATGCTCAATCGAGCCATAATCCATCTACTATTAGGGCCATCCCAACAGTGCAGTTTTTGAGGATGAGGCAGATCTGCTCAACAGATCAAAAATATGAAGTGCAGGCAGTAGATCTTAAGCAACGGTCTCAGTCCAGAGGCTCTAGCAAAAGCATAATAAAAAGAGGTTACTGGTAGGCCAAAAAAATCTAAAAATAAGTGAGTTGTTGGTCCCACGAAGAAAACAGGATCAGAACAGGATATAATTAGATTTATATCTAAATATAATGGAGAGTGGGAGGCTATGAGAGAAACCTTCAAAAAATACTGTCCCCTGTTAAAATCAGACTCTACCCTAGCGAGATACCTTCCAGATCAGCCTGCATTGACCCCCAAACGGAGTAACAACTTGAAAGACCTTTTAGTACAAAGTCATTATGTCCCTAAGGTTATAGCCCCATTTGGGGGATGGTAAAAAGCTTACGGGTTGTTATCCATGTGGTGATTTTATTGCTTGTGCAAATATTAGCAGAGCAAATACATTAGGTCATCAGATGGGAGTAAGGAATATTACATCAGTAGCCATATCACCTTCAAAATGAGTAACACCATATACTATGCAACATCTAGATGTCCTAAGGGCTATATAGTCCAACATCGCAGCAATTAAAGATTCAAACACGTGAACACGTAAAAGATATTTTGGCATCTAAGAGTGTTGCAGGTGATAGTGAGTTCAAGATGATCCCACGTCACTATAAATTACACCACTGAAGCAACCAGAAATGCTTTAAGGTCAGAGGCAAAGAAAAAATAAATATGGGGTCAGAGGAGGAGATATTAAAAGAGACTAGCACAGAGAGAGTGCATGAGTGCATGTATGCATGTGTGCATGTATGTGCTTTATATGCATGTTGTTATGTTGTATATGTGTGTATGTGTATGTATGCGCATGTGTGAGTGTATGTGTATGTATGTGTGTGCATGTATATGTGTCTATGTGTGTATGCATATGTGTGTGCATGTATGTATGTGTATGCATGTGTGTATGATGTGTGTATATGATTGTGTGTCTATGATTGTGTGTCTTAGTGTGTGTATGTGTGTACATATGTGTGTGTCTGTCTGTGTCTGTGTGTGTATATGTGTGTGTGCATATAGTGTATGTGTGTGTATAAATGTGTGTGTCTCTATGTGAGTATAGATATATGTGTGTGTTCACACCCACAGCCACTATGAAACTCCAAGCCTCTCTCTGCGGCCTGTGTGTGCAGAAGCAGATGGGGTGCGGACTCCTCTGTAGCAACCAGAGGGCACCTGCAGACAGAACCTCAGACTTTTCTAGCAGCTGTGGGTGGCAGTGGGCGCACTGGTGTGGAGGGGATGTCAGGTGGACTACAGCATTGTGAGGCGGCCCTGCAGGGGTGTTACATCGGTGTCCATTCTGTTGGTACTGTGCAAGGGGCTGGTACTGTCAATGGGGTGCCATATTAAACACCCATCACTTGGGTGTCTTAGTATGACCTTTAGCGTGCTTGCGGCAGCATGGTGCCTTTTGGGATATGGCCTCATCCCGATGGAACTAGGAGACAGACACCACTAGGTAAGTAATATTAGATATTTTCTGTATATACTGTAGGTTAAAAAAGACTTAGGTTCATCAAGTTTAACCTCTCTCCTGCAGTTATACTACATTCTCTATTCTACAGATTATTCATAACTCATAATGACATTTGCTGAGAAAAAAGTATCCAGACCTTTTTAAATATAGTGTCTGCCATTATGTCTTTTAGTAGGGCATTCCACAGTCTGACTGCTCTAACTGTAAAGAACCTTTTCCTATTTGGATGCCAGAATCACTTTTCCTCCACACTTAATGAATGCCCCGTTGTAAGGATTTTTGGAAGGAATAAGTCATGTGCCAGTCCTTCTTATTGACCACATGTATTTATATATATCAATGAGATCTCCTTTGAGGCCTTTTTTTTCTAAGCTAAATAAGCCCAACTTTCCAACATCTCATCACAAGAGAGGCCTCCCATCTCATTTAAAAATCTAGTTGCCGCCTTTAGACTGAGTCTAACTTCTGAATATCCTTTTAAAAATGTGCAGCCCAAAACAGGATCTGATATTCTAGATGAAGCCCTACAAGTGATTTATAGAGGGCCAATAATACGTTGGGATCACAGGATTTAATAATTCTACTTCTACACCCTAAATCTTTTTGCCTTCGTAGCTGCTGCCTGACATTGATACTGCAGTTAAGCTGACTTGTATCCACAAAACCCAAACATTTTTCCTCTTCTGTAGTCCCAAGTTTACTTCATTTATATATTTAAGATATATATATATATATAACCGTACAGGCCAAAAGATTGGACACACCTTCTCATTCAAAGAACTTTTCTTTATTATCATGTTTTCATGACTATGAAAATTGTTGATTCACACTGAAGGCATCAAAACTATGAATTAACACATGTGGAATTGTATACTTAACAAAAAAGTGTGAAACAACTGAAAATATGTCTTATATACTAGGTTCTTCAAAGTAGCCACCTTTTTGCTATGATTACTGCTTTGCACACTCTTGGCATTGTCTTGATGAGCTTCAAGAGGTAGTCACCGGAAATGGTCTTCCAACAGTCTTGAAGGAGTTCCCGGCTATGCTTAGCACTTGTTGGCCCTTTTGCCTTCACTCTTCAGTCCAGCTCACCCCAAACCATCTCAATCGGGTTCAGGTCTGGTGACTGTGGAGGCCAGGTCATCTGGCGTAGCACCCCATCACCATCACACCTCCTCCTCCATGCTTCACGGTGGGAACCAGGCATGTAGAGCACATTGGTTCACCTTTTCTGCGTCGCACAAAGACACGGTGGTTGGAACCAAAGTTCTCAAATTTAGACTCATCAGACTAAAGCACAGATTTCCACTGGTCTAATGTCCATTCCTTGTGTTCTTTAGCCCAAACAAGTCTCTTCTGCTTGTTGCCTGTCCTTAGCAGTGGTTTCCTAGCAGCTATTTTACCATGAAGGCCTGCTGCACAAAGTCTCCTCTTAACAGTTGTTGTAGAGATGTGTCTGCTGCTTAAAATCTGTGTGGCATTGACCTGGTCTCTAATCTGAGCTGCTGTTAGCCTGATATTTCTGAGGCTGTTGACTCGGATGAACTTATCCTCCGCAGCAGAGGTGACTTTTGGTCTTCCTTTCCTGGGGCGGCCCTCATGTGAGCCAGTTTCTTTGTAGCACTTGATGGTTTTTGCAACTGCACTTGAGGACACTTTCAAAGTTTTTGCAACTTTTTGGACTGACTGACCTCCATTTCTTAAAGTAATGATGGCCACTCGTTTTTCTTTACTTAGCTGTTTTTTTCTTGCCATAATACAAATTCTAACAGTCTGTTCAGTAGGACTATCAGCTGTGTATCCACCAGACTTCTGCACAACACAACTGAGGGTCCCAACCCCATTTATAAGGCAAGAAATCCACTTAGTAAACCTGACAGGGCACACCTGTGAAGTGAAAAACATTTCCTGTGACTACCTCTTGAACCTCATCAAGAGAATGCCAAGAGTGTGCAAAGCAGTAATCACAGCAAAATGGTGGCTACTTTGAAGAACCTAGAATATAAGACATATTTACAGTTGTTTCACACTTTATTGTTAAGTATATAATTCCACATGTGTTAATTCATAGTTTTGATGCCATCAGTGTGAATCTACAATTTTCATAGTCATGAAAATAAAGAAAACTGTTTGAATGAGAAGGTATGTCCAAACTTTTGGTCTGTACTGTGTATATATATATATATTAATATATAGCAATTAAACAATTACTCCAGCTTAATGTCGCTACATTGCTGGATCGGGCATTTTATCTTGGAGCATTTTTTGCTACGCGACACAAAATATTTATATATAACAAAAAAAATAATACGTATAACCTCACGGTTCTAGAGTTATCACCTGTCCTGTAGATATGTGCTAATGTCTTGTAACTGGACTACCCCTTTAGATTTGTACTAGGCAATGCTAGAATATTGGTTGTTGACTGCAATTATTACCGTGGGATTATATTTAGGAGAGGGTTAATATTTACAAATTCATGTCTGTGGTAAGATTGCATTTCCCAAGCCTATAGTACTTTATTCTTAATTTATATTGTTTACTTGTACACTTTAAACTTAGTAAATAGTCTAGATAGAGAATCTGGTAAGTTCACATTGTCAGCAGAGACACAGATATGAAATATTAGCATAGTAATTGTGACAGCCTTCACAGCGTCTGCTCTGACATTTACAAAGGATTTAGAGCATGGTGTATACATTGATCTACATCCTCAAGTGCTTAGAAAGTTTACTTTCCTTGATCATGTACAAATAGCTCTTCGTAAACCAAATAGTGGGTAGAGTTCTTGAAAATGTATTATTTTTGTTACTTGAAATTAGCCCTGTGGCTCAATTAATGGCTTTCTGGGGTAGATACATTGAAAGTGTAATTTTCTAATACTTGTTAGCTTATGTGTTGATGGTATGTTTTGTTGCTTTAAATAACTGAATCGTTATTGAGATTTATTTTTTGTCATAAATTATACCTACATATGATATTTTAGATTCTGCATAGCTTTATTTTTGATTGGTTCTTATAACATTCTTGACTTTATCACGTGAGCTAAATATAGAAGGGAGGAGGAATAAGGGCCCATTTACATGGGCCCATTGGCAGCTCTGGATGATGACCGATCAGTAAACCTTGATTGATGGGTGGATATTTAGTAGCCTTTTTACATAGGCAGAGCACAGTAAATGATATGCACTGAGCCATCTTTAATACATGGCTCAGTTCAAAAGGCTGCCATGATTCACGGCAGGGTGAGGTTTGGCTACATATGGCAATAAATGCTGACAATACTGCTCTTTTGTGCTGCGCAAAAGATCATTTCACTCAATGTATGAAATTGTGCTTGTTTATTGAGTTTTTGGTAGCCTGTTTACACTGAAGGTTATTGTGAGTGACAATGGTGTAACTTGAAGCTCATGGGCCCCGATGCAAAAGCTGCAACGGGGTCTTGAATTATTACAAATGTTTAATAGCATTAGGGCCTTTTCACATCTGCATTTTGGCTGCGTTTGCCTGCAGTTGCCTTTGTATATGTTTTTTACCACTAAAAACGCATCCAAATGCATGTGTTAACACACCCATAGGCTGCAATGCAAAACGCATGCAAAAACGCATATCATTTTGCAAAAATGCAAAGCGCATGCGTTTTTGCAAACGCAACCAAAAAACGTGGGCTGCTGCGTCTAGGGCTGCATTTGCAAATACGCAATCGGATCCGGGAGCCAGACACCAGGTGCTGGAGTTTAGCAGCGAGCGCTGCTAAACTTCAGCACCATCAGCTGTCCCCTGCAGAGATTGCAGGATCTTGAAATTTCAGCAGCTGCGGCTGCGATCTGAGGGGTCCAGCTGCAAACGACCGGCATATTTGCCCTCCGGTTCTGTTTGCAAATCGGGTCCGGGCTGACAGCCCCAGACCTAATCTTCCCGTGATGTGAAACCGGCCTAACTGATGCCATTTATTCAACCTCTTTCCACATAATCTGTAGAAACATGGTTTAGCATCCTTAGTGACAAAAATATAGGGATTAAAATGAGAATTAAATATTGCTGCATTAACTTTGGAAATCCAAAGGAAAAAATATATGTAAATTCCATGTGCTGGTTATTGTCTTGTTACTAAGCACATCACAGGTTTTAATAAGATCTTCACTGAAAAAATGATTTATGATAACCCAAACACTATTTACATTTTATTTTTCTTTGAATAAAACCATAGTTATTTCTAAACTTGCTTTTAAATAGCGTAAAAAGTCTTAAGACTTGGTATGTGCTGTGGTGCAGTGAGGCACATGGGCAGATGCCGGAACATATTTATAAAAGGCAAGCTGCTCACAATGATGATCTATAGATAATGAGCCATGACAAGTCTGGAGTTGATGAAGCATAAGCTCATAGCAATAGAACACAAGGAAGTCCAAATTTTGTCCTAAAAATATCTTTCTATGCAAAGCACAGCAGCAAACAAATCGCAACTGAAGCAATTCAGTGAAGAAAAGAAAGAAAATGATTACTTATAAACTAACTTTAGACCTTGTAATTCAGTTTTTGAAGAACTTGAGTTTATTATAAAACCATCAAAATATAAATTCATTGTTTATTTGGATTTGTCTGGCTTAAAAACCTATGTTAAAAGATCTTCATTAGTAAATAAACTAATAAAGTCATGATTAGTGGCATAAACTAATAAAGTACAAAGTAATATGCGCAAAATAAACCCACCACATAGTAATATGGCAAAGAAGATTCTATTCAACACTCCAGAAAATGCAGATACGTTAACCCTTCCTTACTCTACATCAGGGCTGGTCAAAGTGCCGCGTGCGGGCCACATCCAGCCCCTCTGGATGTTCCATACAACCAAAAGGCTGAAAACAGTGTATCATGGGCTGTACTATACCCTCCCCTGCCCTGTCTTCGCTATCTGCATAGCAAAATGTATTGTATATAGGAGGCTATGGGGGGATCATAATGTACAGTATATAGCATGCTAAATTGGTGTTTATTCTGTATGTAGGATACTATGTGGGGGGCAAAAACGTATATAGGAGTTTATGTGGGGCTCAGATATGTGTATTGAATGCTATGTGGGGCTCATACTCTATATAGATGGCAAGGTGCGGGCGCATGTATGCAGGAGGCTGTGTGGGGGCTTATACTGTATATACAGAGGTTATGTCACAGCTCACACTGTATGTAGGGTGCCTATGTGAGGGCCAATAAATTATATAGAGAGGCTATGTGGAGACTTCTACTGTATATAGATGGGCAATGTGGAGGCTCATACTGTATATAGGAGCTATGTGGAGCTCATACTGTACTGTATGCAGGGGGCTGTGTATGGGTTAATATAGTATATAGGGGGCTGTCTGATGACTCATCCTGTATATGGGAGGCTTTGTGTGTGTGTATTCACACACCGTGCTTTTTTATGGGCTCACTGCTCCCCCTAATGTGCAGGGGAGAAGTGATGTCACACAGGGGAGGAATAATCCTCCCCTATGTGACAGCGCCTTTTGATTTTGCAGTGTATTAATATACACTGCGAACTCTAACTAAAGGTAAGCCAAATGTATTAAAAATAATAAAGAATGAATACTTACCCTTCCACTGGGCTGTTCAGGCTATCCGGAGCTGAGACAAGCACAGGTACCAACCTGCAAGGACCTGGCATCTGTGATTGGCCACTTGCGGTCATGTGATATGCACGTCGTATGCACGTCACATATCACATGACTGTGATTGGCCAATCACAGATCTTCCAAGGCCCTGTTAGGTCAGTATCTGTGGATGTCTCGGCTCCCGGCTTCCGAGCACAGCGGAAAGGTGAGCATTCAATTTTTATTGTTTTTAACACATTTGCTTTACTTTAATTTGGGTTTCGTAGTGTATATTAATACACTTCGAAACCCAAATGGGGCTGTCATTCGTCCTCCCCTGTGTGACATCAGCACCAGCGTATTCCCACTGGAATTGTGCATTGTCTGAACGGCGATGCGTAATTCCAGGGGGAATAATGGGCTCCTATGGGAGAAAGCGCGGGTGCAGGTGCGTAAAGAATTGACATGGTCATTCTTTTTTTGCCCACGCTTTCTCCCATAAAAGCGCTGCGTATATTTACGCACTGCAGACACACATTGTGTATTTTTGAAAAGCGCATGCAGAAAAGTGCAATGTGTGAACATAGCCTAAGTCATGATTAGCAGTGTCTGAAAGGGAGGGGTGAAAGCATACATCCCAAGAGAAAACTGAAGAAAGTTGGTCTGCAAGCCAAGATTCCACATACTGCTCTCCAAACAAACAAATTGGTGTGACATTGCACAATATGGATAAAAGCAACAAAATCAGGGGAGGCATTTTTACAAGAAATGTACCTACATTTCTTTTACAAGTGACAGGACCTCTTTGAGGAGATCGGCAATTACTGCCAGTTTTTGACTTTATACAGAGCATATTCTTGTTGCTTTTTTTATTGTCGCATTTAAAGAACCAGTCATTTTAAAAAAAAAAAAACTTGTGACGTAGTCCTATTATTTTCAACCATTTGTGGTACATATAACTTTTTTTTCCTGACCGAAATGGAAAACTTCATTTTTTAAAGAATGTAATCAAAAAGTCCGAAGGACACAGGGATGAATTTATAGAAAATATACAATCTTTATTTAGGATTCTCGATACAACAAGTTTAAAAATCCTTATAAATAATAACAATAACAGGGTGGAGACGGAACCATATAAGTATCAACAGAAAGAGCCACTGGATATCTATGGATAATTAGAGTTATTGCCATATCCGGTGGTACAATATTAGGGAGGACTTGGTGACCATAAGGGAGGTATGTATGGCAAAGGTACCTAATAAAATGATTACATATAATGCATAGAGATTTCCCCACAATTATATCATATACTCAGAGAGAGTATGAATAAATAGAGATGGGTTCAATAATCATCAGGAGAGTCAATGTACATATCCCTATTAGAATAATTGGGCTTATGTCAGGTTGGAATAAATAAAGAACTCTGCTCTTTCCTCCTATCGCTTGTATAAAGGGGGGAATAGCTCCATTTACACTAAACCAAAGTGTCAGTGCCTGTGACCTTTTTTAGTCTCTATTTAGATTGTACTATGTATTTCATGTGGTCATATATGCACAGTAAATGCCATAAGCAGTGAGAATGAACGTGGTCCCAAACGGCGGTGCTAGGTTAATACCAATACACCACCACAAGATCTCACTACAACCTCTCACTCCAAGGTGCTCACTGATAAGAACCTATACCAAAAACGCATATGTTTTTGCAAACGCAGCTCAAAATGTGGCAAACAACGTTTTGGGCTGCGTTTGCCAAAACCCATGCGTTTTGCGTTTTTGCAAACGCACATGCGTTTTTACATGCGTTTTTGCATGCGTTTTTCATGCGTTTCCATTAAAATCAATGGGGACAAAAAGGCATGCGTTTTGATGCGTTTTTGCGGTAAAAACGCATGAAAACGCAAATGAAGCAAAACGCAGTAGACGTATAGATGTGAAAGGGGCCTTAAAGTTTTTCTCTGCAAGGTCCTGATTAAACCTGATCAGTGAAAAACTGTGGTGTGAAAGCAGCTTAGAAATCCTTCACGTTTTGTGACAAAACTGCACAGAAAAAAATACAACAAAAGCACAATGTGTGCACAAAGACTTAGAATGCAGAAAAAATTCCATGTGAAATTAAATCATGAAAAAAATTGCAACTCCACAATAGGTTTTTGGGTTTCGATTTTATGACTGATCGTGTGATAAAAATGACATGCAAATGATTATTTAGGTCAATATGATTACAATCAGGGGCGTATCTAGGGGGGTGCAGCCGGAACTTTTGCCCCGGGCGCAACTCAGCGGGGGGCGCCGCCGTGCCGTCATCCAGTCAGGCGTCCGGCGGTGGCACTGCAGCGCCGGCACTAATCTCCTCCGCGCTGCGCGTGCACAACCCCTGCTGCTGGTCCGCCCCCTGGCAGCAGTTCCCACCCCACCCCCGGGTCACGCCGCGGCTGCGCTGCGGCTGACGTCACCCGGCACGCCGCATGCACAGTGGGACAGAGAAGAGAGGAGCTGCTGCAGCCTGCCTGCCTCCTCCTGAGTCCTGACTGAGTCGTCCGGTCCGTCCTGACTAGGTACTACTTTACTCGTGTAATTAAATTGTAATAAAATAACCTAAACAGGCGGGGAAGGGGGGGGTTGGGTTGCCTGTCCTGGGCTGGGCGTCGGGAGAGAGAGTTATGAGGTGTATATATATATATATGTATACATCAGGCGCAGGCACCCACTATGAGGTATTATACCTCATAGTATGTGCCTGCCTGGTGATGTATACATATATACACCTCATAGTGTGCCTGCCTGATGTATATATATATATATATATATATATACATATATATATACATATATATATACCTGAGGTATATATATATGTATACATCAGGCAGGCACACTATTAGGTGTATGTATGTATACATCAAGCAGGCACACACTATGAGGTATTATACTGACCAGCACTGACCCCCCCCCTGCTCCTCACCTACTCTGGGGTGGCGCAGAAATAGATCTGTTCCCCGGGCACCATGAAACCTAGTTACACCTCTGATTACAATAATGCCAAATTTGTATATTTAGAAAAAAAAAAAAGAATCTGAGAGTCCTCAGTGGTTGATAACTTTTAATGGCTAAAATGAAAAGATGGTAAGAAAAAGCAAAGCAAGCCTTCAAGACACTATGGCCTCTTCATCAGCCTAATAATGACACAAATTCTGAAGACACACATATATATACATATACAGGGTAGGATGATGCAGTAAATACGATAGGTGACGTAAAGCATAAAATAGTAGTCTGTCTTGGAAGGGGGAGAGGAGCTGGGGTGGTAAAATCAAAGTTCTGTGATAAGAGGTGCAGATTGAATTATTGTTCTATGATTAGTGGTTGATCAAGACCTAAAAATTCCTCAATTAATGTAAAAAGACATAAATCCATGTGAGACATTCATTCCTGATTTAAGTGTGTCAAAGGTCATCATCAGTTTATGTTACCACAGTCTTCGGTCTCACTGTGATCTGAAGTTACCTAGTAGAATTAGTATTTTCATATCCAATATTGTATGATCAGGCCTACAGAAATGTCTAGGCACAGGTAAATCTGTCCTTCTTTCCATTATTGTATGGCGATGAGAATTCATCCTAGTTCTGACTAGTTCTGAGTTTTTGCCCCGTCTAGCCTACATATAGATTTCTGCTCACACATTTAAAGACGGGGCAACAACTCAGAACTAGGATGAACTCTCATCACCATACAATAAAGGAAAGAAGGACAAATTTACCTGTGCCTAGACATTTCTGTAGGACTGATCACACAATATTGGATATGAAAATACTAATTCTAAAAGGTAAGTTCAGATCACAGTGAGACAGAAAACTGTGGGAATATAAACTGATGATCACCTTTGACATGCTTAAATCAGGAATTACTGCCTCACATGGATTTAAGTCTTTCTGCATTCATTGAGGAATTTTCAGGTCTTGACCAACCACTAATCATAGAACAATAATACAATCTGTGCCTCTTATCTTGGAACTTTGATTTTACCTCCCCAGCTCCTCTCCCCCTCCCAAGACTTACTACTATTTTCTGCTTTATGTCACCTGTCATATTTGCTGCATCGTCCTACCCTGTATATGTATATATGTGTGTGTCTTCAGAATTCGTGTCATTATTAGCCTGATGAAGAGGCCATATTGCTTTATTTTTTCTTACCATCTTTTCAGTTAGCCATCAAAAAGGTATCAACCACTGAGGACTCTCAGATTCTAATATTGTTCTACTGGCTAATATGGTACAAACCTTTCTTACCTTATATTTTTTAGAACATTTTTTAGAAATTGCTCAATAAACTCAGAAATTTCTTAATATCAATTTGGCCTGTTTCCATTTTCTGAGACACATAACATTATTTACTGATGGAGCTTGTTGTTTTCTTTTTCGTGGCTAGCTGATGTTTTATGTATACCATTTTGGGATACTTTCAATATTTTTGAACACATTTTGTTGAATTTTAAGCAGAGGTGAATACAAAAATGGATATTCTGACTTTTCAATATCTTTTTGCTTTATGCTTTCACTGTCTACGTTTTGTATTTTGGTAGTTATTACTTTTATAGACATGACAATACTAAATATGTAGATTTTTTGAAGTTTTTATCAACGGTTTATTGAAATTTTTTTAACTTAAACAATTTTAAAAGCTTTTTCTACCATTTACTTTTTTAAGTTCCTTCGACTAGCGGTGATGTTTACAGCAGTATTGCAGTATTAAGCCAAAATAAGAGTCTCCTATCAGTTCGTGTCTGTGACTTCACAGGAGTACCAAGATATCAGCTAGGGGGCATTTTGTAGACCTTCAGCTAACATTGGACACCCTAGAATTGTGTTACAAAAAATATAATGAGCTTCCATAATATTGACCCCTCTCCTACCCAGGGCCTCATCCCTTTAGGGGCTTAAGAGCAGCAATTAGAGTACAGCTGCTTTTAGAGGCAGATCCATAATCGCGCATTAGACTTGCAATGTACATGTACAGCAGATATTGCAAAGGGGTTGGTTAAACTCTGATTAAACAAGGTAATACCCTTCTATAATTTAAAGTTGGCATAAGAGTCGCCATAGTCTTTTATTAGTCAATTTGTCAAACGGACGAATAATCTTTGTTGGTTACGGAATGAGAAAGTGGATTAATATGTGCTTCATGTATCAATTAGATAAGTCTAGCAGATAACTATTGGTTACAGTATTTACCTAGTTTGCAGATAGCAATCAATAATATCTCAGCATGACAACCAAATGAATTACATTACCAATCATTTAACAACCATTTGATACCATCAAATAATAATAAATAATAATAATAATGTTATTAAACTATGTTAATGCATTTCTGATTATAAAATGTGCATTAGCTAATAAAGTATCTGATTCACTTCATATCCAGAACACGCATTTCTTCTATTTAATTAACTGTAGCCAGTCTGATAGACAGAATTTTATTTTCTTCAAATATCCTTTTGTCAGTGTCTCTTTAATATCGATAAGAGTTGCTGATGTTAGAGCTTATATCCGTTTGATTCACAAAATTTAATAAAGAGAAGCTAAAGTAAGAAAAAAAGCCCAGTCATCTGCATTAGGCAATGGATGACCGAAGCTTATGTGATATTAAAGAGAGCTTGGCAGACACTCTTGAGATCTGACTTTAGATTCTAGTTTCTGCTAGAAAACATTCACTCATGCATGTTATGTTTGCTTGCCAACATAAATATATTTTAAATCCTATATTACCTTTTTCACAAACTATTGGGGCCAATTCATCAATGTACCTACAGAAATCTGTCGGAAACACTATAATAAGTAGTAATGTTTTTGTGCAACTGGGCACATGTACAAAAATATTGTTCCTTTCGGTGTTTACACACCAGTCCTTTAAGGCTATGCCAATATTGTTGTAACATAGGCGGGATGGGGTGTAGTCACACTCGCCCATCAAATACTAGTGCATCTCAATGAATTAAGGCTCCATTATACGCTTCAATGGTCGAACGATCTGACCAACAATCCGATTTGACATACATAGCTTGAACGTCGTTCAATGATCGCTAGTGAAATGTCACATGTACAGATATCTTTACTGATGCAGCAACGATTCCGCGACAAGTGAACGTGTCACATTGATGCTGCAGGTTGGACGGACAATCGTCATCTGGTTTTAGGTCCAGTTCAAAAGCCTCCGATCAACGATCAGCCAACTTATCGTTGATCGTTTCTACTTGTCACACGCAACAACGTCGTTACGACGTCGTTGCTCCAACCAAAAAGCTGTGATATATAGACTATCTTTCTTACAAGCCCTCTAACATGACTAGGGATTTGTGCCAGATAAGAACTCCAAAGTACAGACACTGTGTTTCGGGGTAACTGCCCCTCATCAGTGTAGTTTGGGGTTTTGATCTGGCACAAATCTCTAGTCATGTTAAAAGGCTTGTCAGAAAGTCGACTATGACTATGAGGAGCTACCTAAAGGTGGCGCTGGAGTTTATCCACTTCCTCACTGAAGTGTACATTTGCATATTTACTAGAGGAGGGATGTAGCTTTAAATCTCCTTACCTACTTAACTGTCTTCTTATGGTTGTAGGCAAACTTTTCTCCATAAGGTAGATAGCAAGTTCCCCAGACCTCTTCTTAGCCCACTCACACAGCCAGATCAGAATATCCCACACACTACACTGATGAGGGGCAGTTACCCCAAAACACAGCATCTGTAGTTTGGGGCTCTGATCTGGCACAAATCCCTAGTCATGTTAAAAGGCTTGTCAGAAAGTTGACTATGACTTTGAGGAGCTACCTAAAGGTGGCACTGGAGTATATCCACTTCCTCACTGAAGTGCAAATTTGCATATTTCCTACAGGAGGGATGTGGCTTTAAATCTCCTTACCTACTTAACTGTCTTCTTATGGTTGCAGGCAAACGCCTCTCCATAAGGTAGATAGCAAGTTCCCCAAGTTATGACTATGAGGAGCTACCTAAAGGTGGCGCTGGAGTTTATCCACTTCCTCACTGAAGTGCAAATTTTCAATTTCTAGTAATGTTAAATGTGACTATATAGTTTCCTATGACCATATAGTTTCGACATTATATGTATGTAGAAACCTTTGAAGGGAAACAATAGGATCATAGTTCTTTATCAGAAAAAATACTCAGACCCATATAATAACATTTCCTAAAAATGTTCAGCAAAAATATTGGATCTGAAAAACCCAGATTTAAAAGGATTGTCTGGCATTCATTCATTCTGTTACTGCAGACTTGTAAATTCTCACATTGCATGCACAGATTGCTGTGAGGATTCTCCAGTTGCGGGGGTGGCAGGTCATTTAAAGAATGCGATTTGCATACATTAAGCCGTATTTAAGCAGACTGCATCTGACTTTGCTCAATACACTTGCATTAAGGGCCTGTCACACGTGTCAATGTCGCCCGCGATATCGCTCATGCGTCACAAATTATTAATCGCCTGAGCGATGTGGAATTATCGCAGGTAAGATGTCACACACGTCAATATGACCCAGCGATGCGGTGATGTCGCCATCTTGCGGACGATCCAGCGAGCGATTTTATTTAGTCGCTTGTACGGTGTCAAAATAGAAAATACGTCGCTGAGTTTAGTGTCACACGCAGCGATACACAAGGTCTACTGAGCGATGAGCGACAGGTTTTACATCTGGCAGTGAAACCTGCGATCAGCGATCAGCGACATATCGCTGGTTGCATCGCTTGGTCACATGCTTCAATGTCGCTCCTGCGTCACTTTTACGTCGCTTGAGCGACTGAAAATCCGTGACGTATGAGCGACATTGACAGCGATATCAACGCGTATGACATCCCCTTTAAAGGAGGCCATGCCCATCTAGTCAGCACTTGACCACATGTGTGCAAATCAAATATTTGCAAACACTTGCCAACTGCCCCAGCACCAGATAAGCCTCACAGTGCATATGATGTAAGGATCACAAGATTGCAGTCAAATTGAGTGACTCCAGACTTGCAGCCTAATGGTGCCATCACACGCAGGAATGCGATGAACGATATTGTTAGCGATCATATGCACGTGAGATCGCCAACAATATCGTTCAGATCGCTGGTGAGCTGTCACACAGGCAGACTCACCAGCGATCAGTGGACCAGAGACATCGTGGAAACGATTTAAATATTGTTTCCACGATGTCTTGCTCCCGCTGCCAGGCTGCGGTAAGCGGGAGCAGGCTGGTCTCCAAGGTGAACTGCGGGTATCTAGGCAACGCACGCTGCCTAGATACCCACAGTTTACCTTGGATACCAACTCCCAGCGCTTGCAGAGAGGCGCTGGGAGCTGACTTATCAGTCGTCTCCCGGTGTCACACGCAGCGATGCTGCGTGTCCACTGGACGACCAACGATTGATTTGAGGACAGGACCCCAAATCAAACAATGAATGATCAGCCGACTGATTGTCATCGTTTGTACCATCACACGCAACTATGTCGTTTCAACATCTTTCAAGCGTCACAGAACACGTGACTTTTGAACGATATCGGCAACAATATCGTTACATGTGACGGTACCTTAAGGCTGAACAACCCTTTTAACTGTAGATATTTTGTACACTGTAATGCTGAAGCCTTTATGTGGAGGTAAGTACTCCTTCTTTACTAGTGTTTTTGTAAATTAATTTGCAAATCCCAACCTATTGGCTAAATCAGTAATCTGTGGCCATTGGAGAGGAGCATTAAAATGTGCCCCTTGATGGCTTTCGCATCTCATTTTATTGGACAGCCTGTTCTCAGATCAGAATGTTGACCTAACTAGGCAGGCTAACTATATGAGGAGATAGGGATGCAGTCAGGCAAGAGATGATTCACAGGACTCCCTTCTGTTGGCCATAGTTCACTGACATGGCTGTTGGTCCAGGTCCTGTGAATTGATTTACCGCATCTATACTTAATATAATATACTATGCGTTCTCGGCAGTTGAGGATTATATAGATAACCTAATAATTTAATTAAAAATGTTTCATACAGTATATCCAGCTACTGTGGCTCAAAAGTAATTTTATGTAAGGAAAAAAGTGTCCTTGCTGCTTACTGCTTATATATCTTAAGCGCACTGGAGCCTTGCGGCCATGCAGGTGTTTACAATAATTCCAAAAAAATCCACAACCCAGCATATAATATAAAAAAATCTGTCTTTAGTCTTCACAATTTAAAACACAGAGCAAATGTTACAATAGGGAGCATGTTGTTCTAAGATCCCTAAAACATTCACGTTCTTCTTACTCATGGACATTCTTTTAAAATGAATGCTTACTACTTCAATTAAACTAGGATAACAGTTTGCGTAAGAAAAAACATCTACCGTATACACTCGAGAATAAGCCGAGTTTTTCAGCACAATTTTTGTACTGAAAAGTGACCCCCTCTTCTTATACTCGAGTCACTGGGTATTTGCTTGGGGGGGGGGCTGTGACTGGGTGCTGGAGGAGGCAGGAGGGGGCCGCAGTGACAGCGGGAGGTCACGTGGGGCCGCCTCATTAGTGTAATAAATATGCACTGCATCCCCCCGTCCATTAGCGGCGAGGGGAGCAGTGTATATTGCACTACACTGGCCCCCCCTCAGTGACCTACTGCCCCCCCCTCCTTAGTATCTGTCCCACAGGCTGCGGCACACATTAAAATAACAAACTTTTTATACATCACCCTTTCGGTGACTCCTTGGTGGCAGCCCGCTCCTCCGGTCTTCATGCTTCTTCCTGCTTTTGCTGGTATCATGTGACCAGCGCAGCAGCGATAACGTATTCGCTGCTGCGTCAGCCACAGAATAGAGGCCTGTATACTACCTAAGAGGGGCCTGTATACACTAAGGAGGGGCCTGTATACTACAAGGAGGGGGGTCTGTATACTACTAAGGAGGGGGCCTGTATACTACTAAGGAGGGGGCCTGTATACTACTAAGGAGGGGTCCTGTATACTACTAAGGAGGGGGGCCTGTATACTACTACAGAGGGGGCCTGTACACTACTAAGGAGGGGGCCTGTATACTCCTAAGTAGGAGCCTGTATACTCCTAAGGAGGGGGCCTGTATACTCATAAGGAGGGGGCCTGTATACTCCTACGGAGGGGGCCTGTATACTACAAGGAGGGGGGCCTGTATACTATTAGGAGTGTGCCTGTATACTACTAAGGAGGGTGTCGTAATAGGAGGGCCTGTATACTACTAAGGAGGGGGCCTGTATACTACTAAGGAGGGGGGCCTGTATACTACTAAGGAGGGGGGCCTGTATACTGGGATGGGGGCGCTATATAACAGGATGGGGGTCTGCTGCATTTCTCACCCTAGGCTTTTTCTCGAGTCAATACATTTCCCTAGTTTTGGAGGGTACAATTAGGGCCTCGGCTTATACTCGGGTCGGCTTATACTCGAGTATATACGGTAATTCAGTGTCTTGGCAAGAATAAAAAAACATTACACATGTTAAGTGACTTGTAAGTTGTTGAAGGCACAGCTACATTCTTTTTCTTTGAACCTTATTTTTTGTAATCCATTTAAATTTGTGTTAGAAAGTCGAGAGTACGTAAGTAATCAGAAAGTAGTTGTGTAACTAATGCTCTGTAAAGCTGCCTGCAAATAGTGTCTGTTTTCTGTATCACAAGATGGGCAGATTAGGCTTATTCACACTTTAAGACCAATTTGTTCTGTGGACGTTAATGGGAAACCTTAATGTACATTTTTGATCCCTTCCAAGATGTGCTACCTGCGATTTTTTTCACTACCTTGTAAACCTTCTGTACCAGTCTGTCACTGTTAGCTTTTTCACTCTAATTTATATATATTTTATTTATGTAACCTCTTGTCACATGTACAGTACAATGCAATTAACTGTGATTTAAAAATGAATAAAAATAATAACTCTTCCAGAACCGGTTTAATTCTTTCCTTCCGCAGTGCAGTTTAAAACTGACCTATTCTCCAAAAAAGCCAAAGATAAAATTAGATTCTACTATATTTCTTTTTAGCATTTTTTATGACTCTATTTAGAGTTACCAACAGAGTTAACAAGTTTGGGATGTCTCAGTATTTATTTCAATGTACGGTACTGTTGACCTTGACCTGATTCTAAATACACTGCTAATAAAAGCTACTTCGTTTATTACACTTTCACAAAATGTAAGTTTAAAATGCATTAGTGAGTAGTAAGTTATTTTTATAACATTGACATTTTTGAAGTCCATAGTCTGGGAACGAATGTAACAATGTTAAAAGATCATTTAAAAGGAAAAATATCTAGATTCAGTGACCTGTGATTTGTGGTCAGTACCTCTGTCTGCTGGCTATTGGCTTTCTTCCCTGTCCAAATGCTGATGGTTCCTATGGTCTTTGTTTTTCTTTCTGACTTGCTTCTTTTTAGGTGTTTCTCATCTTCTCTTTGCTGTTTGCCCTTTCACATTCTGGGTTGGGTCATATTTTTTATTCAGCACTGCATTTCCTTGCTGGCCATATTTCTATGTGGACATGCTCCTGGGTGTTTCAGACATTAATCTTAAGGCTCCGTCACACCTGGTGACGGGGCTGGAATGTCGGCGGCGACTGGCTGGTGCGCACACATTGCGCCCGCCACGTTGCGTCCCATTTACATGGGCGACATCTCCAGCCCTGTGACGGCGAGCTGACAGGCGGCATCGCCGCCGGGTGTCTGAAAATCCCAGCGGCGATGCAGGACAATGGGAGCCTATGGCTCCCATCGCCTGACAGGTGTCGTCGGCCGGTTACATGGGGCGATGTGTACACATCGCCCCAGATCGATCGCCTGGTTTCAGAGCACTGCTCTGAAATCAGGCGACCTCCCGGTGGCGCCGACATTGCCCTTTTACATTAGGCGACATAGGGGCGATGTCGCTGCCGATTGGCTATGCCCCTACGTCGCCTATGTAATTGGTGGCGATGTCGCCCCATGTGACTGGGGCCTTTAGGGATTTACCTTTGAAGTAAACACCAATTGAGTGTTTGCTATGAGTCAGTGGGTTCCCCTTCTCACACCTAAACCTTTCCCCTTTTTTGAACTTTTTTCCTGTGTGAGTGAGCAATTTATGTTCATAACAAATACTAACACAGCCTAAGAATGTTCAAGTAAACTCAACCTATCTGGCTAGGGAAAATGGATGGTAACCAGTTGTAGCCAGCAGCAGTTTCAGACTTTGTAAGCTAATTATATTGTACAAAAAGTCAAAAAATTATCCCTTTTTGGGGAGTGCAAGCAGAATGAAACTGTGTTGTTTTCATGTAGTTGGTTGCAAAAAATGTGAAAAGGATCATGATTTCTCAACTAAGTGAAAAATTATCTTTTACATGGTCCATAATTGGTTTGTTAATCAAAAATTGGCTGGGCAATTCCAATGGCTTTTTCTCAAACTGTCCAAAAATTATCCCTTTTAATTAGAGAGACAAATCAGGAGTAGTGTTTTCAAAGTGAAGAAGCCATTGTCTGTTGTTATCAAGCCTCTTAAAAAATTAACACTATTTGAGAGCTTTTCATATTTGTTTACCTGCAAGAGAGTACATTTCCTAGCATACAGTGGGTAGCCAGGGATGTGTGGCTCTGCAGTGGCGGTGGCATGAGCAGAATTGGAGAAAGTTAGAACAGAACAGGCAAGCAGTAGTACTATATTATAGATGACATTATGGGAAGAGAGTAGGTCCCCCGGTCACTAATTATGCAACTGAAATTTTCACGGTATTACACCAATTCCCTGGGCCCAAAAATGTCTTGGCTGTTACTGTGAAAATTCACCACAGAAGCAGTCACATTTGAATTTCACTCAAAATTCAAAAGATAGTTTGTTTTATGTTAAGAAATTGATACATGTGACACGATTAATGTTGAATTTTGTGCCACCTAATAGTTGCTTTAGTGTAAGAAATTATCTTAGCTCCTTGCCTCATGCCTGATTTTCACTTTGAAATTTGCCCTGGCTTTTAGGGCTACTACCACTGACAGTGCCCTTACCACCTCAGCTCACTACATCACACATTATAATTATGTTCTCCATCTCCTCCAGACTCATGTAATGTAAGAACAAAGGCAGAATGTTCATCTCTTCCAATAATTCAACTGAAAGAAATTGTTCGACATTATACAACATAGTATGACTTTATCTGATGGTGTTGTCACATTCACATGCCATATAATTCTGCTATGACTGAGATGAGTGATGGGATATATACTCCATTACACTCTCTTGCTCCTCTCCTCTAATACACTTGGCAGTGGAAAAGGTGGCAAAAAGTAACCTGCGTTTTGTACTACTACTGCTGGGATGGTTGCTGCCATCATTGTTGGTGATGTTGCAGCTGCTAGCAGCCAGCACCTTCTTATCTGTGATATTACGTTTTTTTTCTTTCTCACTAAGGGTGCGTGCCCACATAGTGGTTTAACGTCGGTTTAGCAGCGAAAACCGCCGGCGGTTTAGCATAGGTTTTATTTAAATTTATGTAAATCCTAAGCAGCGTTAGGACTTACAAGTAACCCTATGTAATTTAGAAAACGCTGTGCACACATAGTGGGTTTATGTGAGCAGATCTGCCAGAGGTTGAGCGGTTTCCTAGCGTTTTAGCAGCATACAACATGTCAATTCTTCTCAGCGGTTTTTGAGCGTTTCTGAGGCACTACTCTACCCTTCCATGAACAAAATCCTCCATAGAAAACCGCTTTTAAAACTGCCGGAAAAACTGACTGTAAAACGCTGTTCAACAGGTCTTAAAACCGCTGGAAAACCGCTGAGAAACCGCTGGAAAACCGCTGGAGACTTCTGAGCTCAGAACTCTAGGCTCCTTGAATTTTCCAGCGGTTTACTGACGATTTGAACGTCACTAAACCACTATGTGGGCACATACCCTAATGCTTCCGTTGCTCATGACTTGGTTGGGTGTGGCATATATTTTATACACAAGGATAATGTTTCATTGATTTCTAAGATTTGTTCACAACCATCCAATCCAGAAAGAATATGACATGAGGCAAAAATACTAGGCACTGGCTGGGTTCACATGATGGACAAAAAGGATATCTCAATCACAACCCGCGTTGTGTATGTGGCTCCAATTTGAGAATTTAAACAGCCATTGAAAAACAGACCTGAATGGTTAAATGTCTCGATTTGCTGTAATAATTGATTGACAAATATATAAATATTTCACATGATTTACGCCTTCCATAAAAGGACCATGTGAAAACTAATGCAAGGAACTAGAACACCGACTAAGACTTCTGCAACAGATCGCAGTATAGTTATTTGGTGAACTGTTGCCAAAATGTAATATTTAATTATGTATGCAAAAACTAAAACATGTAACTGTGGGGGGTGTCACTATTTTTAATTTTAAGAGGGTATGCATTTTTATTTAATATTCTCATACTATTAAGAAAAATTGCTAAATTGTCCTAAATGGACAGGTTGGTAGATGTGGGCAAATTTATTAGATTGGAATTGAATTCTGCTTACATTTTTTTTAAACTCAATATTATGGAGAACACAGATGTTTTTGAAGTTTGCAAAGGTTTCACACAACCAGAGAAATTAGAGCAATAGCTAGTTCGATTAAAATGCTTTTTATGTTATGATCTGGAAAAAGGAAGGGAACAGTGGGTATAAGCCCCAAAATCACATAGGTACATTTATACTGGTAAATTATTACAAGGTCGCACAGGACCTATAATACATATTATAAGGTAATTTGCTCCATTATGTATACAAAACATGCTCAAATAATTGCAAATATGCACTATTTTTAGCACCAATAAAACCATTGATTTAACAGCATTAATACAAAATCACTGTCATATACCTCAGATGTCACATAAACAATATCAGTCAAATAAACCTGGCAGGACTAAGTATATACAATAGCTGATACGTTTCTAATCCATAAAGTGCGATTTTGGTGCAGTTTTTGTGTGGGAGAACTACTTGCCCAGCAGACCTCACTATTGTTAAGCATTGATCTAAACCATAAAAAACAGAGCAATCTTCAACCGCCATAATACCAATACCACAGTGTCTCAGGCCCAGGTGAGGGAACAAGTCAGGGCTGCAGACCCGACGCCGTTTCGTGCTAGGGAATCCTCACAGCCACTTCATCAGGGGATAGTGAGGCATTGCTGCAGTCTCCATTATATATCGGCCGCATGCAATCACGTCACCGAACTGGAAGTGATGTCCCGCCACATAAGATGACCGAAGTGACGTTGCGCAGCTCCGCATCTGACAGAGCGAGTCAGCAGCGCCATGTCTGACCACATGACCCAGCACTGAGTCTCCCAGCACCGTGCTCAACTCCGCCCCAAGTGCAGGCCACACCAGCCCCAATCCAGGACGCTCACCAGATCAGGCCATGCAGGGGGGCCGCACCAGGAGACAGAGGAGCATGTATCGGGTTCACAGTGTCGAGAGAGGCCAGATACCAAAAAGGACATTAGACATAACGAAATAACACATCACATATCATTATAATAGTAGACCTTGTGGACATGTGCATAAGTCAAAAAAAGTTTAGATGCTGCAGCATTCATTTCCTATATCCAGTCCTTTAATCTTGTAATACTTCCAATCTTATATGTCTAGTTGTCATTATGTCCATGTTTAGTCCATTAAAGATTGCAGAGAACCGCATATACCCCTTCCAGGGAGACAAAGCAGAATACCTGTGGACTACAGATAAAACCCATAATCTAATATATAAAGCTTGTGTGTGTATGTATAGTGTTGTATATACCGGATTGGCATCTACACCGTCGCAACTACAGCCACAAAATTTGCACAGTCATTCATCTGGACCCCGAGAGCGTCATAGGCCTATTTATGAGCGAAATTTTACCCTGCGCGTTCCAGTTCACCAACTATTTTTCCCCTATCTATGTAATGGGAAAAAGTGAATGGAAAAGTTTGGAGGAAAATCGCAGCTGTCAGCTATAGCCACAAATTTGCACAGTCACACGTCTGGACCCCGGGAGCATCATAGGCTATGTTGTGAGGTGAAATTTTAACCCCGCACATTCCAATTCACCAACAATTTTGCCCTATCTACATAATGGAGAAAAGTGACAGTTACCAGTTGACAGTTGTGAAGAGAGGCTTAATGAAGCGCCAAAGACTAACAGCATATACCAGCATATAGTCACTAAGGTGGGGCCCCAACATGAGATATTCACACGCACAGGGACATGTATACATACCACACGCACACAAAAACTAACAGCAAGTGTTAGTCGCTAAAGTGCAGCCCCAACATTGGATACTCACCACGCACCCGAACAAACACACACACACACCACAAAGAGACACACACAACATAGATACACACAAACACACCCCCAAGGGACACACACCCTATAGCACACATGCACTCACCCACAGGGACACACACACACAAAGAGTACACACAACACAGACACACACACACCACACAGCCCACCGGACACACACACATAGCCACCCTATAGGGACACATGCACTCACCCCACAGGACACACACACACACCAGAAAGAGACACACACAACACCACACAGAACCCTCCCACAGGACACACACACATACACATCCTATAGGACACATGCACTCACCTCACAGGGACACACACACACCACAAAGAGACACACACAACACAGAGACACACACACCCACACAGACAACCCCCCACAGGACACACACACCACAAAGAGGCACACACAACACATATCACACACACATCACACAGACCCCCACAGGACACACAACATACACACCCTATAGGGACTCATGCAGTCACCCCACAGGACACACACACACCACAAAGAGACACACACAACAGAGACACACACCACACAGACCCCCCACAGGGACACACACGCATACACACACCCCAGTGGACACACACACTACACAGACAGACACAGATGTGCAAATCACCTCCACAACTCGCCTCATACATGTGCTACTTTAATTTCTTCCTCCTTAATTTCCATAAAATAAAAAGCATTTTAATCGAACTAGCTATTGCTCTAATTTCTGGTTGTGTATATGTAACTGAGCGCTGGCAGGGCACTCATCTTCCGTGGTGAGTGACCCTATTATATGGATAATTTGAAGGTAGAATTCAGCAAAATAATGGCCAAAAAGTACTGTACTTACTTCAATGTTTCACTGTTTACCTCTCTGGCTGTCCCATTGTTCCTGCTCACTGCTGTTTAGTAAATCCTGTCTAAAAAATTGCTTTCAATATCTTAAATGATCTAAATATCTAAAAAATATCTAAAAAATTGCTTTCAATATCTTAAATGACTGAATCTTTCAGTAATACATAAACTTTGAATTTAGAATTTGGTTTTAGCTAAATAAAATAGAAATATAAGGTTTAATACATGATTGCACTGTGTTAAAAATAAATAAATAAATAAAGGCAGCTATTAAGGTTCTGTAAGTGCAAATATCACAAATCAATGACTTCAGAAAATGCATTAAGTGACTATACATCTACACTAGTTCCCTGTATATCACTTAAATCTATAGATTAGTATTCACAGACTCAGGCTGCTTTCACATCAGCGTTTTTGCCGTTCGCGGCAGATGCGGTGAAAAAAACGCATCTGCCGCATTACCGATAACCGCTGCACTTGCGGCACAGTTACGGCAAGCCCCATGCAATGTCTATGGGGCTTGCGGTAAGTGTGCTGGCAGGTGCGGCAAGTGCGGTTTCGGCACTTGCGGCAGGTGCGGCCGCGGAAAAAAAACCGGTCAGCCGCGTTTTTTTTTTGCGGCCACTCGCAAGCCAACCGCATGCTGATGCGACGATAGATGTATGGGGCTTGCCGCAACTGTGCCGCAAGTGCAGCGGTTATGCGGAAATCGTGGCAGATGCGTTTTTTTCACCGCATCTGCCGTGAACGGCAAAAACCGCTGATGTGAACGTAACCCTTAGATGATCGCTCCCATTTTGTAATTGATACATCAACATTGAAGTATCACACCAAAATAGCATTAGGTCTTTTTCCTATCCCTTCAACGTACAAACATAAAATGATGTTCTTTGGCCAACCTCTTTTGGTACTTAATTTCGACCTCCACCATTTGGCTTGCTGAAGACCATATGTGTGGAAACCACCATGGCCATGCCTGACACCATTAGCATGCTCAGAGTCTTCAACATTTGTGTCATTGTGTTGGCCTTTTGTTTATGAGCTTTGCAAATCGATTCACAAAGTTTTTGAACTTACTTGGTAACCCAAATTTCAGGAAATTTTACTCGGAAAATAATCCTCCATGAATCTGTGTTCACATCTTTAATGTTTAGTTCTAGTGATGAGATAAATGATAATGAAAATCGAATAAAATATAGTGGATTGTACAAGTAACATTTGTTTATTGTTTCCTTTTTAGATCTAATTAAAGAACAGAGCTGTACTTTGAGTCCGGTGCCCAACGCAACTCAAAGCTCTTGAAGTGAGTATTATTAATGCACCTGTAAAAATATTTTAATATTATTTTGCATGATTGCTAAAACGTCTGTATACCTGACCATCATACTCATATGTGTTTATTGGAAATCTTTCAATTAAATTGACTTGGCTCCCATAGCTTTTTTTTTTAAATATGGTGCTTGGCAGCATGGAATAATGGTTTCCCACTTTTCATGCCACATAATGGCATCATACTGCCAGACAGTGTGATAAACAGCTTGCATAATAAAACTAAAGTTCATACCGGCAAAATCTATTATTGCCCCAAGTGTCCCGATAAGAAGTAGGGTGTAACATGGCAGCAAGGATTCATACGCATTCAGCCACAAGACAATTTGCAATGGAACTAGTGCACATAGGGTTTAATCCTAATAAAAATCGGAGGTTGGTTGGTTCCCTGAGGAAGGGGTGAGAAATACACTCTGAAACATGTTGTATAAATAAAGACCACCACTTTGGAATATACACCACTTAGCTTTTCTTTCCTTTGGCAGCGCAGTCTACGTCCGCTTGTATATCAATTATGTTTTCCAAGGAAGTTTGTAAGATCATCATTTAAATTCTTTCTTAAGCTGTTTGGTGGATAAAATCAGGACTTAAGGCAGGGGTCTCAAACTCGGCTGGGTTAGTGGGCCGCACATAGCAAAAAATTTATATCAGGGAGCCACATCTCTTGTAGGACTAAGGGCCACGTCATACACACAGATATCTGTGCAGATATTGCTCGCAGATCTCTGGTTGCAATGAAATCATGGACATCTTGTTCCATTTTGTAGCAGTATGCAAATGGAGCCATGTGTCCATGATTTCACTGCAACCAGAGATCTGAAAACAATGTCTGCACAGATATCTGTGTGTGTGACGTGGCCCTAAGTGATATTTTTAGTAATACCAGAATTTTTTGATCAATGTAGTAGAGTACAAATCCTGATCCCCTTCTTGTAGCAATGTCCCCCATCCTGATCCTCTTCATGTACTAATGTCCCCATCCTGGTCCTTATCAGGTAATAATATCCCCATCCTGATCCTCTTTTGTAGTAATGCCCCAGATTCTGATCCCATTTTCTAGTGATGTCTCCATCCTGATCCCTTTTGTAGTGATTCCTCCATCCTGATCTCATTTTCTAGTGATGCCCCCATCCCGATCCCCTTTTATAGTGATGTCCCTCATCCTGATCCCCTTTAGTAGTGATGTCCCCCATCCTGGACCCCTTTTGTAGTAATGTCCCCCATCCTGGACCCCTTTTGTAGTAATGTCCCCCATCATGATCCCCTTTTTAGTGATGTCCTCCCATCCTGATCCCCTTTTCTAGTGATGTCCCCCATGCTGATCTACTTTTATAGTAATGTCCCCCATCCTGGACCCCTTTTGTAGTAATGTCCCCCATCATGATCCCCTTTTGTAGTGATGTCCCCCGTCCTGATCCCCTTTTCTAGTGATGTCCTCCAACCTGATCCCCTTTTCTAGTGATGTCCCCCATGTTGATCTACTTTTATAGTGATGCCTCCCATCCTGGTTTACTTTCTTTTTACGCATACACTCACACACACCCTCACACACTCTCACATACACACACTCATCCATACTCACACACTCACACATATACTCTCACACACACCCTCAAACACGCCCACACACTTACACACTCTCACACATCCACACATCCTCATCCACACATCCCCACACACTCTCACAACACTCTCACACACACCCTCACACACTACATACACACTCACTCACACACATACTCAGACACACTCTCACTTTTCTCAATTTAATGATGCATCACTCTAGTGCAGGGGCCGCCGCGGTCCCCGCTGTGCTGACATCAGGCCTCCGCTGTGCTATGGCTTGCTCCAGCCGCCGCTCAAACAAGCTCTGTTGCTCAGCGAGATCAATGCAATCTGCCAGCAAAGAGGCCCACAGGTGACGTCATATGCCGCCGTCAGCTGCTGGTCTCTCATTGGCTGGCGGCCTGCATTGATCTTGCTGAGCGGTAAAGCTTGTTATTGTTGGGGATGGAAGTCATAACACAGCAGGGACTGCAGTGGCCCATCATTAACTTGTCTAAGGTGCCGCGGGCTGCACAGTGAAGCCCCAGGGGCCGCATGCGGCCCTCGGGCCACGTGTTTGAGACCCCTGACTTAAGGCATTTAAAATTTGTCTCTGGAGCAAGAAAGAGTATTCCTCAACATTCCCTAAAGTTTAAAGCTTTTATTATTTATCTTATATATATTTTAGTTCTTTTCCTTTTTCTACTCTTCACCTTCTACTTCTCCTCCTTCTCCTTGTCTTTTTTGGATTTCTTACTGTCTTCTTTTTTTCTTAAACAATGTTGTAACCAAGATGATTTTTTGTAGGAATTTGATGATTATGCTCTTGCTGGTCAAACTTTGTAAGCATATGTGTGTATATGAGTACCTCATTACTTTTTAGCTTACTACTTTTAATAGCACTCTTAGTTAAGTAGCATAAATGTTTTTTTAAAGGTAAGGCTAGGGTCACACTTGGGTTGTGGCATCCACCTGAAGGATGCTTTAAAGGATACATTTTTTTGTCCTTGCGTTTACATTACATGTGTGCAGTTATGTTGCCTAAACTAACTGATGCGTTAATGCATGGTACATGTATGTACCGTGCGTTAACACATCCGTTAACGCATGGTTCATACATGTGCCATGCGTTAACGGATGAGTTTGACATAGACTCCCATGTTAAAAAAGCATATGTTTTCTATAACTGGCCCAAAAATGCTGCAGCCTGCGTTTTTATGAGCGCTACAAGACACGCACAGCGCCAAACGCATTGCACTTTAGCAATGCATTTTTTGCATTGGAGCCTATGGGTGCAATAACGCATTCATTTTTACACATGTGCACATGAAAAAAACGCATCCTTTTGGCGGATGCGTGGCGCGAGTCTGACCCTAGCCTTAATATGCAATTAGAATCCTACTCTTGGTAACACCTAAGAGAGTTTGCACATGTATTTTGATAGTTTTCCTGCATTTTTTTCGCCAAAAAAATTTCATTCTACTGTCCCAGCAAAGTGAATGACATATTTAAAATCTCATATACATGGTGTTTATTTTTTCCTGGCATACTTTAAGCAAGGAAACATTTCAATTTGTTCAGCATCTTGTGTAATGTTTTTCTGATGCCGCTGATATAATGCATTAAAGACGCGCACAAAACTTCACGTTTTTTAAAAGTTTTATATTTCATGCCGAAATATAAGTTTCTCATACAGAATGGTCTGCAGGAATACCTGACATGTGCACTTGACATGTGCATATACTCTTAAGGTTCTTTTTAATAGTCTTCATCCCTTTGAATGGGAATTGTTCAGAACAGATTTCCTAGATAGCACTTCTCAGGGAACACTCAACAGTGCACTACATTGTACTATTCTCAATATCTATGAAGGTTGCATTAGTTAATGTTTCTGGTCACAAATATACCGTATATTTGCATTCATATATATGTATCGTGCTAAGGATCTTTCATGACATTTCTATTTCTTTGTACATTCCCTATGATTTAACACATTTTATTCTCTCCTTTATAACTTTGTTTTGTGCAGTTGCTCTGATATGCCTCTGTATTAATAAGTTGAAAAATGGATGTTACCATTTCCTTTTTTTAAATGGGAATGTCTCTACACAGTATGAATTGTATGCAATCTAGGCAAGTACTATAAACTAGCAACATTCATGTGTCAATTTAATCATAGATTTCTAATTAACAATGACCGATCAATGAGAGAAATAGTGACATGGTCTGATCGTACCACATCTCCTGGGGCGGGGAAGATGTAAAAAAGTATACAGCCATTAAAGCATAAGATCATCAATAATTCTTTCTTTGAGGTAAAACATTTTTTTTTAAAACAGGCAGGGAAATACTTTACCTCACATAAAGAATCATATATTAGCCTGTGCTCGATATGAGGTAAAAAAGGTATGATATAATGAGCGCTAGGGACAGAATCAGGCACTGGGCTCTTATCGATTATTACCTTTCAAATTTATTGTGAACAGCAGAAGTTATGGGTCTCCTCGCCACAACATGTTTCGACACTGAAGGTGTCTTTCTCAAGTGGATGTCAGACCCATAGTAAAATTCCCCTTTTATTCTCAACCCCCACTAATCACTAATGAAAAAGAGGTGTGCTACATACTCCTAGCTGCAAATTCAACTACTTAAAAGGATCCTGTCACCTCCAAAACGCCTCATAAGCTAGCAAAACATGTCCGTGCAGCATCCCATCACTAATCACACACTCCTTTTGTCTCCTAAAAGCATCCCGTGAAAGTGCATAAAAACATTTTAATACTTACTCATTAGTGATTATAATTAGCAGAGTGACTATTCTTTAGTCACCAAGGCGGGCTGTTGTGCAGCTTCAGGATCCACCCTGTCTCTGTGTGTTCTGCTGTGATGTGCAGTCATTTAGCCCCCCCCCCCCCCCTCTCTATCACTCACAGAATGCAAATCATTAGTCCTGCCTTCAGTTTCAGTTTCACTTAAGGACAGACAGAGAGAGGGCTGGATCCTGGAGCTGCAAAAGAACACCCCCTGGTGACTAAAGAATATGGCCCCTGCTACTTATAATCACTAATGAGTGAGTATTAAAACGTTTTTCTCCACTTTCACAGGATGCTTTTAGGAGACAAAAGAAGTGTGAGATTAGTGATGGGATGCTGCAGGGACATGTTTTGATAGCTTCGGAGGTGTTTTGGAGGTGACAGGATCCCTTTAAAAGCATATACATACATTATATCTACCAGAACATGAAAACATACATATACCATATCTATTATATGCAGCAATGTATAAAATTACAAACAAACTATTAAAAACTATAAAAATATTTTAAAAATATATTAAAAATATAAAAATTATAAAAAATATATGCTGATGCAGCTAGATTTCCTTCAAAAATTATTCTCTAAAGCGAGATTTAACCCTTCAGGGAATAATGTGCCCATCTTAAAAATCCAAAATAAGAATCTTTCCTATTAAGTTTATTAACCCTATCCTCAGTCTCATCCTGAACATGATCAATTATAGTCAGTTGTAAGCTGGAAGGATCTCTATTATGTGTCTGTACGTAGTGTCTAGACACACTATGCTCAAGAAACCCATTTTTAATGTTAAAACGACGTGTATTAAGTCTTTTTTGCATACTTTCCGTTGTTCTACCAATATATTGGTATCGGCACGGACATTCTAGCATGTATATAATAAATTGGGAACGACAATCAAATCTTTCTTTAATACAAAAAGATTCCTTTGTTGTATTAGAAATAAAGATTTTACGTCCGTGCACTATAATTTTACAACATTTGCATTTTGATGACTCGCATTTATAGCATCCTTTTTCTTTATTGTAATTTCCATATTTTGTTGTTATTTGTGGGTGCCTTAATCTACTTGGAGCCACTATATTCTGTAGATTTCTACATCTCCTAAAAATTGTTTTTGGATCTTTTGAAATAATATTTGAGAGAATCGGGTCACCTTGCAATATAAACCAATATTTCCTTAATAATATGTAAATATTTTGATATGATTGGTTATAAGTGGTAATCAGGTTGCAACTAAATTCACCATGAATATCTCCGAAACAAAAGTGCAATATCTTGACCTTATGATAAATATAGATACAAAAGGTCAATTAAGTACGTCCACACATTTTAAAAGTGTGGACGTCAATAGTTATTTAAATTTGACAGCTGCCATTTACCGGTTTGGATGAGAAATATTCCCTATGGCCAATATCTAAGAATACGCAAGAATTGCATGAATGATAAAGACTTTAAAAAAGAGGCTATTCTATTGAAAAAGAGATTTAGAGAGAAAGGATATCCCAGTGAGCTATTGTCAGATGCTTTTAAAAAATGCAAGAAATATAATCAAAGCAGTTTTATAAGAAAATTGGAGGAAAATAGCATCATTAAAAATAAAAATAAAAATAATGATCAACAAAAAAATATGGGGAATTATAGTTGCAACCTGATTACCACTTATAACCAATCATATAAAAATATTTACATATTATTAAGGAAATATTGGTTTATATTGCAAGGTGACCCGATTCTCTCAAATATTATTTCAAAAGATCCAAAAATAATTTTTAGGAGATGTAGAAATCTACAGAATATAGTGGCTCCAAGTAGATTAAGGCACCCACAAATAACAACAAAATATGGAAATTAGAATAAAGAAAAAGGATGCTATAAATGCGAGTCATCAAAATGCAAATGTTGTAAAATCATAGTGCACGGACGTAAAACCTTTATTTCTAATACAACAAAGGAATCTTTTTGTATTAAAGAAAGATTTGATTGTCGTTCCCAATTTATTATATACATGCTAGAATGTCCTTGCCGATACCAATATATTGGTAGAACAACGCAAAGTATGCAAAAAAGACTTAATACACATCGTTTTAACATTAAAAATGGGTTTCTTGAGCATAGTGTGTCTAGACACTACGTACAGACACATAATAGAGATCCTTGCAGCTTACAACTGACTATAATTGATCATGTTCAGGATGAGACTGAGGATAGGGTTAATAAACTTAATAGGAAAGAATCGTTTTGGATTTTTAAGATGGGCACATTATTCCCTGAAGGGTTAAATCTCGCTTTAGAGAATAATTTTTGAAGGAAATCTAGCTGCATCAGCATATATTTTTTATAATTTTTATATTTTTAATATATTTTTAAAATATTTTTATAGTTTTTAATAGTTTGTTTGTAATTTTATACATTGCTGCATATAATAGATATGGTATATGTATGTTTTCATGTTCTGGTAGATATAATGTATGTATATGCTTTTAAAGGGATCCTGTCACCTCCATAACACCTCCGAAGCTATCAAAACATGTCCCTGCACCATCCGATCACTAATCTCACACTTCTTTTGTCTCCTAAAAGCATCCTGTGAAAGTGGAGAAAAACGTTTTAATACTCACTCATTAGTGATTATAAGTAGCAGGGGCCATATTCTTTAGTCACCAGGGGGTGTTCTTTTGCAGCTCCAGGATCCAGCCCTCTCTCTGTCTGTCCTTAAGTGAAACTGAAACTGAAGGCAGGACTAATGATTTGCATTCTGTGAGTGATAGAGAGGGGGGGGGGCTAAATGACTGCACATCACAGCAGAACACACAGAGACAGGGTGGATCCTGAAGCTGCACAACAGCCCGCCTTGGTGACTAAAGAATAGTCACTCTGCTAATTATAATCACTAACGAGTAAGTATTAAAACGTTTTTATGCACTTTCACAGGATGCTTTTAGGAGACAAAAGGAGTGTGTGATTAGTGATGGGATGCTGCACGGACATGTTTTGCTAGCTTAGGAGGCGTTTTGGAGGTGACAGGATCCTTTTAAGTAGTTGAATGTGCAGATAGGAGTGTGTAGCACACCTCTTTTTCATTAGTGATTAGTGGGGGTTGAGAATAAAAGGGGAATTTTACTATGGGTCTGACATCCACTTGAGAAAGACACCTTCAGTGTCGAAACATGTTGTGGCGAGGAGACCCATAACTTCTGCTGTTCACAATAAATTTGAAAGGTAATAATCGATAAGAGCCCAGTGCCTGATTCTGTCCCTAGCGCTCATTATATCATACCTTTTTTACCTCATATCGTGCTCAATTCCTCCCTTTGGGGAGTGTGGGTTGAGAGCAGCTCTGGGACGGGACTTGGTCAGCACAGAGGATCTGCCCTTCTTGGACTCGAGATCTCTGGAAGAGACGTTATAGTTCCATAAGGAAAGGCTCCTCTACACGTAGCAACGGATTTAAGCCTGCTGTTAAATCTCACCGCAAATCATTAACCTAGTTGTGCAGGTGGCGCAACTAGAAAAGGTGAGTGAAATATTAATATAACCCCTTGCTTCGGCTAATTTGCACAGTGTGGCGCAATAATTTTCTTGTTTTTTTCCCATATATTAGCCTGTGCTGTAATATATATAAACTATATTGTGTCCTCCCCTGTTCAGGATAAGACCATGTCCCAGTATGGTCAGACATGGCCATTACACAGTACATAGCAGGGACACTTATAAAAGATTATCTCAGCACAGGAGATGTGGTATGATCAGACCATGTCCCTGTACAGTCAGACAAATCCATTACACTGTACATAGCAGTGGCACATATATAAGATTATATCAGCACATGAGATGTGGTATGATCAGACCATGTCGCTGTACAGTCACACACATCCATTACACAGTACATAGCAGGGACACATATATAAGATTATCTCAGCACAGGAGATGTGGTATGATCAGACCATGTCCCTGTACAGTCAGACACATCCATTACACAGTACGTAGCAGGGACACATATATAAGATTATCTCAGCACAGGAGATGTGGTATGATCAGACCATGTCCCTGTACAGTCAGACACAGCCATTAAACAGTATATAGCAGGGACGCATATACAGTATAAGATTATCTCAGCACAGGAGATGTGGCATGATCGTACCATGTCCCAGTATGGTCAGACACATCCTTTACACAGTGATGGGCAACCTTTTCAGCTTGGTGTGTCAAAATTCGCCAAAAAACCGAGCATAAATCGCGAGGTGTGTCACCTTGAGAAAAAAAACCCTAATTTTACGATATTTATAGTTTAAATAACAAATATGTATAATTCTTTAACTTACCTGCTTAGTGACTTCTTTGTTAATCTGTCAGTTGGTTTCTTTTGTTGGTCTTGCTGTTATTTAACCTGTGTGGGGTGTCATGAACTAAGATAAGTGAGAGGGAGGGGGAATTCTTCAAGTGATGGCGAACCTGTGGCAGTCCAGCAACAGCTGGACTGCCACACTGCCACAGGTTCACCATCACTGATTTAGTGACTTTTTTGTTGCTGAATTTCATTGGCTAAATCTTCAATTGAAGGTTGGTATTTTGCACACTTCAAGGCCAAGCAAGCGCTACTAAGGTTATCTGTCAAAATGTCTATTTATATTCCACGTTCTGCTTACTACCGTTTCACTACATAGAACGCAAAATGATCTGCCATTTTTTTCTATAATGCCATACATCTCAGTCCATGTCTCTTGAAAGGGTCGGCTACTGCTACTACCACTTCCTTTACTTAACCTTGGTTTGTTTGGCTTCTCCATAAGAGGGGCAGTGACAGAAGATTTATAGACAGCCCTGCAGGCAATTAGGGTTAACTGTCTTTTAGGAAAGGGCAGAGTTAATAAGCAGAAATAGGGATTAATAGGGTGAAATGCAGTCTGTACTATGCTGCAAGATGGCGTTCCTTATGTAAATCAATGGCGGGAAACGGCACCCATAGCACAGGCCTCTTCCAGCCTCCCCCTCACTTATCTCAGTAATGGCCAATCACACATTCATGACACCCCAGATTCTGCCCAGAACCTTTCACTGGAGGATGGTTGCTGTAGTAATCACTGGACCTCCAGACAGACCTCCAGACAGCGATCACAGGGCCTCAGATATGCGTCCCCCGCAGCGTTCCGCTGCTCCCTGCTGCGCCAGCCAGAAGTTCCGCTTACCGGAAGTCCCAGGACTAGACGCTCTGTGCCGGAGCTCTGCTGTTCTGGCTACAGACCTCCAGCACATTTTTTTTTCCTCAGCTGTAGTTAGTGATGGGCGAGTCCTAACTCGGAATCGCTTGACTCTAGTCTAGCGAGTCCGAGCCCGGGACTCGCTACTCGTTGCTAGTCTAGCGAGTCCAATGTTAATGAATGGGGAAGCGAGTAATAGCGAGTAGTGTGAGATTTACAAATCGCAGATGTCTCGGAAAGCGCTCGCATTGCCGTGTCGGAAACCCGACTCGCAACAGTTTTTTGCTGCTGTGTCTGTGTCTGTGGTTTTTATCCAAATAGCGAGTCTAGTTTCTCCGGCGGCCGCGTGTCACTGAAAATGGCTACGCGTGTCAGTGCTGACACGCGTGTCATAGGTTCGCCATCACTGCTTTACACCGTACATAGCCGGTACACATAAATAAGATTATCTCAGCTCAAGAACAATTATTTCAACACATCCAATTGTGGAAATTATTATTATTCCAATCTATTGATTAAAATCAATTTTGAAATTTATTTTGTTCTTGGGAAAACCCCTTTAAGATTCCACTAGCTCTTCTGTTCTGATAATGGACAGAAGTAATCGTTAAGTGCATTGTTAATTTATGTTAAGGTATATTTTTGGTATCCCAGTACCCGTTCTACTGCTTAGTGAAACAGTTGTCGCGTAGCAGTAGATTTATTCAGAATTACTTTGGGTTCTGTTAGTTAGGAAATCTTTTATGATGTGATGTCCATACAGTGAGGACAGATAGATGTATATTCTACATTAGATTTTGCTGCCATCTCAAGCTCAATGTATGTGTATGAAAGTAAGGGTCCTTTCACATCAGCGTTGTTCACTGAATGCAGCATATCCAGCAAGATTTACCACATCTGCTGGATATGCTGCCTAACAGCCTACTTACGGTACACTGGCGGCAAGTCCCTACGTATTCTCTACGGGATTTGCGGCAGGTGCGGCAAGTGCGGTTTTGCCGTGATCCGGCACTTGCGGTCACACTTGCCGCCGGTGTACCGCCAGTCGGCCATTAGATGGCAGATGCGGTAAATCTGGTGGATCAGCCATTTTAGCGAAAAATGCTGATGTGAAAGGACGCTTAGATAATTCTTCTCATAACCAGCTGCCAAAGCAATGGTGGGAGGAGCCTCTACCTCAGGCCTCTCACACTTTCTGTAACTGGTTCAAAAAGATTTGGCCAGTCTAGTCAGGAGAGAGGGAAGAAGCAGTACTGCTCTCAGAATCTCTATCCAGGTCTATGCTGTGGGGACATCATTTTCTCCATTTAATTACCTCCACAAAGGAGTGAAGCTTGATACAGCCAGGAGAGATAAGGCTGAACAGGTGTCCCCTGCACGCTGGTTTTATATTGGTTTGCAGTCAGGACCAGCGCAATGTGACTTTTACACCACAAACATTGCCTGTTCTACCCTCTCCAATAAGGAACGGTAGTGCCAAAATCATGAGTAGCTCCAGACCATTAGTGTGTCGCCATGTCGAGCCAATCCATGAAGGTCCATCCATCAGTGCTGTTTTACCTGGACTGTTAATAATATTACCTCCCATTCCAAGTGAAGAGACCTCTACTCTAGCCTCCTGAGAGGCTCTAAATTTGCTTAGTTCATAAGGAGAAAACACAATCTTGCATATGCAAAACATAAAGTGTATCCTATATGGTGAACCACTGCTACTTTACCTCTGACAGACTGTATTCTATTATTCCCTAAAGTAAAGTATTATGTTTTCAATTTCACCCGAGTGTCTGGGTGTCTAAAATTGCACGAACATCACGAGCGGTAAAACACCTGCACTCAGATATCATTACAGAAGCGCCCCCGGGGTGTCATATACCATCACTATAAGTGCAACCTTCCACTTTGATTATTGTTGTGGACACGAGGGAAGTGTTTAGGGGTACAGCAACTCACTTTAATTACCATGATATTATCATCTGCTGACGGTGGAACTACATATCTCAGATTGTCCCTCTACTGGCACCTCCACCATGGCTCACCATACATTTGTTTCCATGAAAACATGGCTAATACAATTTGTACTGTATATTTACCCCAGATTATTTTAAATAAAGTATGTTTTTATGTTCAAAATATTTTTATTGCATAGATATAATCATACAAATTAATGGATTTTACAATCTAGTTCAATAGGAAGAATATCAGAATCGTACAGTTCAGATTAATTAATTTTTGTAATTAAGTCAAAATTGAGGTAGTATTATACATAGAATCTAGTAACTTTGAGATTTATAAAGTCTTATATAGATTCAGAGATTTGTAGTGCGTATTAGCATCAAATGGGTTACATTCAAACAGTTAAAGAACTATTTACAATTTTATAAATCATGTTAATCAATAAGGGAAGGCAGTAGAAAAGGGAAATTGGGGGGGGGGGGATAAATTGGAGTGTGAAGAGCCCATTGGAACCATTTAGACACAAGTGTGTAGAGTATTTCAGTATCATTATCTATCTAACATAACGCAAGGACTCACAACGGCGATGAGGGAGTCATAATGTGATTCCAGTCATACCATTTTCTATAGTATTTGTTTAGTAAGTTGTTCCTGAGAGCAAACGCATGTTCATAAGTGTTATGGCAAGCAATTTTTTCAACTAAGTGTTCAATGTTAGGGGGAAGAGGGTCTCTCCATTTAGCTGCAATAGTATTTTTTGCTGCGAGAAGGATATGTGCTATTATAGGTCTATATTTGTTTGGTAGATCTTCAAGGCCTAGCAGCAATACTGCTAGTTCTGGAGTGAGTTTCAGATTTAGGCCTGATAATTTATTTATTAGAGATTCAACTCCTGACCAGAAAGAATTAAGTACTGCACAATCCCAGAAAATATGAGTAAGATTACCATTATGCAAACAATTTCTCCAACAAAGGGGAGAGTTAGTTTCTTGAATTTTGGAGAGCTTAACTGGTGTAAAGTACCACCGAGAATAGATCTTGTATTGTGTTTCTAATAGAGAAACACAAGGGATAAATCTATATATAGTTTCAAAGTTTTTTTGAAGCACATCAGGAGAGATATTTATTTTAAGATCCTTTTCCCAAGCTGTGATGTTGGTAGCTTGTTGGAAGATAGAGTCTTGATTAAAATTCTGATAGATGTGGCCAGTTTTCCAGAATATTTGGGCTTGTGGGAATTTATGCATTTGTTCTAGATTATGTGGCAGAAAGAAGTTCAACTTATGAGTTTTAATGAGATTTTCAATTTTTTTCCATGTAGCTTCCTCTGCGTGGTTGAGTTTGTATTTGTTTTTTAGTATTAAGAAGGGTTCTAGTTTTTGTTTGTCATTTAAAATATCAGATATGAAGGTGATGCCTCGTTCTTTCCATGAGGTCAATCTAATCCTTGAGGATATGTATTCCAGAATTTCTATTTTTATCCAGGAAGGGGGAACCATAGGATACCATTTATTTGAGATTTTTAATAATGATCTCCAGGCGAGAATTGTGGATCTAACTGTAGGTAATTCAGGGAGTGGTTTTGTTTTGTCGCATAGATAAGTGAGAATAGCCAAATCTAAACCACCATGTGGATGTAGGGGATCTTCCATTGAGAGCCAAACAGGTTTCTCTCCTCCCGTCCACCACGACTGACTGAGTTTCACTAGGGTGGTATAATAATAGGAAGTTAAATTTGGGAGTGCTAGTCCACCTCTTTGTTTACTCTTTTCTAGGATTAGTCTAGCCACTCTCGGTTTATTTTTAGCCCATGTAAAGGAAACTAATTGGGTTTGTAATTTTTGTAGCCATTTTCTTGGGATTATTAGTGGGAGCGATCTGAAGATATAGAGAAGTTTTGGTAGGAGGCACATTTTATATGCAGCTATCCTGCCTAACCAGGAGACCTCCTGTTTTGCTAAATGAAGCATATCTTTCTGCAGAGTTTTGTAAATATCATTTAAATTTGCTTCAATAATTGACAATAGTTGTTTGGTGAGCTTGATTCCAAGGTAGTTAATATGATTAGTTTCCCAGGACATTGAAAAGTTTCTTTTAAGGGTCTCTAATGTTCCAGGGTCAAGATTTAGGTGAAGAATTTGCGTTTTAGATAGATTGATTTTGTAGTAGGAAACTGCAGAGAATTGGTTGATAGTGTTTAGTAAATTGTTTAGTGAATTAATTGGATCTGTGATTGTTATGAGAACATCATCAGCAAACAAAGAAATTTTGTAATCTTTTTGGCGCAAGGGGATACCTTTTATTAATAAATTGGTTCTTATTTTTTCTGCCAGTGGTTCTATATAAAGATCAAACAAGGTGGGTGAAAGGGGACATCCCTGCCTCGTGCCATTTGTAAGAGTTATTTTGTCAGACAAAACATTATTAGTCATTATTTTTGCTGAGGGACATGAGTAGAGTGAAGAAATCGCATTCAAGAAGTTACCCTTAAAACCAATTTTCTCTAGTGTTTGAAAAAGATATCCCCAATGAACTCTGTCGAACGCTTTTTCTGCGTCAACAGCGATCATTAGGGCCGGAACTCCAGTCCTCTCTGAGTGGTGTAAAAGATTGATGGCACGTCTTGTGGCGTCAGAGGTTCCCCTCCCAGGAACAAATCCCACTTGATCTCTCTGTAGAAGTCCCGGAGATATCCTTTGGAGTCTTGAATTGAGAGCTTTGGTAATAATTTTTAAGTCTGAACAAAGGAGATCCAGACTATGTAATTAATTATCGCCCTATTTCATTACTAAAGTATGTTTTTAAAGCACCACTTTAGCAGGGGAAAGTGGAGTTTCAGCACTGGAGTGGCAGTTTAAATCTAATTCCGCTGCCCCCTGTCATATACTCACCTTCTGGCAGTTTCATCTTTTCACGACACCGCTCCGGTCCTGCGGCGCCATCTTGTAACTGTAACTTCTGATTGACCGGAAGTCATAAGGTCTCAATGCATCTTTATGAGAGCCAGAACAAGGCCATAATGAGGCTGCCATGGTGATGAATGGAATTGTGATTTCTGGCGCGCTCCATTAAACACTAAAGCTGTCAGCATGTCACAAATTACCATATACCGACCAGAGCAATATCGATGGACGATGAAACAATCGGAAGGTGATTAGAATTAAGGGGGCAGGAGACTTATATTTTAAGTACCTCTCCAGCAGTTCAATAAAAAAACAAATGCTGGAGTTGTGCTTTAAATCATCATTTACGGTAAGTTTAATTTTCCAAAAGTCTTTTTAATAAAGCTAAAAACCCAGTGAATAATATTATTGCATGGATTAGACTGAGCGATTGGATTAACTTAGAAGTTTGCTCTAGGTAATTTCAGGGTTTTGTAATTCTACTTTAAGAGCATCTCTTGCTTTAATCATTTGCATGGTAGGGAAAAAAATCAAATATTTGAGATCAAGGACCAGAAAGTACATCAAAGGCTTTACAAATTATTACTTGTAACTCTTGAGTAGAGACTTTCTATCTTAAACTACATGGATAATAATTTTTGTGGTTTTGGCTAAATACATTTATGTCTGCATATTGTTATTATACTGGAAATGAAAGGTGGATATGTACAATACATGATAATAAAAGAGACAAGAATGATATAGATTGTTATATTAGACATAGAGCTCCTTTAAAGGAAAACTGTCAGGTCAAAAATCCACATGTAACTAATATCATTTTCTAATTCCTCCCTCTAAACTCTCTCTACGTATTTCTTTTATTTATATTCCCCTCCTATCTTCTGTAAACTTCAAATAAAGAGATTCACTCCATCTGTCACTCACAGTGAGTTATCCACTTAGTTTTCTGCTGTTCCCTCCCCATATGATGAATATGCATGTCACATCACAGAAGAGGAGATCACTGGTGGGGCGGGGGCTGTATTCTCCTCTCTGCTCTCTGCGTGCAGCATCACAAGAGGTCAAATACAACACATAAACTGTCACAGCACTGCAGGGTATCTGCTTAACAGAAACAAATGGAGTCTAGGTAAGGCAGACTTGCAGTAGCTCTCTCCCTCCATGGTGATACCAACTGAACGGACCTGTAAGTGAAACCTAACACTGCCCTGTTAGCAAAGGGAGGAGGGAGGATGGAGGAGAGTGCTTCTGAGAAGGAGTGCATAATTACATGACAGTTTATACGGCACAGGATTAATCCTCTCTGCTTATAATGGACAGGGCTAATGCAGCAGCTCTCTGCAGGGTCTGATAATGGTGATAACATGGAATCTACAAAGGGTACAATAATGATTTTACATGTTTTTAAGAGGTCTGCCAATGCCCTATTCAAGGGTAATATCAGTATCATACTGAAAAATCACCTGACAGTGTCCATTTAAGTGGTATTCTTACCTTCTGAACTTTTCCACATTTTTTTCATGCTATGCACACAAACTTAAATGTAATTTGGAGGAATTTAAAAAATATAAATCTGAAAAGTGTGACATGCATTTCTATTCATTCTCCTGCTTTCTAATATCCATAAATAAAATCCTGATTGACCAATTACCTACAGAAATCACCTACCGTATATACTCGTGTATAAGCCGAGTTTTTCAGCACAAAAAATGTGCTGAAAAGTCCCACCTCGGCTTATACACGGGTCATATACGGTACTTAGTGGTATACAGCCACCCCCCCCCCCGTGGTATACCGGGCCCCCCCTTGCTGGTGGCAACCTGTAAAAGAAGATATCATTATACTTATCGTATCGCCGCCGCCGTCGCTCTGTCACCGTCACCGCGCTATTCCGGGTCTTCATGCTTCCTTCACCGTCGCACAGGAAATGACATCATTTCCTGTGCGACGGTGAAGGAAGCTTGAAGACCAGGAGGAGTGCGGTGACTGTGACAGAGCGGCGGCGGCGATACGATAAGTATAACGATATCTTCTTTTACAGGTTGCCACCAGCAAGGGGGGGAGCGCGGTGACGGTGAAGGAAGCTTGAAGACCAGGAGGAGCGCGGAGACGGTGACAGAGCGGCGGCGGCGGCGATACCATAAGTATAATGATATCTTCTTTTACAGGTTGCCACCAGCAAGGGGGGGCCCGGTATACCACTGGGTACCCCTGTATACCTCTGGGGCTGATGTATACAGCTCTGGGGCTGCTGTATACCCCTCTGGGGCTGCTATATACCCCTCTGGGGCTGCTGTGTATACCCCTCTGGGGCTGCTGTGTATACCCCTCTGGGGCTGCTGTGTATACCCCTCTGGGGCTGCTGTATACCCCTCTGGGGCTGCTGTGTATACCCCTCTGGGGCTGCTGTGTATACCCCTCTGGGGCTGCTGTGTATACCCCTCTGGGGCTGCTGTATACCCCTCTGGGGCTGCTGTGTATACCCCTCTGGGGCTGCTGTGTATACCCCTCTGGGGCTGCTGTATACCCCTCTGGGGCTGCTGTATACCTCTCTGGGGCTGCTGTATACCTATGGGGCTGCTGTATACCTCTGGGGCTGCTATATACCCCTCTGGGGCTGCTGTGTATACCCCTCTGGGGCTGCTGTGTATACCCCTCTGGGGCTGCTGTGTATACCCCTCTGGGGCTGCTGTATACCCCTCTGGGGCTGCTGTGTATACCCCTCTGGGGCTGCTGTGTATACCCCTCTGGGGCTGCTGTGTATACCCCTCTGGGGCTGCTGTATACCCCTCTGGGGCTGCTGTGTATACCCCTCTGGGGCTGCTGTGTATACCCCTCTGGGGCTGCTGTATACCCCTCTGGGGCTGCTGTATACCTCTCTGGGGCTGCTGTATACCTATGGGGCTGCTGTATACCTCTGGGGCTGCTGTATACCTCTGGGGCTGCTGTATACCCCTCTGGGGCTGCTGTATACCCCTCTGGGGCTGCTGTATACCTCTCTGGGGCTGCTGTATACCTATGGGGCTGTTGTATACCTCTGGGGCTGCTGTATACCTCTGGGGCTGCTGTATACCCCTCTGGGGCTGCTGTATACCCCTCTGGGGCTGCTGTATACCTCTCTGGGGCTGCTGTATACCTCTGGGGCTGCTGTATACCTCTGGGGCTGCTGTATACCCCTCTGGGGCTGCTGTATACCCCTCTGGGGCTGCTGTATACCTCTCTGGGACTGCTGTATACCTCTGGGGCTGCTGTATACCTCTGGGGCTGCTGTATACCTCTGGGGCTGCTGTATACCCCTCTGGGGCTGCTGTATACCTCTCTGGGGCTGCTGTATACCTATGGGGCTGCTGTATACCTATGGGGCTGCTGTATACCTCTGGGGCGGCTGTATACCTCTGGGGCGGCTGTATACCTCTGGGGCTGCTGTATACCCCTCTGGGGCTGCTGTATACCGCTCTGGGGCTGCTGTATACCGCTCTGGGGCTGCTGTATACAGCTCTGGGGCTGCTGTATACAGCTCTGGGGCTGCTGTATACCGCTCTGGGGCTGCTGTATATACCACTGGGGAGGCTGCTGTATACTACCACTGGGGAGACTGCTGTATACTACCACTGGGGAGGCTGCTGTATACCACTGAGGGGGCCTGTATACCACACTGCTGGGGGCTGTATACCTGTGCTGGGGTCCACCCTCGGCTTATACACGAGTCAATAGGTTTTCCCAGGTTTTGGGGGCAAAAGTAGGGGGGTCGGCTTATACACGGGTCGGCTTATACACGAGTATATACGGTAATTTGTTAATTAAGTCAACATGTGTGTAATTTATTCTCAGTATACTATAGCTGTTCTGTGAAGGCCTCAGAGGTTTTTTTTTTTAGAACACTTGGGATTAAACAGTGTCATAAAAACCAAGGAACACACCAAATAGTTCAAGTATAAAATTGTAGAGAAGAGTAAACCAAGGATAGCTTATAAAAATCACCCAAGCTCTGAACATCTCAGGGAGCACTGTTCAATCCATCTTCCAAGTATGAAAAGAATATGGCACAACTGCAAACCTACAGAGACATGGCTGTCCACCTACACTGACATCCCAAGCAAGGAGAACACTGATATGAGAAGCAGCCAGAGGCCCATGGTCACTCTGGAGGTGCTGCAGAGATCCACAGCTCAGGTGTGAGAATCTGTCCACAGGATGACTATTAGTTCTCCTTAAATATAGCCTATATAGAAGAGCGGCAAGAAGAGAGAGATTTTTGAAAACAAGCACTAAGGAAACCCTTTAACAACTAAAATCATGAAAACAGCTAAATGGTGAAAGAATAAATAAACTAAAAGAAGGAAGCAAGCGCAGATAGGGTCTTATCTTTTTAACAATCAGTGGCTAAAGAGCTGTAATGATAACTGCTCACCTGGTCAAGTTGTGTAACACACAACCAGTATGAAAAGCATGTAATGGCGGCTGCTGCTGGACCCACACCTCCACGTGCTATGTGGTCAAATTCCAGAATTTTCCAGGGACAATGTGCAGTCGGTCCGCGCTGCCACAAATAACTAAATCAAAAGTTCACTCTATACATTTATTTGGATCCATCCAACGCGTTTCAGAGCCTGCTATGCTCCTTCATACACTCCCTGATGAAGGAGCATAGCAGGCTCTGAAACGCGTTGGATGGATCCAAATAAATGTATAGAGTGAACTTTTGATTTAGTTATTTGTGGCAGCGCGCACCGACGGCACATTGTCCTGGAAAATTCTGAAATGGTGAAAGAAGATACTCTCGTTAGATGAGACCAAATTAGAACTTTTTTGCACAAAATGTTTTGGCAGAAAACTAACACTGCACCACACCCTGAAAACACCATCCCCACCGTCAAACATGGTGGTATAATTGCAGCAAAAGATGATCCTACAAAGTGTTTGCTCTAAGGGCTGAATAATGTCACAATTTTCAGATTTTTTTTTTGAAATATTTAGAAAACCATGAATCATTTCTTTTACACTTCACAAAAACTTTCTACTGTGTGTTGGAATATCAGATAAAATCCCAATAATATATATATTTTGGTGTGTGGGTTTTGTGTAAAAATGTAGAAACGTTCATGTTTCAATACTTTTTCAAGGCACTGTCATAAAGTTCTTCTGACTGTTCTAATCTGCTCTGTATAAAAATGCACCCTTTTGAGAGACGTTTAAAAAATTAACTTTTCCACAAGCTAGTGTAAGCTAGTAAGCACTCGAATAGGTTTGGCACCGTGTATTCATCGCTGCTCTTGTGATTGTCTATAGGCTGTAGTGGCATCATAACACTGTAAAATATAATCATGTATAGCATTCTTATGTTGACACTCCATGTTTAAAGTAGCAATATAGCAAACAATATATATATATTTGAAACCAGAAGTTTACACTATATAAAAGACATATATGCATGGTTTCCTCACTAACTGACATGAAATCAGAATAAACCTTTCCCCTTTTTAGGTCAATTAGGATTACCATAATGATTTATATTTTCAAAATGTCAGAATAATAAGAGAGAGAATGTTTTAAGGCATTTTTATTACTCTCTGCAAAGTCACAAGTTTAAGAAAAACTGAAGATAGAATTGGTGTAAACGCCGCGCTGTCAGGGATCAGTTATACGAATCCAGGAAAAAGTTTGTGATTTATCTGTAGAAGGGAGCGAGTCAAGCTCCAAAATGCTGAATTGGGCCCAGCACTATCAGCGCTATCTGATAGCACTGGGCCCAATTCAACATATAATTGGTCATTTTTCAGGTTGGATATCACACGGTAATCCCCCCAAGGCTTTGTAGCAGCTATAACCATTAGTACAATTAACGTTGCCTAATCCACAGATTAGACAAAGTTCCCCTTACTGACTAGCTCCAGTGTGTAACCAATAATTACAAGCTCCGACATGCGTAATTATAAATCACCATCATATTTTACTGGATTCATATGACTGATCCCTGACAGTGTGGTGCTAACACTAATTCTGTCTTCAGTTTATTTCATCTTCTTGTGATGTCTGCAGCAGTCTTGGATATACGCTGATATAGTTGGTTGTGACTCCCACAACCTGCAAAGGTGAGCCTCCAACTATCTTTTGATCCAATCTTACAGATAAGACCCTATATGCACCATCATCTCTTCTACCATATCTTTTAAAGTCACAAGTTTACATACACTAAGATTACTATGCTTTTAAACTATTTGGGACATCCCATATGGTGATGTCATGTGTTTGGAAGCTTGTGATAGCTTTATTGACAGCATCTGAGCTAATTAGAGACACACTTGTGGATATATTATAATGCACAGCTGAAAGACACTGCTTCTTTGAGTAGCATCATGGGAAAGTCTGAAGAAATCAGCCAAGATATCCAGAAGTGATTTGTGGACCTGCACAAGTCTGATTCATCCTTGGATGCAATTTCAAGATACCTGAAGGGGCCTTGTTCATCTGTACAAACAATAATACACAAGTAAAAACAAGATGACTATCATACCACTCAGAAAGGAGTCAGGTTTTGTGTCCCAGAGATGAACGTGCTTAGACCCGACATGTGCATATCACCCAAGAACAAAAGCAAAACACCTTGTGAAGATGATGGTGGAAGTTGGTAAGATTGTGTCATTATCCACAATAAAATGAGTACTGTATCAACATAGGCTAAAAGACCGCTCTGCCAGGAAGAAGCCATTACTCCAATAGAAACATAAAAAAGCCAAGTCAGTATAATTTTTTCAAATGTACACAGGACCAAAGACATAAAATTTTGGAAACATGTCCTGTGGTCTGGCTTAACTAAAATTGATCTGTTTGGCCATAATGACCATCGTTACATTTGGAGCAAAAAGAGAGAAGCTTGAGGCCTGAGAATACCATTCCAACTATGAAACAAGGGAGTGGCAGCATTATGTTGTGTTGGTTTGTTTTACTGCAGGAGGGAGTAGTACACTTCACAAAATAGATGACATCATGAGGAAAGAAGATTATGTGTCAATATTGAAGCAACATGTCAAGACATCAACCAAGAATTTAAAGCGTGGGTGGAAATGGGTCTTCCAAATGTACAGTGACCTAAAGCATACTGCCAAACTGCCAAACTGGTTTCAAAGTGGCTTAAGGATTACCAAATCAATGTTTTGCAGTAGCCATCACAGAGCCCTGGTCTCAGTCCTATTGAAAATTTATGAGCAAAGCTGAAAAGGCAGGTGCGAGCAAGGCGACCTACAAACATGGCTCAGTTACACCAGTTCTGTCAGGAGGAATGAGCCTAAATTCCTATCAACTATTGTGAAAGCTTGTGGAAGGATATCCATGTGTTACCCAAGTCAGACAGTTTAAGGGCAATGGTACGTACCAAATACTAATGAAGTAAATGTAAACTTGTGACTTTCCAGAAGGTAATAAAAATGCCTTAAATGTTCTCTTACTCTATTTATTCTGGCACTTGGTAAATAGTACCGTATATACTCGTGTATAAGCCGAGTTTTTCAGCCCAAAATTTGGGCTGAAAAGTCCCCCCCTCGGCTTATACACGGGTCTATACGGTAGGCTGCTGTGGTGGGGGCTGTGGAGGCTGGAGGAGGCGGGGGGAGGCTGCTGTATGAGCGGCCCCGTCACGTGGGGCCGCTCATTATATATGCACTGCTTCCCCCTGTCAATCAGTGGCAGGGGGAAACAGTGCATATATGCCCCCCAAAAGCTGGCACTGTCCCCCCTTGTAAGGGCCCCCCCCCCGCTGCTTATACCATCCCGGTGTTCTGATCGGTGCCGCTCCTCGGTGCTCCTTCTTCATCCTCCCGTCCTCGCTGGCTGCATCCGGGATCTCCGGCCGTCGCAGGCATATGACGTCATCGCGCGACGGCCGGAGATCCCGGATGCAGCCAGCGAGGACGGGAGGATGAAGAAGAAGCACCGAGGAGCGGCGCCGATCAGAACACCGGGATGGTAATGTATAAGCAGCGGGGGGGGGGCCCTTACAAGGGGGGACAGTGCCAGCTTTTGGTGGCTGTTGGTACCCCCAGGGGGCTGTTGGTACCCCCTGGGGGCTGCTGGGTACCCCCAGGGGGCTGTTGGTACCCCCAGGGGGCTGCTGGGTACCCCCTGGGGGCTGTTGGTACCCCCAGGGGGCTGCTGGGTACCCCCTGAGGGCTGCTGGGTACCCCCAGGGGGCCGCTGGGTACCCCCTGGGGGCCGCTGTATAACCCCTGGGGGGTGCTGTATAACCCCTGGGGGCTGCTGTATAACCCCTGGGGGCTGCTGTATATACTGCTGAGGCCTGTATACCACTGGGGCTGCTGTATATACCACTGGGGCTGCTGTATATACCACTGGGGCTGCTGTATATACCACTGGGGCTGCTGTATATACTGGTGGGGTCTGTATATACCACTGGGGAGGCTGCTGTATACCACTGGGGTTGCTGTATATACTACTGGGGCCTGTATATGCCACTGAGGAGGCTGCTGTATACTACCATTGGGGGGCCTGTATACCACACTGCTGGGGGATGTACACCTGTGCTGGGGTCCACCCTCGGCTTATACACGAGTCAATAGGTTTTCCCAGGTTTTGGGGGCAAAAGTAGGGGGGTCGGCTTATACACGAGTATATACGGTAATAGTTATGGAAATCCTAATTAGCCTAAAATGGGAAAGGTTTCTTCTGATTGCATGTCAGATTGTGAGAAAAACATACATATGTGTCTTTTTATATAGTGTATGTAAACTTCTAGTGAATAGAGTAAAGCAAGTATAGCTGTCTTATAATTCCAAACTATAAAATGAACTAATTCATTGAGAAAGCAGCTATGTAGAAACAGGTTAACAACCTACATGATCATTAAATTAAGGCTAAGTTCTATTGGAAGGATTTTAACAATATTATCGCAGGAAATATACTGGCCTTCAGTTAGCTGGAATAGCCAACATCACAAAATGCGCTTCATTGCATGATTGATGAGTTCTGGCTTAATATGTCCATCTATATAACTGTTCTGCCAGATGACTCCGCAAGCAAAATGGGTATAAGCATAAGAGCCAAATGAAGCTGGCTAAGCAATTAAATGCAAGGTCTGGTTATTTTGTACATAGAAAGCCTGCTGGACCTTGGGCACTAACAGAATTAATGAAAATATATTTTATTCTTACTGAAACAAGGTCATATTTCTTAGAAACAAATTTGAGATAAAAGGAAATTGCACCATTTTAAGTACTTTTAATATTTATGACAGAAAAATATTTATATCTACCTAAGTGAATGATTAATGGCTAGTTCATTTTTACCTCTGAGGAATAAAAATTCCTGTGCTCTTAGATCCTTCTGGAAGACCTTTCGATAGCATGTTACCTTCAACATTCTGCTGCAGATCTCCGTTTAACTTACTGACAGAAAGTTGTGATGAATATTTGCCTTTTTACAAAGTGGCTAATCAGTAACTTAGGGTGCCTCACACTTGCGTTTGTGAACGTGCTACCGAACGCAGCCAAACGCTTGCGCAATGCATTCCTATGTTTAACGTGGGAACGCATGTGCCTGCGTTTGGCTGTGTTCGTTGCATTTGTGTTTATGATTGTCAAGTGCATAACGAATTTATTGTGCCTATCTCCCAATAATGCTTACCAGGGTGTCATTCTTCCAGAACTTCCATGCTTGTGCATCTAATGCTGGAGACTTTCAAATTGTCTTATTCCAGTTCGTTCACCAGAGTTGTCTTTTTGCTTTGTGGTCGTGGCTATCATAACTAGGGTTTGCTACTATCAACTTGCGTTATGACGAGCATATAGAACGCATACATTGAACTGGCAATTTTTGGCATCCGCAGTATTGTAACTGGAGCATGTCCTACTTGCGGTGTTGCAATTTTGTTTTATGTTTGTGCACCTTGCACCGAGCAGATTGTTCTTCTTTGTGAATGTCAACGTGGCTGGATCTTTCATCTGCACAAACCATACATTGAAGGCAATGGATCCGCAGTGTCCTCCACATGACAGGCAGGGAACACTGCGGATCTCATTGAAATCTCACCCGTGATCAGCAGCGGCCACCAAACGATCAGCTACAGCCGCTGCTACTCTCCCGCCGGTGTCACCACGGGAGATTTGAAGAAACAGCTGATCTGACAGTTGTTTAAATCTCCTGCGCCGACACCGAATAGGTGAGGTCGGTGCGGCAGATTTGAAGCAGCGATCACCTATTCGGTGTCGGCACGGGAGATTTAAACAGTTGTCAGATCAGCTGTTTCTTCAAATCTCCGACGCAGACACGGGTGGGAGATCAGCTGTGACCGGGAAGAGGAGATCTCCACCGCTGATCTCTGCCTCCCAGCCGCCGCCGAGACCAGCTGATTGGCTGGCCGGGGTGCATACTAATGTGATTCTCCGCTGCGTTCACATCAGTATGGGCTTCTTTTGCACTGCGTTTGCGTCTGCATGCCATACGCATGCAGACACAAACGCAAGTGTAAAGGCACCCTAAGTCACTGGTCAATGTATCTACATTCCTATTAACCTATATCACGAATGCCATTCAACTTTTCTCCCCTCTCACCTGTTAATATTGAATTCTATTTGTTGTTCCTATTACAATGAGATGGTCTGCTTTAGTGACTTTTGAGGATGCTGTAATAGGAAGAATTTTTCAACTTGTTATCTCCAAAAAGAAGCAAACAGCCTGAAAGGGTGCATTTACATTGGCCAATTGTCGACAAAAAACATCTGCCGATTACTATAGTCTACGACAATTTGCCTGTTTCTACTGATCCGTTAAACTTCTCATGTGCACACAACGATTAGTAGCATGATCATTCTGCATGCATCGACGACTCTCATTTTTCATGGGACACATGAATATGTATTCAAGGCATGTTCCTCAAACTGGCCATGTGTTTCAAGCCACTGCAAATATTTTTATTTTGTTTTTGTTTTTTAGTGTGTGTTTTTAACTTGAAAATAGAGGGTAAAAATCCTTTAAAGACTGTATCCTCTACACTAATAAATTATTTTTTCATTTGTTTTGTTTCTTAATAACATGTACAGTATATTTTTTATTTTTTTTTCTGCACTCGATTATGGAGGCAGCCATCTTGACTGAGCTGCTAACAGCATTTAGAGATACTTTACAGCAGCTACAGGGACAATGAGCAATACACAACAATAGACGGGATCTCAATTCTGTGGGAGACTGAGATGAGCAAATTGAGTTTGAGTTTAATTTCCTGTACCTTATGGTTTCATACAATTTCAAACATTTTGAGATTTAGTTCATGATTTGCGAAAGAAAAAAACTTGCCATTCACCATTTCTTACACTGCTGAAGTACTAATGAGAGGGGAACGTCTTATCATACCTTGTACAGTGGTGGTCAATACCTGGGCAATTACAGATCAGCAGTTCCCCTTGGAGGATAATTTGTACAGAGAAGTTGTTTTCCATCTGCAGAGTCACTGTATGAGTCTCGCTCCTGTAGTGTATAAGCTCTTATGGTCAGTTGGGTCCTTTTCTCTCTCACATGTAGAATGTAAGCTCTTATGATGATCAGCAGGCTTTTCTTTCATGCTCTTCTGAATAGTGTAAGCTATTTTAGTCAGCAGTATCCTCGCTCTCTTGCCTGTAGAGTGTAAGTTCTTATGGTTAATGGGGTTCTCTCACCCTTTTTGTAGAGTGTAACCTTTTACAGTCATCAAGGTTTTCCACTCATCTGTTGAGTTTAATCTCTTTTCATCAGTGGGGTTTTCTCTCTTCTCAACTGTAAAATTTAAGCTTTTAAGGGACACTGTCAGGTCATTTTTCATTATGATACTAATGTTACCCTTAAATAGGGCCTGGGCAGACCTTTTAAAAACATGGAAAATCATTATTGTACCGTTTGTAGTTCCCATGTTATCACCATTGCCAGATCCTGCAGAGAGCAACTGCATTAGTTCTGTCCATTATAAGCAGAGATGATTAGTTTTGTGCTATATAAACAGCCGTGTAATTATGCACTCCTTCTCAGCAGCTCTCTCCTCCCTCCTCACTTAGGCCATGTACACACGTTCAGTATTTGGTGAGTTTTTTACCTCAGGATTTGTAGACAAAGCCAGAAGTGGAGCAATCAGATGAAAAGTCTAATAGAAACACCTGCACCACTTCTGTATTAATTATCCACTCCTGGTTTTGGCTACAAATCCTGAGGTAAAAAACTCATCAAATTCTCAGTGTGTGCATGTGGCCTTACAGGTCTGTTCAGTTGATATCACCATGGAGGGAGAGAACTATTACAGATCTGCCTTATCTAGACCCTATTTGTTTCTGTAAAGCAGATACCCTGCTGCTGTGACAGTTCATGTGTTGTAGTTCACCTCTTGTGATGCTGCACACAGAGAGCAGAGAGGGGAATACAGTCCCCCCAGTGATCTCCTGTGCTGTGACATGCATATTCATCTATGGGAGATGGATTGCAGAGAACTAAGTGGATCATTCACTGTGAGTGACAGGTGGAATGAATCTCTTTATTTGAAGTTTACAGAAGATAGGAGGGGAATATACATAATAGAAATACATAAATAGAGAGAGTTTAGAGCAGTGTTTCTCAACTCCAGTCCTCAGGACCCACCAACACGTCGTGTTTTCAGGATTTCCTTAGTATTGCACAGGGTTTAATTATCCCCAGTGGAGGGGATTAAATTATCTCCTATGCAATACTAAGGAAATCCTGAAACATGACCGTTGTGGGTCCTGAGGACTGGAGTTGAGAAACACTGGTTTAGAGGGAGGAATTACAAATTGATATCAGTTACATGTGGATTTCTGACCTGACAGTTTTCCTTTTAGGATCAGCAGGATCCGTTCTCTCACCTATAAAGTGTAAGCTATTATGGTCAGCAAGGTTCCCTCTCTTTCTCTCGCTCCCCTCTCCTCACACATATTTTCTGGACAGTTACAAGCTTTCCAGTATTGAGAGTCATGGAAAATTACTTAGCACAAAACAAATTTTGGGGGAAAATTCAGCAAAATTATTGAATTAGAATTTCAAAATATTCATTCATCTTAATCTGTGATTGTATAGAAATAAAGGATTAAGGGAGGATAATGAGATGAATTGTAAACCTCACTTGTGTATAGGAATCCTGTTTTATTATATATATGTCACAAGTTAGCACAGCGGTAAGGAAATCAGGTAGCAGGGTGATAAAATGGCTTAAGGGCATGCAGGGAGGCTAGTCTGATCCTTAGACTAGGGGTCCCTGGCTCACCCTGCTCCCAGAGGTATGTCAGGGTGAGGAGGTTTGGGCCACCAACCTTGCCCTATGCTCCTGATAAGCACAAGGCTAAAGGCCCCTACTTCCACTCAAGGAAAGTAAAGTGCAGGCAGGATCAGCAGGAAGGAAACAACACACACTGCACTATGTCCTAACAGCACACACAGTCAATGCAGATAGAACTCTATCTGCGATACCCAGTTAAGGAAATTAAACTACTTAAAGGCTGAGGGAGTAGAAAACAGTATGCCCTGACACACCTCTCCTCCTCCTATTTACTGGTGGTATCTGTTCCATGCTGTTGACAATATGCTCGGATACACCGCACATCTTCCTTTGATAGCATTTTGGATATGACATTTGTAGGAGCTAGACTACCTGTACAAGCTTAATGGGCTGCATATGCTGCTAAATGTTAGTGACAAGGACACTAACGAAATGCAAAAGTATAGTAGACTCAGGAGAGCTGAGAAAGTAACTGTCTAAAGTGACCATGCAAACCATTCCCTTGCGGGTGTTGTTTTGCTGTTGTCTCTTATGTTCACCTGTTATCACTTGCACGAAAATGAAATTGATTCACAATCATTTATGCTTCCCAAGTGCATTTTTTTGGACGTGTGGTTTTAAGAGCTGTACGATTTTTATGTTCAACTATTCAAGTAATGTTCATCCCTTTTTTCATGATCATTTTCAGGCCTAAATTGCATGTCATTTTTATAGTCATGTTTATTTTTTATGATATTGAGGAATATTATTTGAAAAAAGGAAATAAATGTCTGTTTTGCTGATTTTAAAAACGTTTTTATAACCACAAAAGTACACTAAAATACATTTTACAGTGCATGACCCTTTCAGTAACAATTATTTTTATGTACTTGGAATGTTTTGTTTCGAGCGCACGGGTCAAGAAATAGTTAATTGGACTGGCAGCTACTTTTTTTTTCTACTTTATTTTTTCCTGCTTTTTTAGGGTATTTATTTCTCTCCTATTTAAAGGGACTCTGTCAGGTCATTTTTTAGTATGATACTAAAAGTACCATTGAATAGTGCCTGGGCAGACCTTTCAGAATATGTAAAAATCGTTACTGTACCCTTTTTAGTTCTCTTGCTATAAGTATCTTCACACCCTGGAGGCAGCTATCTTGAGCAGTAAATGTAATTAACCAGACTAGTGAATAATCTGGGTATGTAAATATTATTTAAATAACCACACCTATCCAAGCTGGTATTCTGTACCTCCCTTCTGTGCTGAAATAAGTCACTAAAACTCTCTGGCTTCTCCAGGTTCCTTCAGAGGTGAAGGGAGAAATAGGAGGACAGCTACACTGTGTGCTGTCCATAAGAGATTTCTATATGTTTATATGAAAGCTTGTTTTCCTACATACATGTAATGTATTATTTGCTGAGCAAATGCACAAATATTCTGATAAACACATAGAAATATATCCAGCACAGACTAGAGATATTTCTCTGACACACACAATGAAGATGTCAGATGTGCAGCTGAAAAGGGCACACACTTTCTCCTTTCTGTGAATGCACCTGGAGAGCCAACCACACAACAGATTAAAAGAAGGACAGTGCAGTGATGTCAGTCACTACATGAATATTCATTCCCTGGGGAGTGTGCAGCAGAGAATTAAGTTATCACTCACTGTGAATGACAGATGGAATTATTTTTTTTTTGCAGTTTACAGAGGATAGTAGGGGAGTAAAAACAGAAGAAATACATGAATAGGAAGAGCTTCACCGGTTCCATTAGAAAATGATTTCAGTTACATATGGATTTTTGACCTAACATTTTTGACCTGACAGATTCCCTTTAAAAATTTATATCTGATTTCCCCTGTAACTGGGACTTACACAATGGCATGAGTTACAAAGCAAATTCAGCCTATTGGCTGTACTGGAAAGATAATCTGGGTCTGTTAGGCTCAAGCAGCTAATATTCCCTTTGAGCATGGAGCAAAAATATGATCACTGGGACATGAAGCACATTTAATCTTTATAAAAAGTGCTCCTTCAGTAAGGCAAGAATGGTAATAAATCATCCTTATCTTCTTTATGGTGAGTCTGGTTGCGTCTGACACCTGGCTTCCTGCTACTGTAGATACGTGATATTGGTATGGTTCACCTGGATGGTTAAAGTCTACAGGCGGTCCTGAAGTAGTTAATATCTTTAATGTTTAATAGATTTGGGATTATGCTGTGATGGTTAAAGGGGTTGTGCCACAAACAACTGCACATTTTAATTAATAGATCTTAGAATAAAAATAAGTTCCATTTTTAAAATATTTCTGTCCCGAGATCTTCTAATAAATGTTCCCCTGCTGTGTACTGTGTAATGTATGTAAAGCCAACACACTGAAGAATAGACAATTAATGGCGGTAAAAAAGAACAATCATTTTATTAATAAAACTATACATAATAAGGGCTTTGGAAACAAGACAGAATAATACATGTGGGGGCAGCACATAAGACCTGAAGGAAAATAATATTTTTAGATAAATAAATAGTACTGCTATATACACTGTATTGATAAATCCAGACTACAATATAAGGTCAATTAGGAAGTGCATAGGTACAAATAAAGTGTACATTTTGGATCCTCAAATGCAGATATCAGAGACAATAAGATACCAACCTGTAGACATCTCCTCCCATTGGAAGGGTGCCAAGTTCAAAAAAAGAAGATGTGGGGGGGGCGTGTCCTGACACCAACCATGCTGGACGCTTGATACCGGAGCTCCGGCTTCAGCAGCTACTCCAAGGCGACTTTCAACACTCTCAGCCTCCCCAGCAGGTCACAGACGGACCCATCAGCTGCAGCTTGCCCTGAGGATCACCAGGATGCCAAGACAGTCCCTGAGGAACAAAGAACAGCCACCTAAGGTGACGGACTTCTTCTCCCCGGGTCCCGCTATGTCCTCCCGCTCTAAAATGGCGTCGGCTGAGTCACACACAGCGCGCTTGCCCCGCTCTTCCCATGCCTCAAACAGCCCGAGGTCAGGGGGAGACGAGCTGGATGAGAACTCCCCGGTCACACTAGGCTGTATAAAGGGTTTGTTTGATTCCATGCGCAAATCCCTGCAAGCAGACATTAGGAATTGCATAGGAGAGCTGAGAGAGGATATGGCTGCAATGGGGGAGCGCACACAGCACCTTGAAACTAAAATGGCGGAGTATGCCACAGCTCATAATGAGCTGGCAGACAGTTATCAAGAAGTGGATCAGGACATTAAAACCTTGAGAGCAGTAATATGGGATCTAGAGGATAAGCTAAGAAAGAACAACCTGAAGCTTAGAGGAATCCCAGAAACAGAAGGAGAGGAGGACATAAAAGGAATAGTGCATACTTTCCTCTGCTCAACATTACCACACCTGCCTGTCACAGAGCTATTACCAGAAAAAGCATACAGGCTACCAAGGCCCCCTAACATTAGACAGGACTTACCCAGAGACGTCTTGGTGTGTCTCCTCTCCCCCAGACCCAGAGACATGGTCCTGCAGAAGCTGAGACAACAACCCCTACTTTCTGGGGAATACAAGAGATGGCAGGCCTATCCAGATCTATGTCCAGGAACTTTGGCAAGAAGAAGGGATTTTGCTCCTCATTGCAAGGTTCTTCGGGACAGGGGAATACAGTATTCATGGGGATCACCAGTACATGTATCCTTTAGATATAAAGGCAGCAGACATGTCTTTACGTCACCTTCTAAGCTTAAGACAGCCCTGAGTGTATGGAACCTACAACGACCCCCAACCTCTCCTCCTGCTGACTCTAAAAAACAGAAGAGAAACACTGGAAGCCCTTCCAGCCCTAAGGAGGCTGAGATCTGATTGGAGTTTGCTGATGTCGGTTAAGATATTTTCCCAGCCTAGATTTCCGGTTATTTAGGCTGTAGGATTGTGAGCAGGAAGTCACCTATCCATCAGGGTGACTTTCTCCCACCTTAAATGAGGACGGGAAAAACCAATAGCTCACATTGATACCCCCAGCATTTTCTAGCTCCCTCCAACTCTGTGGAGAGGAGACTGGAGAATATTTACATTTTTTTTTTAAAGTTTACATGCATGTGTGATTGCGGCTGTGCAATCAATATTTTTTACTTGTTCTTGTTCTTGTTTTTCTCTCTCTGTCTCTTCTCTCTCTTCCCCCCCTCCCCCGTCTTCCCTCCCCCTCCAGCTTTCACCCTTTCACCTATTGAGGTGGACTACAGTTCTTTACTTTATCAAAAAGTGGTGCTATTTCACACTTTGCACTGTATTGTTTAAGCTGAAGTCTTGATATCTAACAAAAATGAGTATCACTATGGTATCGTTTAACGTTAATGGCCTTAATGCTCCGTGTACGAGAACGATGCTCTGGCAGCACCTGAAGAAGAATCAAAGTGATGTTGTATTCTTACAGGAGACCCACCTGTTGGAGAAAGACCACCCCAGACTGGCCTCGGCCTTATACCCGATCCAATTTTTGGCTGGGGGACCCTCTAAAAAATCGGGGGTAGTGGTCCTGATCCACAGGTCGGTCTCATTTAAGCTGATTGAGAGAATATCTGATTCGGCGGGTAGATACGTGATTGTAATATGCCTTCTCAATGACAACCCTTTCACACTTGTCTCTATCTATGGCCCGAATGCAGGCCAGATGCGGTACATGAGGTCTTTTCTATCTAAAGTAATCTCTGTAGCAAGAGGTAGCAGAGTTATAGCTGGTGACTTTAACAGACCAATAAATAAACAATTGGATTGCTCCAAATCATCACTATATCGGTCGGAGCTGGGTCCTGTAGTCTCTATGCACTACCTCCATGATGTGTGGCGATATATGCACTCAGACGAAAGATACTACACTTTTATTCATACCACCATAGATCTCAGAGCAGGCTCGACTACTTCCTGATTGATGACTCATTACTACCGAAGAGCCTGGATGCGACTACAGGGTCCATCACGTGGTCAGATCATGCTCCAGTGTCACTCAGGATAGCCGACTCTGCTGCACATCGCCCACCAACTAACTGGAAAATTAATACATATCACCTGTCCTCCCCTACTAATGTTGAGCAACTCTCTGAAGCTATCAAGCTTTACTTCAAAGAAAACTCCTCAGCTGATATACTCCCAGACACACTGTGGTTTGCCCATAAGGCAGTCCTGAGAGGTTTGCTCATCAAGATTGCAGCGATAGCCAAAAGAAAGCATGATAAGTCCATACACGTTACTGGGAAAAATTAAAAACCTTGAGGCCCTTCAGAGAAACTCACAGCTGGCTGTGCAGCCCCCCGACTTGCTGACGGCCAGACAGGAGCTCCGCACTCTGCTCCTTGTGCGAGCGGAGCATCAACTTAAGAAATCCAGAGCGAGGTTCTATGGTATGGGAGACTGAGCCGGAATGCTATTAGCCAGGAGAATCAAAAAAAGAGAGCTGCAGGCAAAGATCCCCTACATTCGTAGAGGAGATGGCACCACAGTACGCAACCCTATGGGTATTGCGAATGAATTTAGATCTTACTACCACTCCCTGTATAATTTACGAAACTCGGATTCGGTCCCACAACCCTCCCCTGCCTCTATTAAAGCTTTCTTGGATCGAGCTAAGCTTCCTACCCTATCTGAGGAACAATTTAGGTTGCTTAATGCTCCCTTTACCGAAGGGGAGATACAAGAAGTTATTGCCTCTGCCAAGAAGCGAATTGCACCGGGGCCTGATGGGTTCTCATTTCAGTACTACTCTTGCTTTTCGCAGCTTTTAACCAAACCCCTATTAGACCTCTTTAATTATTGGCGTGAAGTGGGCAGTATTAGAGGAGAAGGCTTGGAGGCGGTTATAGCTACTCTTCCCAAACCGGGAAAGACACCTGACACCCCAGGCAACTTCCGCCCAATCGCCTTATTAAACTGTGATGTAAAATTATATGCTAAACTTCTTGCTAATAGACTAGGAGAAATACTACCCTCCTTGGTGGGATTAGAGCAGGTGGGATTTATCCCGGGGAGACAGGCCAGTGATGGCACAAGAAGGCTGGTGGACTTGCTGGAGATCATGGAGAGGAAAGGGGCTCCTGGTGCATTCCTGTCTCTGGATGCCGAAAAAGCGTTTGACAGGGTGCACTGGGGGTACCTGCAGGAGGTTCTCCAAAGATTTGGACTAATAGGTGACTTCCAGAAGGGCCATCATGGCCCTCTACTCCTCTCCATGCACCTCAGTTAAGGCCTCAGGTTTCATGTCCTCCATATTTACCATTTCCAACAGGACCAGGCAGGGCTGCCCCCTCTCCCCGCTAATTTTTGCCTTGGTAATGGAACCCTTGGCTGCGGTGGTGAGGGCAGACCCTGACATTCGGGGGGTGGAAGTGGAATCTGTAGAGCATAAGATCGGGCTCTATGCAGATGATGTAGTCTTCATGTGCTCGCAGCTCCCTTCCACAATCCCGAAAATCTTAGAAGTTCTGGAGGAGTTCTCCCAAGCTTTTTATTACAAATTGAACATGTCTAAATCTTCATTCTACCCCATTAATATGACAAAATCTGAACAGGAGGCAATCAAGGGACAGTTTTCATTTGCCTGGGCAGGGGAGGGCTTCACCTACTTAGGCTTATACATAACTAAACTAAACAAACTTGTCCATCATAATTGTGAGGCCTTGCTTAGACAGATCCGGGGGGAGTTGGAAGGCCACTCTAGCCTTATATTGTCATTGATCGCCAGGATCCAAGTTGTTAAAATGACCTATCTCCACAAAATATTATATTTACTGAGGTGTCTACCCCTTCTGGTCCCAGGTAGATTTTTGCGAGCATTGCAATCATTGCTAGGCAGATTTATATGGCAAGGGAAGCAACACCGCATAGCAACAAGAGTTCTCACATTGCACACCACAATGGGAGGATTGGGAGTCCCAGACATTTACTCTTACTATAAGCAGTACATCTAGAGGCAGCCAGGAGCTGGTGGACTCAGGAACAGACCTCTCTGTGGCTCCAAATTGAAGCCTTTTTTGCCCCCAAACAATCCACTAAACTATTACTGGAAAAAAATTTGCTGCGGTACTCTCCGGCACCAGGAGGCTTATCTTCTATGAAAATCCTAACGAGAATATGGTCTCAGGAGGGTAGAGAGCTACTATCCTTCCTACATAGATATGTCACACTCGACGCAGTGGAGCACTCAATCGGGCTAATATCTCTCCGAAATTGGAAAATGAAAGGAATTCAGTTTCTACCCCAAATTGTAGAAGAGAGTGGTCTGAGATCTTTCTCAGCTCTGGTGGACAGATTTGATGTCCCCAAGAATGATTTTTTCAAATATCTACAATTGTGGCATTTTCTGGCCTCTGTCTCCCTGCCTGCTTGCTCTCAGGAGTTTTTTAATGGCTCTTTACAAACGTTCTTCAAGTCGAGGGGCACCATCTCCGGCGGTGTCTCCATCATTTACAAAGCGATTCTGAACCAATACTCCAAACAGAAACTAGCATACATGATTAAATGGGAAAAAGATTTGGGGTTTGTTGCCCCCTTAGAGGCCTGGCAGAAGGCGGCCACTCATGTGTCCCCCTTCTCGTCATGCATAAACCACCTGGAACAGGCAAAGAAGTTGCAATTGCGATGGTATCTAACCCCCGACAGAGTAGCTAAATTTGGTAACAAAACCTCCCTCACATCTCGTCGGTGTTGGCGGGGATGCCCCACAGTGGGGACCCCTGCACACATTTGGTGGGATTGCCCTATCATAAAAACCTTCTGGGGCGAGCTTGAAGACCTAATTAGGCTTCTTACAGGGCTTCCTTTGGCGTTGGAGTCACCGGTTGCCCTATTGGGCCTGGGACTTGACTCTATCCCTAAAATACTACGCCCTATTGTCACCAATATATTAGTAGCGGCGAGACTGTGCCTACATCTAAATGGAAGTCCCCAGACCCTCCATCTACAACAGAACTGATTAACTGCATAAATCTGCACTTCCAACACGAGTCTCTCTTGGCTCATGATCTCCCAACGAGAAACAAAATCATAAACTGGTGGGACCCCTGGGTACAATCAGTGTTTAATGTTATTGTGATCAACAGATGAACAAACTGTACGTGATACAGATGAGACTCACAGCGTTTTACCTGAAACAGACTAGTTTTGCAGTACACTACTATCGCAATGACATATAACTCTTATCAGTACAAACTGAAATACAACTGGTGAAAACTAACTAAGTTCCCTTTACCCTCTCCCATTCTTCCTCTCTTTTTCATCCATCTTTTCTATTCATTGTATACTGTGATGTATGGTATTGTTCCCTAGTTTTAGGCTCACCTTTTCATTTTGATGCCAGAGCCTTGTTGTGTTGAATTGGAGATATGCATATTTGTTGTAACCCCCTCTAATATACCTTAATAAAAACACAGTGGTTTAAAAAAAAAAAAAAAGAAGATGTCTACAGGTATCTTTTTGTCTCTATTATCTCCAAGGATCCATTATATTTATCTACAAATATTCTCCTTCTGTGGATATGTTCTGTCCCCACATGTATTAAAAGGTCCTTATTTTATATATTCTTTATATATGCTTTTTTGGATGACGGCAATATGGTACTTTCTAAGTGTATGTTCATTGCTCAATAAAAGATATTTCCTGCGAGTAAGTTCTACACAATATGTCCTACATTATAAAAACTTGTACTTCAGATAAACTACCGTGCTTTTTTTCTTTCCTGAAAATGGAATTTTAATAACCAAAATACTTTGCAATTTAGTCTACGTTTAGAATTTAGTGTTTTAGTAAGTCCCAAAGTATCAGCAGATTTGGTTAGTAGATGTTCCAAATTCAATTGTTTCTCTTTTAAAGAAATATATGAAATCAATGCCTTTAGTTCTCTCTTTCTCTAGCCATTGTAAATTCATGGGTTTATTGAACAGCAAATCACCATTTGTACTTTGCCTCAGTTCCGAATGAAACCAAGAAGTGTAAGCTTTCAAGTTAAATAAATGAGATTGCACTGAAATATGGAACTGTTTAAATTGCTACTTGCAAATTGAGCTCAGATATTTTATTTCGGAACATCTTTATTTGTAATTTGAGGACAAATATGTATTTGCTGTCTCACAGAAGTATCATTAATGACAGTGTCAGGATATCAGACAATGGGAAGCACTTTGTTGGGGACTTAAGAGTGGTGAATGGGCAACTAACAGCTTAGAGGGAGTCTGTCAACAGACTTTTGCCGTGGAATGTGAGAGTTACATGATGTAGCGGAAAATACCCTGATTCCATTAATGTGTCCCTTACTGGACTACTTGATATAGTTTTAATAGAATCCTTGTCTTTACTGTTTAAGGCTAGTTTCACACTAGCATTTCTTTGAATCCAGGGGCATGCAGAAAAGCCTGCATCACCCCCCCCCCCCCCGAATTCCCCCGGATGCATCTGTATGCACCTGCTCCGATATTATCAGTGATCTGGGCTCACAGTTGCTTGCAGCTGCATACCTTTTTACTGCATCTGGTTCTAAATGACATGCCCCCTGGGGTGTTTTGCGCATGTGCAGACCAAAAATCCAGATCCAGCATCAGGATCCAGTGGGATACGGAGTCTGCTGGATCCAGGTTACATAGAGCCCTATTTTAATTCATCCTGCATTGCCCCGGATCCTGGTATGCACAGTTTTATCACGGAGACCAAAAATGCACCAAGATGCATTTTTGGTCTCAGTGAATAAAACAGTTGACACCTGGATCAGGGAAAGAAGTAAAGAACTGGATGCACCCGCAAGTTCATCCGGCCCCTTTGAAAGTTAATGGGACTGAAAACTGATGTGAGTGCATCCAGTTTTAGCTGGATATACACAGAAGGCAAAAAATGTCAGTGTGAAACCAGCCTTAGATGTAGCATTGGCCAGAATGTTAAGCTGAGTAAATTGACGCCCACACCACTGTTTGACAGCTTCCTGTGTACTCTGTATATTATGAGCAAACTAGCAATCAGTTTTGGGGGCAGGATTGCCAGATAAGCTGGTTTGGCGTGTACGTGACACTTAGTCTTCTAGTGATAATTCCCTACTGATAAAACACTTACTTATTGTATTGAAACTACAGAATATAGCCTGAGTGACACATCAAATGAATAAATGCAAAAAGACAAAAATATATTGTTGCGCCACGCTGTGCATCCATCAAGCTGAGGTAATTGTTAAATTATGTTTTCACTCACCTTTACTAGTTGTGCGGCCTGCACAACTAGGTTTTGCGTTTGTTGTGAGCTTAATAGGAAACGGAGACTCTTTACTCCAGAGGTGAAGTTCCCTTCAGCTTGATCCTAATGGAGCTGCAGCGGCTCTCCCAACCCTAGGGGGGGGCTGATCCTATTGTGTAGGTCTGGTTCCTGAGCTGCTCTCAAACCACACTCCCCGAAGGGAGGAATTGAACACGATATGAAATGAAATGGTATGATAGTATGAGCGCTGGGAACAGATTACAAGCACTGGATCCCATAGCTTATTACCTTCAAATTTAATATGAACAGTGGATGTTACAGGTCCTCACGCCGCAACATGTTTCGACATAACAGATGTCTTTCTCAAGTGGATGACATCCACTTGAGAAAGACATCTGTTATGTCGAAACATGTTGTGGCGTGAGGACCTGTAACATCCACTGTTCATATTAAATTTGAAGGTAATAAGATATAGGATCCAGTGCTTGTAATCTGTTCCCAGCGCTCATACTATCATACCATTTCATTTCATATCGACATCAAATGAATAAGAAATCCAGAATCTCCTGTTTTCTTTAAAAATTATTTTCACAAGCTTTATTATTCCATATGTTAAAAAAGGTCACGGCACAGGTTTACACATTTCGATTTACATAGTCCTAAAGCCCGTCACACACGTCAACGTCCGAACGATCCAATCAACGATCCGACTTGACCTAGATCGCTTGAACGACGTTCAATGATCGCTAGTGAAATGTCACACGTACAGATATCTTTAACGACGCAGCAACAATTCCGCGAAAAGTGAGCGATACTTGCGGTCCTTTGATCGCCTATGTCCTTCAGTTCTGAATAGGGGAGGTCGTTAACATCGTTATTAAGGTGTCACACACACCGATGCTGCAGGTTGGATGGATGATCAACGACTGATTTATGGTCCTATTCTTAAACCTGCAATTAAGAATCAGCCGACTTATCGTTAATCATTTGTACTTGTCACATGCAATGACATCGTTACAACGTCGTTGCTCCATCCAAAAAGCTGTGACGTACAAACGATATCGTTAATGATTTCGTAGTGTGTTACAGGGCCTTAAGTCATAGCTTATGAAAATACTTTTTAAAGAAAACAGAAGATTCCACATTTTTTCTAATTCATTGGATTTGCATTATCCTGAAGCCAATGGGTTGCTTGAACTCCAAGGAAAATGTGAAATGAGTGTGTTTCTCCTCTGGAACTTTTCTGTGTGATAAGGCAGTCTCTCTGCCCTTACAGACTAAATAGCAAAAACCTGGACAACCGGGACAGATTCCCATTAATGCTATCACAGTATGTACATTTCTATCCAGGTAACTCCTTGGATTCTCTGTATATTTTTTGATCAAAGTTATTTTTTATCACATGAATCTCTTTTACAGTTTCACACAATGAAGCTTACTAACTTTCTAAAGAAAATGTATACAGTTTTGTAAATGTAGTTCTTTGCACTGGTCTTAAAGGGATCCTGTCACCCCCAAATCACCTCCTAAGCTATTAAAAGCTGTCCCTAGAGCATAGTAACACTTACCCTACACTCCTTTTAGCTCCTAAATGCAGCAAGTGAAACTGAATCTAAACGTTATAAAAGTACCTCATTACTGATGTTAATGAGTGACTATGGTGTTCATAGTCACTCAGCCAGGCTGCCCCTCTTCATACTATCACGCCTCAATAGGCGTGATCTTCATGATACATTCAAATGCGCGCCTCCCTGCGTGCCTACCCGCTCTCCTCTCGGCCTGGCGCTGCTGTGTGGGGGCTGTATGACGTGATTCGCGTCATTTCCGGCGCCGGGTGACGTATTTACAGCCGTGCTGCTGTTAGCTTCAAGTACTTCAAGTACATTAATGGGAATCTGTCCCGGTTGTCCAGGTTTTTGCTATTTAGTCTGTAAGGGCAGAGAGACTGCCTTATCACACAGAAAAGTTCCAGAGGAGAAACACACTCATTTCACATTTTCCTTGGAGTTCAAGCAACCCATTGGCTTCAGGATAATGCAAATCCAATGAATTAGAAAAAATGTGGAATCTTCTGTTTTCTTTAAAAAGTACTTGAAGCTAACAGCAGCACGGGTGTAAATACGTCACCCGGCGCCGGAAATGACGCGAATCACGTCATACAGCCCCCACACAGCAGCGGTCCGGAATAGGAGAGCGGGGAGGCGCGCAGGGAGGCGCGCATTTGAATGTATCATGAAGATCACGCCTATTGAGGTGTGATAGTATGAAGAGGGGCAGCCTGGCTGAGTGACTATGAATACCATAGTCACTCATTAACATCAGTAATGAGGTACTTTTATAACGTTTAGATTCAGTTTCACTTGCTGCATTTAGGAGCTAAAAGGAGTGTAGGGTAAGTGTTACTATGCTCTATGGACAGCTTTTAATAGCTTAGGAGATGATTTGGAGGTGACAGGATCCCTTTAATAGATAATTAACCACTGAAGAATCAGGCGCATCAAAGACAAAACTTTTTGTATAATAAAATGTCTTATTTTTGTGGGGTGAATTGAAGTTTTATTAGTGCATTTTAATCTCCATATGCATTTTTGATCACTTTTTTTCAGTTTTTTTTTGGAAGGGAACATTAATAAATACTAGTAATTCTGCCACAGTTTTTCATGAGTCAAATAATTTACCGTTCATCATGCAGAAAAAAAGAAATATTTACTTTATGCTATTGGTGAATTATAATTACAGCAGTGGGACATTTACAGTGCCTTGTGAAAGTATTTAGCCCCCTTGAACTTTTCAACCTTTTGCCCCATTTCAGGCTTCAAGCATAAAGATATAAATTCTAATTTTTTTGTGAAGAATCAACAACAAGTGGGACACAATTGTGAAGTGGAACGAAATTTAAACTTTTTTAACAAATAAAAAACTGAAAAGTGGGGCGTGCAATATTATTCAGCCCCTTTACTTTCAGTACAGCAAACTCATTCCAGAAGTTCAGTGAGGATCTATGAATAATCCAATGTTGTCCCAAATGACTGGTAATGATAAATAGAATCCACCTGTGTGTAATCAAGTCTCCGTATAAATGCACCTGCTCTGTGATAGTCTCAGGGCTCTGTTTCAAGTGCAGAGAGCATCATGAAGACCAAGGAACACACCAGGCAGGTCTGAGATACTATTGTGGCGAAGTTTAAAGCCGGATTTGGATACAAAAAGATTTCCCAAGTTTTAAACATCTCAAGGAGCACTGTGCAAGTGATCATATTGAAATGGAAGGAGTATCAGACCACTGCAAATCTACCAAGACCCAGCCGTCCCTCTAAACTTTCATCTCGAACAAGGAAAAGACTGATCAGAAATGCAGCCAAAAGGCCCATGATCACTCTGGATGAACTGCAGAGATCTACAGCTGAGGTGGGACAGTCTCTCCATAGGACAACAATCAGTCACACACTGCACAAATCTGGCATTTATAGAAAAGTAGCAAGAAGAAAGCCATTTCTCAAAGATATCCATAAAAAGTCTCGTTTGAAGTTTGCCACACGCCACCTGGGAGACACCAAACATGTGGAATAAGGTGCTCTGGTCAGATGAAACCAAGATCGAATGTTTTGGCCACAATGCAAAATGATATGTTTGGCATAAAAGCAACAAAGCTCATCACCCTCAAAACACCATCCCCACTGTCAAACATGGTTGTGGCAGCATCATGGTTTGGGCCAGCTTTTCTTCAGCAGGGACAGGGAAGATGGTTAAAATTGATAGGAAGATAGATGGAGCCAAATACAGGACCATTCTGGAAGAAAACCTGTTGGAGTCTGCAGAAGACCTGAGACTGGGATGGAGATTTATCTTCCAACAAGACAATTCTCCCAAACATAAAGCAAAATCTACAATGGAATGGTTCAAAAATAAACGTATCCAGGTGTTAGAATGACCAAGTCAAAGTCCAGACCTGAATCCAATCGAGAATCTGTGTAAAGAGCTGAAAACTGCTATTCACAAACAATCTCCATCAAACCTCACTGAGCTCGAGCTGTTTTGCAAGGATGAATGGGCAAGAATTTCAGTCTGTCGATGTGCAAAACTGATAGAGACATACCCCAAGCGACTTACAGCTGTAATCGCAGCAAAAGGTGGCGCTACAAAGTGTAAACTCAAGGGGGCCGAATAATATTGTGCGCCCCACTTATCAGTTTTTTATTTTTTAAAAAGTTTAAAATATCCAATAAATCTCGTTCCACTTCACGATTGTGTCCCACTTGTTGTTGATTCTTCACAAAAAAATTAGAATTAATATCTTTATGTTTGAAGCCTGAAATGTGGCAAAAGGTTGAAAAGTTCAAGGGGGACAAATACTTTCTCAAAGCACTGTATATGCAAACTACATGCACATATAGATATACAGCTGTGCCATATGCAAACTACACGTATATATAGACACACAGCTCTGCAATATGCAAACCTAAAGCATATACATACCGTATATACTCGCGTATAAGCCGAGTTTTTCAGCCCAAAAATTGGGCTGAAAAGTACCCCCCTCGGCTTATACGCGAGTCAATACGGTCCCCATGAGTATACAGCAGCCCCAGCAGCCTCAGTAATCCAGGGCCCCCCTTGCTCCGGAAACCTGTAAAGTAAAATATACTTATCACTGTCCCGCTGCCGTCCCCGCCACTGCCGACATCGCGATCCTCCATCTTCATCTGTCTTTTTCCGGTTTCCTCTGTTCGGCGCAGGCAATGACGTCATTGCCGGCGCCGAACACAGGAAGCCGGAAGACGACAGATGAAGATTGAGGATTGCGATGACGGCATCGGCGGGGACGGCAGCGGGACAGTGATAAGTATATTTTACTTTACAGGTTTCCGGAGCAAGGGGGCCCTGGATTACTGAGGCTGCTGGGGCTGCTGTATGCTACCGCTGGGGCTGCTATATACTACCACTGGGGCTGCTGGGGCTGCTATATACTACCACTGGGGTTGCTGGGGATGCTATATACTACCACTGGGGCTGCTGGGGATGCTATATACTACCACTGGGGCTGCTGGGGCTGCTATATACTACCACTGGGGCTGCTGGGGATGCTATATACTACCACTGGGGCTGCTGGGGATGCTATATACTACCACTGGGGCTGCTGGGGATGCTATATACTACCACTGGGGCTGCTGGGGATGCTATATACTACCACTGGGGCTGCTGGGGCTGCTATATACTACCACTGGGGCTGCTGTATACTACCACTGTGGCTGCTGGGGCTGCTATATACTACCACTGGGGCTGCTGGGGCTGCTATATACTACCACTGGGGCTGCTGGGGATGCTATCTATATACTACCACTGGGGCTGCTGGGGATGCTATATACTACCACTGGGGCTGCTGGGGCTGCTATATACTACCACTGGGGCTGCTGTATACTACCACTGGGGAGGCCTGTATACCACTGGGGGGGCCTGTATACCACACTGCTGGGGGCTGTATACCTGTGCTGGGGTCCACCCTCGGCTTATACATGAGTCAATAGGTTTTCCCAGATTTTGGGGGCAAAAGTAGGGGGGTCGGCTTATACACGGGTCGGCTTATACACGAGTATATACGGTATATACACAGATCTGTTACATGCATATACAGTGTTGGCCAAAAGTATTGACACCCCTGCAATTCTGTCAGATAATACTCAGTTTGTTCCTGAAAATGATTGCAATCACAAATTCTTTGGTATTAATTTATCTTCATTTAATTTGTCTTCAATGAAAAAACACAAAGAGAATGAAGCAAAAAGCAAAACATTGATCATTTCACCAAAACTCCAAAAATGGGCCGGACAAAAGTATTGGCACTCTTAGCCTAATACTTGGTTGCACAACCTTTAGCCAAAATAACTGCGATCAACCGCTTCCGGTAACCATCAATGAGTTTCTTACAATGCTCTGCTGGAATTTTAGACCATTCTTCTTTGGCAAACTGCTCCAGGTCCCTGATATTTGAAGGATGCCTTCTCCAAACTGACATTTTTAGATCTCTCCACAGATGTTCTATGGGATTCAGGTCTGGACTCATTGCCGGCCACCTTAGAAGTCTCCAGTGCTTTCTTCAAACCATTTTCTCGTGCTTTTTGAAGTGTGTTTTGGGTCATTGTCCTGCTGGAAGACCCATGACCTCTGAGGGAGACCCAGCTTTCTCACACTGGGCCCTACATTATGCTGCAAAATCTGTTGGTAGCCTTCAGACTTCATAATGCCATGCACTCGGTCAAGCAGTCCAGTGCCAGAGGCAGCAAAGCAACCTCAAAACATCAGGGAACCTCCGCCATGTTTGACTATAGGGACCGTGTTCTTTTCTTTGAATGCCTCTTTTTTTCTCTTGTAAACTCTATGTTGATGCCTTTGCCCAAAAAGAGAGAACATTCTTCCAAAACGTTTTAGGCTTTCTCAGGTAAGTTTTGGAAACTCCAGCCTGGCTTTTTTATGTCTCGGGGTAATAAGTGGGGTCTTCCTGGGTATCCTACCATACAGTTCCTTTTCATTCAATCGCCGACGGATAGTACGGGTTGACCCTTGGACTGCAGGGCAGTGTGAACTTGTTTGAATGTTAGTCAGGTTCTTTATCCACCATCGTACACAATCTTGCGTTGAAATCTCTTGTCAATTTTTCTTTTCTGTCCACATCTAGGGAAGTTAGCCACAGTGCCATGGGCTTTAAACTTCTTGATGAAACTGCGCACGGTAGACACAGGGACATTCAGGTCTTTGGAGATGGACTTGTAGCCTTGAGATTGCTCATGCTTCCTCACATTTTCGTTTCTCAAGTCCTCAGACAGTTCTTTGGTCTTCTTTCTTTTCTCCATGCTCAATGTGGTGCACACAAGGACACAGGACAGAGGTTGAGTCAACTTTAATCCATGTCAACTGGCTGCAAGTGTGATTTAGTTATTGCCAACACCTGTTAGGTGCCACAGGTAAGTTACAGGTGCTGTTAATTACACAAATTAGAGAAGCATCACATGATTTTTCTAACAGTGCCAATACTTTTGTCCACCCCCTTTTTTTATGTTTGCTGTGGAATTATATCCAATTTGGCTTTAGGACAATTCTTTATGTGTTTTTTTCATTGAAGAAAAATTAAATGAAGATAATAATATCAAAAATGTGTGATTGCAATCATTTTCAGGAAGAAACTGAGTATTATCTGACAGAAATTTCAGGGATGTCAATACTTTTGGCCACACTATATAGACACAAAGCTCTGATACATGCAAACTATACGCACGTATAGACAAACAGTTCTTCTATATGCACATTAAGCAAAGGGAAGAGAAGGGCGCACCGCTATGGTAAGTAAATAGGGTGCAGGTGCTCACCTGTACTGAGTAAAGTCAAATATGCATAAACAGAGAAGACAGAGTACACAAAGGGAGCAACACCATGATAAAAGGTGAGCTGGCTGGACATTTTATCTTTTTTTACGTGTGTTTATATGTGCATATGCGTAAACATAGAAGACAGGGTACACAAAGGGAGCAACACCATGATAAAAGGAGTATCAAGAAATAATAATGGTGAGTATAAACAACTTTTATTAATGTGCAACAAACATTAAAAACAATTAAAAACCATAGGGGGCCCCGAAGTCCATTTTGACTGAGAATAATATAATTTGTATATGAGCCAATACAATGGAAACCCCACGCAGGAGGATTATTAAGACAATTACAGCAACGTAATGAGAATATCAAGATGGATTAATGTATATATACCCACAAAACAGGACATATCCCACATCTGTTTTGTAATACTGGGACTTTGCTTCTAATGGTGATCATGCAGCCTTGTCCTATTTGTGTCTAAATCCTCCATCTGCTGTCTCTACATGGCGTCTCGGGGTTGGATCCTCTGACCCTGTTCTATCATAATGATCGCGCATTGTGGCAATATTGAGCCCTTGATGGGGTCCTTATTTGTCCTCCCGATCGGGATGGATCATATTGGATACCTATACCTTGACAACTTGGTACATATACATATCTACGATATAGCTTTACATGGTATAATATACGGATGAATATCTTGGTACTCTTGCTTTATATGGTGTAATAACAGAGATTACTCTGACAGCATGCATATTATCGTCTATCTTTTATTCTCAGAGGTGATCACACCGCTACTGAGTGACGTAACCTTTTTATGCCCATGTTGGTGACAACTCTTCCATGTGTCGCTATATCCTGGTATCTTCTGGATCTTACCATGTAATATATGCTATTATCATGCGGTCTGCTGCAATAGTCATATATGTTTTTCATGTACATATATTTTCCTTGAGGGCGAGTACTAAGACTATGGGTGTTGCAGCAATGATTTGTGATCATGCCTTTGTACTGTATATGTGCTATACTAGTGATCATGCTTGATCCATGTGATGTTTTCTACCTTCTTATAATTGGCACAATACATGCTACTGAACTGTGGGCTATTCAGATATTGAACACTGTTATCGAGTTGGCTCTCTGTGCGCTCTGCCCCCTCCCTTTTACACCCTGCAGGGTGCCCACTGGCTCTTTTAACAGTCTTATTACCTCTTTGGTTTACTATCTCGTTGACGTAATTTCCAGTTTCCCGGGAAGTCTCCATAGACCTTTGTTTACTCGCTGCCATGGCAACGGTCACATGACCGCTGACGGAATTCCGGTTTATGCCGTCCCGCCGGCACTCAGCTGTTTTTACTGATGCAGATCCACACAGGTATTTCAATCGATTATGTGCATACTCACCACTCCCCTGACGAAGCTGCGTCCTGGCAGCGATACTCGTGGGGCTTGGGTGCCCCTGGGTCCATGGCTGACACCTCCTACTCCACCTGGCAATGAGCTGAGCCCCTTATGGTGACTATGGGACCGATCTCCTTATTTTGACCATTAACTGACATTTATGTGATTACATGCATGTGTTACTTGGCACTATGGGATGCCATTTGCCAGTAGTGGGATCTAATATTTGTTTAATAATTTTCGTGCTATTTGTTATATTAGCCTCGGCATATCAATTATACATCTGATATACTGCCTGGATGCTTACTTTGCCAGCGCCAGCACGGCACCCGCTCTTGCAGCGGAGGGGACCAGGAGCCGCCGGAGCACCGCTCACCCCGCAAGCAGCTTCCACTGCGGCACCAAGCGGTGAGTCAGTGCCGCGAGTGCAGTGCACCCTCCGCCGTTCCGCCACTAATACAGGGCTCGCAGGACTGGAGGAAAAGGGGCGGGCTCTGGAGACTGGTGAGAAGGGCAAGATGACGGCCAGCAGCGAGGCCCCTTCTTCCCAGGGCTCTCCCACGCTTGGAGCCCTGGAGGAGCAGGAGGACAGAGTGGAGCTGGTACTAATTGACAAGTCCCCTGAGGAGGGGCGGGGCTTCAGGCCGCCACAGGATCACCGGCCCCCTTAACTGAAACACTACTATGGTCGGGGCTCACACCTGGAGACCCCTCCCCTGACCTCCACAGAGACTGTATCCCAGTGTTGACCCCAATAAAGCTACATTATGAGCCCACAAGTCATGGGAGCCCCAATATAAGTAGTACAGAGGGAGGGAGGGACACATGCCCCGGCTCACCTCCCCTTCCATCTGGGATTGCAGTGGATCTCACTGGGGAGCCCATATCTCTGGCAGAGAGGAACATGGAGAGCCCAGACAGTGCGCTACGCATTTGCGCCATTTGTCCCACTGGTCGAGTTGCCAACATGCGGCAGATGGACAGAGGTTGAGCAGCTATGGTGGCCTCCTACCACCCCGGCTCATTAATATGGGGCAAATCCTCTTTGTATTATCTTTTCTGGTCATGCCCATTAATCCAAGTCTTTTGGGAGTCCGTAGCAAACAGTGATGTCCCGGGTTATAGATCATCCCCTGCCCTTAGACCCGGTTGTATGTCTCTTACATCTTTTCCCCCCAGGTTTGAATAAATCTAAGAGCAGGCTCTTAATGCATCTACTTGCAGCAGTGAAATGCTTGATATCTCTAAACTGGAGAAAGAGGGCTCCACCCTCATTATCTGATTGGTATGCACGGATAAAAGACATCCGATTAATGGAACGACTGACTGCCACACTCCATAATACAATGGACAAATTTAACCAGACTTGGCAGATGTGGGATCTTTCTGTGGATTTATTACAGCTGTAATGACTGGAGGAAGTGAGCTGATGTTACGTTTATTAGTACTGGAGATTGTACTGCAGACTTGTGATTGTGAAGTCGTTTTATGTGATTTGTTACATTGTTGATTAAAAATTAATAAAAATTAAAGTTGAAAAAAAGCAGAAAATTAAGGTCCAGCATCCAAGGAAATCAGGGAACTCCGGGATTATGAATTACAATCCATATTTATTGTGGTAATATATATATATAAGTCAACTCATTTTGGGCAGTGCACCCTATAATTTTGCCATGAGTAAGGGCACACTGTGAAATGCATTGGCTTTTAAATGTTTTTCCACAAAAAAATATGGATTTTAATTCATAATCCCAGAGTTTCCTGTGGACAGGTGGATAATGTAAGATGTTTTTTTCTTTTTTTTTTCAAATATTTTTTCATTAGTATAAAGAAGTGCATACAAGTCAATACTTTCACAGCAACTGAGCAGTAAAAGAGATGAATATAAAATAATCATTTGCATTTACATACACATATATTATTAAAGTAAGGTGTATCATACAGTCTGGCATCTGTGTTATAGTCCATATATTACGAACAACATCCTAAACTGTGGCATATTTATAGTTGACATTAATATTATATATTATATAATTATAAATGAGAAAAATCCAATGTTAATTTTATTATAACTCAAAAATAAATAGAGGATAGGTGGGGGGGGGGGACAATACCAGGATCAGGGTAACAGTGACTTGGTATGGACAGCCTCAAGAAGTTTAAATGGACAAAGTGAAATGTTGGCACCGAGTTCAATCTATTCAACGCCAAGACCTACAACTAAGCTTTAGGAGTCATGAAAAGGTTCCAAGAGTCCCATTTTTTTTTATATTTGGGTTGTATGTTATTCCTGAGAGCAAAAGCTAATTCATAAGAATTATGACAAGCTATTGTTTCGGACAGATGGTCAATTGTAGGAGGAAGAGGATCCCTCCACTTTGATGCAATGGCATTTTTTGCTGTGAGAAGTATGTGTGTAACAATTGGTCTATGGATGGTTGGAATGGAAGTTTTTCTAGACCTATGAGTAATAATACCAGTGTAGGATTAAGTTTTAAACGTAAACCCGTTAAAGAGTTAATCATTGATTCAACTGCAGACCAGAAAGGTCGTAAGACCCTGCAACCCCAGAATACATGCATCAAACTACCAACATTTGTACAGTTCCTCCAGCATAAGGCTGAGTTGGTATCCTTGATTTTGGCTAATTTAGCCGGAGTATAGTACCACCTCGTATATATCTTGTAATGAGTTTCCAATAAGGAGACGCATGGGATATAACGGTAGATAATATCAAAATTCTGCTGTAGGTCAATTGGTGAGATATTTAATCCTAACTCCTTTTCCCAAGCGGCTATATTAGGCATGGAGTGGGAAGTATGGTCTTGAGAGAAGTTCTGATATATATAGTTTTCCAAAATATTAAGGCTTGCGGGAATTTGAACATTTGCATCAAGTTTTGCGGTAAATGGAAATTCAGTTTATGAGTTCTGATTAGGTTATCGATTTTCTTCCAAGTTACTTCTTCAGAGCTTTTAAGTTTATATTCTTTTTGTAATGCCTGGAAGGGTTTAAGTTGTTTGTTATTATTTAAAATGTCTGAGATATACAGTGCCTACAAGTAGTATTCAACCCCCTGCAGATTTAGGTGGTTTGATAAGATGCAAATAAGTTAGAGCCTTCAAACTGCAAACGAGAGTAGGATTTATTAACAGAAGCATAAATCTTACAAACCAAAAAGTTATGTTGCTCAGTTGAATTTTAATACATTTTAAACATAAAAGTGTGGGTCAATTATTATTCAACCCCTCAAACCACCAGCATTCTGTTTGGTCCCCCTAAAGTATTAAGAAGTAGTTCAGGCACAAAGAACAATGAGCTTCACATGTGTGGATTAATTCTCTCTTTTGCCAGCCTTTTCTGACTATTTAAGACCCTCCCCAAACTTGTGAACAGCACTAATACATGGGCAACATGGGAAAGACAAAGGAGCATTCCAAGGCCATCAGAGACAAGATCGTGGAGGGTCACAAGGCTGGCAAGGGGTACAAAACCCTTTCCAAGGAGTTGGGCCTACCTGTCTCCACTGTTGGGAGCATCATCCGGAAGTAGAAGGCTTATGGAACAACTGTTAGCCTTCCACGGCCTGGACAGCCTTTGAAAGTTTCCTCCCGTGCCGAGGCCAGGCTTGTCCAAAGAGTCAAGGCTAACCCAAGGACAACAAGGAAGGAGCTCCGGGAAGATCTCATGGCAGCGGGGACATTGGTTTCAGTCAATACCATAAGTAACGTACTCCACCGCAATGGTCTCCGTTCCAGACGAGCCCGTAAGGTACCTTTACTTTCAAAGCGTCATGTCAAGGCTCGTATACAGTTTGCTCATGATCACTTGGAGGACTATGAGACAGACTGGTTCAAGGTTCTATGGTCTGATGAGACCAAGATCGAGATCTTTGGTGCCAGCCACACACGTGACGTTTAGAGACTGGATGGCACTGCATACGACCCCAAGAATACCATCCCTACAGTCAAGCATGGTGGTGGCAGCATCATGCTGTGGGGCTGTTTCTCAGCCAAGGGGCCTGGCCATCTGGTCCACATCCATGGGAAGATGGATAGCACGGCCTACCTGGAGATTTTGGCCAAGAACCTCCGCTCCTCCATCAAGGATCTTAAGATGGGTCGTAATTTCATCGTCCAACAAGACAACGACCCAAAGCACACAGCCAAGAAAACCAAGGCCTAGTTCAAGAGGGAAAAAATCAAGGTGATGGAGTGGCCTAGTCAGTCTCCTGACCTTAACCCAATTGAAAACTTGTGGAAGGAGCTCAAGATTAAAGTCCACATGAGACACCCAAAGAACCTAGATAACTTGGAGAAGATCTGCATGGAGGATTGGGCCAAGATAACTCCAGAGACCTGTGCCGGCCTGATCAGGTCTTATAAAAGACGATTATTAGCTGTAATTGCAAACAAGGGTTATTCCACAAAATATTAAACCTAGGGGTTGAATAATAATTGACCCACACTTTTATGTTTAAAATTTATTAAAATTCAACTGAGCAACATAACTTTTTGGTTTGTAAGATTTATGCTTCTGTTAATAAATCCTACTCTCGTTTGCAGTTTGAAGGCTCTAACTTATTTGCATCTTATCAAACCACCTAAATCTGCAGGGGGTTGAATACTACTTGTAGGCACTGTAATTGATGCCCAATTCTACCCATGAGGACAATTTAATCTTTGGGGACATACGTTCTAGTAAATCTATTTTTATCCAGGTAGGGGAGACCGTTGGGTATAATTTGATAGAGGACTTTAGAAGTAGTTTCCATGCCTGGATGGTGGTTCTAATTGTAGGTACCGTATATACTCGTGTATAAGCCGACCCGTGTATAAGCCGACCCCCCTATTTTTGCCCCCAAAAACTGGGAAAACTTATTGACTCGCGTATAAGCCGAGGGTGGACTCCAGCACAGGTATACAGATCCCAGCACAGGGTATACAGGCCCCCAGGCACAGGGTATACAGGCCCACAGGCACGGGGTATACAGGCCCCCAGGCACTGGGCATACAGGCCCCCAGGCACGGGGCATACAGGCCCCCAGGCACCGGGTATACAGGCCCCCAGGCACCGGGTATACAGGCCCCCAGGCACCGGGTATACAGGCCCCCAGGCACGGGGTATACAGGCCCCCAGGCACGGGGTATACAGGCCCCCCCATCCCTCACAGTATACAGGCCCCCCCATCCCTCACAGTATACAGGCCCCCCCCATCCCTCACAGTATACAGGCCCCCCCCATCCCTCAGTATACAGGCCCCCCCATCCCTCACAGTATACAGTCCCCCCCATCCCTCAGTATACAGGCCCCCCCATCCCTCAGTATACAGGCCCCCCATCCCTCACAGTATACAGGCCCCCCCATCCCTCACAGTATACAGGCCCCCCCATCCCTCAGTATACAGGCCCCCCCATCCCTCACAGTATACAGGCCCCCCCATCCCTCACAGTGTACAGGCCCCCACATCCCTCACAGTATACAGGCCCCCCATCCCTCACAGTATACAGGCCCCCCATCCCTCAGTATACAGGCCCCCCCCATCCCTCACAGTATACAGGCCCCCCCATCCCTCACAGTATACAGGCCCCCCCATCCCTCACAGTATACAGGCCCCCCCCATCCCTCACAGTATACAGGCCCCCCCATCCCTCACAGTATACAGGCCCCCCCATCCCTCAGTATACAGGCCCCCCCATCCCTCAGTATACAGGCCACCCCATCCTTCACAGTATACAGGCCCCCCTATCCCTCAGTATACAGGCCCCCCATCCTTCACAGTATACAGGTCCCCCCATCCCTCACAGTATACAGGCGCCCCCCTCCATACTGCCGCTGCTTAGTGTACAATAAATATAGTGTTATTATCTCTCACCTGCCCGGTCTCCGTGCATCCTCCCTCCTCCCTTCGAGGCTGCGTGTCATGTGACCGGCCGGTGACGTCATCGAGGTGAGCCCCGGTCACATGACACACAGGGAGGAGGGAGGATGCACGGAGACCGGGCTGGTGAGAGATAATAACACTATATTTATTATACACTAAGCAGCGGCAGCATGGAGGGGGGGGCGCCATACTGTGAGGGATGATGGGGGCTGTATACCCCGTGCTGGGGGGCTGTAAGACGATATGCACTGCTCCCCCCACGGATGGCGGGGGATGCAGTGCATATCATGAATAAGTTATGAGCGGCTCCACGTCACGAGCCGCTCATATTGCAGCCTTCCCCCCACCTCCTCCAGCCTCCTCCTGCCTCCTCCTGCTCCCGGACACAGCCCCCACTTATATGACTCGTATATGACTCGTGTATAAGCCGAGGGGGGGACTTTTCAGCCCAATTTTTGGGCTGAAAAAGTCGGCTTATACACGAGTATATACGGTATTTGTGGAAGTGGTTTAGATTTGTCACACAAGTGGATAAGGGTAGTCGTGTCGAGTCCTACTTGAGGATGTAAAGGTTCTTCAATTGTAAGCCAAGTCGGACCCTCATCCTTTGTCCACCACATCTGGCTTAGTTTAATTAAAGTGGCATGGTAGTATGAGGTTATATTCGGAAGTGCAAGCCCGCCCCTTCTTCTGCTTTTTTCCAGTACTAGTTTTGCCACTCTAATGTAAGATGTTTTTAATAAAAAAAATTCAGTTTTTTTACGTTATTGTATTTTTTTTTATTTGAAACATTTTCTTGTTTGTTTTTTTTTCTACCATTATTTAAAAAAATAGTCCCAAAAGGGGACTTCAACTTCAATTTGCTAGATCACACATATAATACATTGTAAGACTTCTGCATTGCAATGTTTTATGCCTAATAGAAAAAATGCTGCCTGGCATTCACTTAAGCCCCCGTTACACATAGTGAGATCGCTAGCGAGATCGCTGTTGCGTCACAGGTTTTATGATGTAACAGCGACCTCGCCAGCGATCTTGCTATGTTTGACACGTAGCAGCGACCAGGCCCCCGCTGTGAGATCGCCGATCGTGTCGAAATGGCCTGAACCATTTTTTGATCGTCGGGCTCCCGTTGGCCAGCATACATTGGTGTGTTTGACGCCTTAACAACGACCTCGTTGGCAACTCAGAACTCAGCCACATAGGTCTGAGTCGTCAGACTAGCTGCTGTGTGACAGGGTTCCAACGACCTCCAAGGTAGTTATATGGGTCGTCATATCGTTGCTGCATCGTTGAGCAGATCTGACTGTTTGACATCTCACCAGCAGCCAGGTAGCGACACTCCAGCGATCCTTACCTGGTCGTATCGTTGTTGGGATCGCTGGAACGTGGCCAAGTGTGACAGCACACTTAGACTCTGCCAGGGTCTATTAGAAGAAAAGAGATAGCAGCAATGGCATTCAAGGAGCAACAATGGGTAACAAAGAGAGACAATTCCCTGTGTTTAGTGATCTATATGCCGTAGTTGCTTTTGAATATGGCATCTAGAGGTTGAACTCTGGGGTCGGCACAAGAACTGATCCTGGTAGTTATAAACAGTGGAATGGATATCAGTGCAACAAATGTATGTCACAGATAGCTCGGATGTGTCATACATTTTTGTTGCTGTCAGGAAACAATATCTAATCTCTGTCTTCAGATGTTTTCTACTGTGCAAAATTCTGTCTTAAAAATGACATACAAATAGGTTTGTTGTTACAAAGAGAATTCTATTAACTGTACAGTATTTGTAGGGTACTGCACCTGATATTTAGAGATTCAACTAATAGGAACCCACTTATCAGGAACTGTGTATTCTTAGGCCTGCAAATAGGTCTGCGGTAGTGATGGCGTCAATTGTGACCATATCTTGATGGAAGGTATGTTGAGCAGCGCCACCACATTCACGTAAAACAGCCTTACTGAAGTTCGCTACAAAGCCAGGTGACTGGGAGGGAAACATTAGAAAGGAATACAGTTCTACACTATCATTACATTCTCAGCATTGGTAGGAGTCCCAGAGGCCGGACATCCTAGTGATATGCAACCGCTTTATATATAGGACCTTTACCGATTTATGTAAGAGTGTGCAATACCAAATATTGACCGTAGCTTTTTGCTTTCTGTTTTTACAGCTAAATACTAGGATACAACTTTTTTACATACACTGTATTCTATATCTTAATTCCTATAATTATAATATAAGTAGTAATTAGTGATTAATGAATTTGACGAAATTCTAATCAACATTGTCTATGTATGTATTTGTCTTGGAAATATACTCCACATCAAGGGTATACATTGTGATTTGAATGTGCTCTATTATACTATAGGATGTCTTCATAATAAATGTAGAGTGAAAAAAAATAATACTCATTTGACACTTACCTGTCCAAATGTGACAGCCTCCCATCTGGCTCTCTACACAACTCGTTCAAAACTCATTTTTACTGTTCAACTGTGTTGATTTCATCATTATCCATCCTCTATCCAAGTGGAGATATGATGTCTTCTTCATCCATCTTGACTCCGCACTATCATGATGTGTGTTATAACATCAATGGCCTACTTGGTACTTGAAGTCCCAGTGCAGAGTGAATATTGAGGAAGAAGATATCGCATGGTGGAGCAATAAAAGGAGATGGAAGGAGGTACACAAAAGACCAGATAAAAGAATGTTATCTTGTTATCTGGTTGTAGTCTTTCATGTTTCTGTAAGAAATAAAAAATTCTTTGTAAAATTCAAAGTGAATTCAGCTCTCCTCAATTTGCTCAATTTTAGCATTAATATTACTAAAATATTACTAAAATATATAATAACATTAGGCATGTAAATAAATATTGTAATCCAGTCAAATACTGGGAGTTTAGTTTTATGATGAACAGTAATTGTGCATGTTATTCACCCTAATCAAGCCTTACATTTAACTTAAAAACGTTTTTAATACCAAAAATTGGCATATGAGTTTTAGGTATCAATGCACTGTATGTGAATTACATATTATTTTATTAAATGCAGAAATTTCATAATGTGTGTGCATTTTATGTGAATAGAATATGTGTTTAAGAAAAACACAGAGTTACTGCTTCTGTAAAGTTTCATAAGACAACACATTGTTTAGATTTTTAGATTTTCCCACTTACAATATTTTCTCAGTAGGGAACATATTGCTCTGAAATTGCTTGCCTGAGCTTTCTTGTAATTTATGACCTTTCATTCCAGGTAAACTTATATACTCTTGGTACAGAACTGGTTTGATGATTGCTTTTTCAAATCCATACACTTTTCAGATTTTAGTGTATTAAATTGTACCATTAACAATGAAATTACAGTTCAATTGAGTATCATTTACAAAAACCATTTAAATATGGTCGATGGATAGCAGGAATAATAAGTAATTATTAGTACGACATCTGCGAACCTGCTAAAAATGCCAATAAACTGTCCATAATTGCCAGCTGAACTCTAGATGGACTGGCCTCATTTTCCCCCATTCACATGGATGTGATTTTAACAATAAATAGTAAGGGCTGCTTTACACGTCGCGATATCGCAACGCAACATCGATAAAAGTCACGTTGTACGGCCGTTGCAGTTGTTATCGTTGGTGCGTTGGGTCGTATAAAAGGGCAACGCGACGCGGTAACGCAACTACGATATCGGAATGAGATTGTGCATGCTCTCAAACCATGCAATATTGGATAGGCGATGTGGCAGGATCGTGCTGTGTGACAGCGCAACTACGATTTGGAGCGCAACTTCCCCTATTCACTCCAATGTTAAATGGTCGTTCCCTGGGTTGCTCATACCCACTGCAAAAAAGGGGCGTATACCATCATAGTTGCGTTGCCTGCCGATATCTCCCTGTGTGACATCTACTATGCGATCTTGGACTAGTGCCAAAAAACGTGCGTGCTCCCGTGAGATCGTATGCAATATCAGAACGATATTGTGACGTGTAAAGCGCCCATTATAGGCAGTGCAAGGTACTGTTGATTCATGCGTAGTTTGTTTAAACAAGTTAGTCGACTGTCATAAGCCTTATTAACAAAATCAAACCTCCTTTTTTAAGCTGATGATGAGCAAAATCCCAAAACAGATGACTGCAAATATGGTGTCTGATATAACCTTTTTTTCATTAGCCATGTGGCAAGGTTCATTAAAGGATCAAAATTGACTTTTAGAATTCCTACCCTTATAGGTGACACTAGAGTTCTAGTCCTCTTCTTCTATGAAGAAGGTATTTTTTATACATAGGAGACATCATAGCAGCCAGTCTTGACCCTCTATGTCAGTGAGTTTGGAATTTGGACTACAGAGGGAAAAATGTTCAAACATGCAAGATACGTTTCAAAAAATAGCTAAGAATTGTACTATTCCTCATAGACATGACAATGACAGTTACAAAGGAATCAACAGGAACATTGTAAGGAATAAGCTGCTGATAGACTCCTCATGTGGTACCTTATATTTAGTTTAATTAGACAAACAATAAATGATGACATATCCTAAATGTAGCTTTTATATTCTTGTGTGTTCCACACATTTATGAAAAAAAAAACTTAGAAGAAAAGGTCATTAAAGTCATATACGGAAACATATGGTACCTGAAAAAAAGCACTCTATACTGCAATTTAGAAAATGTGGACACTGCAATAATTTAGCATGAATATAATAATGTGCCTAATATTGAAAAAAAATCATTTCAACTGTAAGGCATGTTTCATACTTACGGTCTTTTCAAATCAGGCAAGATCAGGTTTTTCAGCAAAAACCTGATGCTTTCAGGATCCAGTTTTCTGCCCATTCACTTTAATGATGTCAGGTAGAATCCTGTTGCTTCAGGTTGCTTCCTGACACCATAAGGGTACTTTTACACACTGCAACTGGGGTGTGAAAACTGAGAGGCAATCTGGAGCCCCGTCACCATTGCCGTGAAATTGCTACGAAATTGTGGCGTGTAATTGGGGAACCCGGCAGTGATTTTCAAAGTTGCACCTGGTTGCGATTTCACTGCACTGCTCCAAAACCAGAGGCAACCCTGAAGGAGAATTTCCCTGGTTTCGGCATGTGAAGGGGCGATAGGGATGGAATCAGCGTTGCCTACTGATTTCTCAGAGGCGTGCCACAGCGTGCTGGACACCACGCCCATGCCTTCCTGTGCAGGCTGGCCAATCATGACGATATTGCGTTGTGTAATCAGCGTGTTTGGGGTGCGGAATACACAAGTCTGTCACGCCTATGTTCTTGCCTTGCTGAAAATGTACGCCCACATTCCTTTGGGTTTGCGGCGTGTGAAGCGGCATCAAGAGTCAACCGGATGTTTCCCACTGTTGATGTGGGAACTTCCGGGATGACACATTGCCTTAGGTTGAGGGCAAAATTGCGACGCGTAAAAGTGCCTTCGGCGTTCGGAGGCAACCATGAAAAATGTACACGCGCACGTTAGGTTGCCTCTAATAGCCGCCAAAAGTTGCGGTGTGTGAAGGTACCCTTAAAGTGAATGGGCAAAACACTGGATCTTGAAATACTGGATCTTGCCTGATTTGAAAAGACTGGATGTATGAAACCAACCTAAAAGTGGACATATTGGGGTTTTCTCTCTCCTCAGATTTGTTTCTATTCTCCTATTTTCTCTTTTGGACTTTCCTAAGTCTGCCAGCTTTTCCTGACATGATCTAAAACACTGGTGCATCCTAAACACATCAGCTGACTTTCAATGTTCTTCTCCTCTCACAGATGTCACAAAAACTCAATGATGGCTAACTGAATTTTTTTCTCACTCATGGAGGAATCCAAGTAGGTTCATAGAAGCAAAATACCTCTTGAAGGCAACCTGACAGCTCATACATTCTGACCGATTCACAGGCAGTATGTTTCTGACACTGTCTGTATGAGCTCAGTCACATGTTTAACTCTGAAACATTTTAGCATTTTAGAGGAACACATAGTTTAAAACCCGATGAGGACAGAGCCTCACAAAAGACTAGTCGGACAAGTGGGTCCCTGGTGGCTTCTCCCTGCCTCCTGCTAGTGACAGGTCTCTCCCCATATGTGCGTGTAATTGGAAACCTGATACTCAAGGACAGCGGGCAGAGAGAAGCCTTTTAAACTATGTTTTTTTTTATATATATATATATATATATATATATATATATATATATATATATATATAACTGCAATCATGCAGCCAGTGCCTGATAAATGCTATTTGATGATCAGGCAGCATGTACCAGCTTTCAGGTTCCTTTTAAACTGTCAGGTAAGGGGCGGACATACCAATTTTGCAACCTGTGCAGTCACACACAGGCCTAAGAGGGAAAGGGGGTCTACTTCCACCTCCACAGAAACAATCAGGTTTTTCTACAGACACATTATTGGATTGATAAGGAACATTATGCTGTTTGATGTAAGAGAATACACTATAGTTGAGCATTATTTCAATGCTTTTGTAGTTCTAATATAGTTTACTATGTTTACATTTTTTTTAACATTGCACATTTGTACACTGCATAACATAACTGAAAAGACCTCTGCTGTTACCCCAAGGATTTCCTGCCAGCTGTGTTATATATGACAGGAAGAAAATGAAATAAAGATATAAAATGTGTTTTCACCTAATGACTTGTGCATTCAACTGTGATATAGCTCACACCACTCTGATATACTAGTGCATTGTGATAAAATGGCCCTCAGCTTGAGCACCAGGGAAATGAGCAGCCTCTGACAGCTTATATTTGGTCTCTGTGAGATGCCCTTTACAAATAAAAAAAAATCTAGCCACATTTTGTGTAACATTAGAGATGCCAAAACTCATCATAGCTGCAATCATTTCAAGAAAAAGGCATCAATGCTATTTAGGGTTGCTTGAAAGACTTCTTAGTGAGATTGGGTCTGCATAACAGCTAAAATCTGCTGTTTGTCAATAAGAAGGTGTCAGATTTGATTTTCTACGAACCTAAAGGAAGTACACGATAACTGTAAAAGGAAAAACAATTATTGTAGGCACAGACTCCACCATCCTCTCACTCACTGCAATGAGGAGCATCATTAAAGTGGTAATGACTTGGGAAGATGGGCTTGTAGTAGTGATATAATGGCCTCTGAATTGCATTATATTTAGAGCTCAGAAATAGCTTTACTATTCTATGTAGGTATAAAGAGATGGCAGAGAAGTATACATGTATATCACTGACTGGTATTTTCTCTTAGTCTAAGATATATTAACACATCTCATCTATATTATTATGTGTAAATGTCTAATAAAAAGTCTAATAACAATCCATTAAAGGGGCTGTGCCACGATCAAGTGTACATTTTAATTAATAGATCTTAGAATAAAAATAAGTTATTCAATTGGATGTGTTAAAAAAATGTTCCTGTCCCAAGACATTTTCATAAATGTGGCCCCCGTGTAATGGATGTGTTTGATCATACAGGAACAGGTCGGATATACCACATCTCCTGGGCAGAGGGGAACAAGTAAGAGAGTATACAGACATTACAGCAGGGGTCACAGCTGATACTTTCTGTGATGAAAAACATTTCATTGCCTGTTTAAAAATTTGTTTTACATCACAGAAAGAATCAGCTGCGATCCCTGGTTGTAATGTCTGTATTCTCTCTTACTTCCTCCCCTGCCCAGGATCTGTGGTATTCATTACACAGGGGCACATTTATAAAAATATATCGGGACAGGAAAAAATTTTTTAACGCATCCAATTGTAGAACCTAGTTTTATTCTAAGGCTGGGGTCACATTTGGCATGAGTTTTTTTAGTGCCTTTAAAAAAAAGTATGCGTTTCTGCATGTGTTTTTTCATTTCAGCATGCGTTTTTTAAGGTGTCTGATGGCACCCTGCGTTTTTGCATGCGTTTTTGATGTCAGCTAATCACATAAGTGCAAAAACTCATGCCAAAAACGCAAGGCACTTAAGGGTTATTTCACAACAGCGGTTTTTGCCGATCGCGGCAGATGCGGTGAAAAAAACGCATAACCGCTGCACTTGCGGCACAGTTGCGGCAAGCCCCATAGAATATCTATGCGGGCTTGCGGCAGGTGCGGCAAGTGCGGTATCGGCACTTGCAGCAGGTGCGGCCGCAAAAAAACACGGCTGACCGCGGTTTTTTTTCGCGGCCGCACCTGCAACAAGTGCCGAAACCGCACTTGCCGCACCTGCCGCACACTTACCGCAAGCCCCATAGACATTGCATGGGGCTTGCCGCAACTGTACCGCAAGTGCAGCGGTTATGCGTTAATCGCAGCAGATGCGTTTTTTTCACCGCATCTGCCGTGATCGGCGAAAACCGCTGATGTGAAAGTACCATTAGGCATGCGTTTTTGCTATTAAGACATGCGTTTTTGCTATTAGGGCATGCGTTTTTGCTATTAGGGCATGCGTTTTTTAACATGGGGGCCTATGGGTGCATTTTACATGCTTTTTTAAAAACGCAGGTCTCCACAAACACATGAAAAAAAACGCAAGTGTAACCCCAGCCTAACATATATTAATTAAAATGTACAATTGTTCATGGCACAAACCTTGTAAGTTAAAATATGAACATGATCTGTCTGATGTGCAGGTCATGCTCCTTCAACAGTAGCCATTTTGAGAACAGGATAGCTGTACAGTCTGTGAGGAAGGTGGAGGGAACAAGTCCAAGATAAGAACCTGGAAAACTTAGGCTGGGTCTAAACATAACTTTGGCCATGGCTCGAAAGTTTCGTCAATTGTGCAACTACATCATTGTGGGATACAAGTCAATGGAGTCACATTTTGACCCAAATGTGCTGTGAGTACAACAAGCAAATCACAAAAGTCTGATGGAGTTGGACTCTTTGCAACTTGCTTGTCACAGTCACAGTACCCACAGGACCACAATTCAACTCGATTCACTTGTATTTGTCATGTATTGACTGCCTTGCAGTATGGAAGTGCTGCTGCTGTGGTTTAAATTAAGCCTTTTTTTCCCCTGCTCTCAGCGTGGAGAGAGGAAACTAATGAGAGGGAGCAGGTTGTAGCAGGTGTGTGATGAATATGACTCATGCTTAGATGAGCTCAGGAGCGTGCCTGGACTGGTTGCTCCCCACCCCTTGGCCATAAATGGGTCAGCTCACATCCACCTGATGTCGCTGATTCAGTTCACTGCTATTCTGTGACCCTGGAGTGCAGACATGATCTCAAGCTGATGCTGTTTTTCCCATTGGAGATTGCTGGATTCCGTGGTCCATGGGTGGAGGTAGGGCTCTTATTCCTAGGGCTTCTTAGGAGTTTTAGGGTCTTAGGCTGGGGGCTTGGACCTCCTCACCTTTAGAGGTATATTTGAGTACAGGGCGAGTCAGGGACCCCAGTGTCAGGGCCAGAGCAGACTCCCCTGATTCCCTTTGCCCAGCTCCATCCTACTTCTGGGCACCCCACGCCCCCCAGCGTGATAGTATTATGCCACAATGTAGCAGTGACAATAGCAAACTATGGCCATCCGACATGTATAGTGGCCAAAGTAATTGTGTACCTCTGTCTAATATACTACTAAGTGACAGCAAGTCATGTCTCCACTACATCTGATAAATATAATGGATAACTCTTTTAATGGAGTATCAAGCAGCAGCCACTGTCCTGAGAGTGTGTTGGTGTTAATAGGAAAGGGTTCACATGTCTCTCCTTAGCATATGCTCCCCTTAGGGTGAGTGCCCACAATCAGTAAACCTTGCATGCTGGACACAGTGTCATCTCTCTTGCAGAAATGCTAGTGTGCTCTGTAGAAGAATGCAGTTTACTTAGCCATAATCAGGATTACTGACACTCTGTATTTTGCTATGTTCTCCTGCTCAGAACACTAGCGCATTATAAGAATAAATTGACATGCTGAGGCTCTGAAAGCTGCACCGCATGTCAGTTTATGGAGCATCAAGAGAAGAACAGTGCACACGGGAGTTATAGAAATCCCATCCATTGTACTTGTACTATAGAATGCAGCATTTTGGACGCAGTGAAAATTCTCTGTATTTAAAACGCTGCTAAGGCTGTGGTCACACATGCCAAAACTTTTTCATAGTGTTCCTTTTATCAAATCTGTTTTTTGTTGGGTGCTTTTGGAGGCTCCTGTGCTCCCAAACGTTTTTTGGATTTTTTTTTTCTTTTGCCAAAAACGGACCGTTAACGGATGGTGCCAAAATGTGCCATTTAAAAAAACAGACCTTTTTCCATAGGGCCCCATGCTATCAAAAAACGGTCCGTTTTTTCCAGCACCCAAAAACGTTGCTAGCAATGTTTTTTGGACCCTGGGAAGAGGTGTTCAAAAATGGATTGACACAGAAAGTGCCGCATCTGTTAACGGACCGTTTTTTGGACGTAGAAAAAAAGATAACAACATTTTTACCAAAAACGTTCCCAAAGCAAAAACTGATGGTATGTGTGACCACCCCCTAATCCTAATGTTGGATACTCACTCTAAAGCCCCCGTCACACATAACGAGATCGTTAGCGAAATCATTGTAACGTCACAGGTTTTGTGACATAGCAGTGATCTCACTAACGATCTCGTTATGTGTGACACTTTGCAGCGATCAGGCCCCTGCTATGTGATCGCTGATCGTTACAAAGTGCTCTGGGTCAATTTAGGTCGTTGGTCTCCCGCTCGGAACGCTGCATCGCTATGTTTGAAAGGGACAACAACCAACGATCTTAATACTACGCCTGAGAGTGACAATTCCCAACATCCTCTTTTCTTTCTGGATCGTTGCAGAGTCACTGGTGAGATCTGACTGTTTGACATCTCACCAGCGACCACATAATGACGCACCAATGATCCCTACAGGATCGTTATCGTTGTCGGTATCGCTGTTGCGTCGTTGTGTGTGACGGGAGCTTTAGTGTCCCTGAGTACACAATAGTGTTTACATAGGGTCAACATTAGTCAACAGGAGCCAAAGAGTGTACCATAATGAAATAAAAGTATAAAGCATAGAATCATATATTACACTATGCTTTGTTATAATATTCCTTAAAATGATTTTATCCAGTAAAATAGAAAAATAGATTTTTTTACACTGTGGGCCCTATGAGGGATAAACGTTACAGTATGACATCATTGTTATTAATCTGTTGACATACATTTTGGTAGCTTTTTCGGGTGGAAAGAAAAGAAAGTGAAGACTTTGATGTGAGCAGAGTCTAAGATGTTTTATATTTTAATAAGCTTTTTTGCATGCAAGATTTTTTTTAAATGAAATATTTAATTGTCATAGAATAGGAGTTTCAGGCAATTTCTAGAATCATTGTATAACTATGTAACAAAACACACCAAAATTTACTGTGCCAAAATATACTGTATATAAAATATAATGTATATACAACACAGAAAATAATCCTATGAATAAAAAGAATACATTTCTAAGAGAAGGAGACATACGATTTTAAGTAAAAAGCTATATACATTTATCCAACAAAAAGCAAGTAAAATTAGCATATTTATCTGATAGAAAAATATACGATATGTCAATTTCTGATTCTCCACCTAATCCATATAAAGTGACAGGGATGAAAAAAAAAACATCTACTGTGTTTGTCAGCTTCCAGTAATGGCTATACAGATTGTAAAATATTTTTTTTTGTTTGTTATAAACAAAGTCCTGACATTACAGAATACATTTTGAAGTTAATACAACCTGACTTTAGAAAATCAGAATGAATTTAAATAGTAAGTGGAAGGAAGAGTGTGAAGAGCACAAGCTTTTGGCAGATTCATGCATTTTTAGTGAAATATATTTATGAAATTCATGACTTCTTTATATAATGTAATATTTTAGGGTCGTTACTAAAGTTTGAATTGTAAAATTCTTGAAAATATAAAATTGTGCAAGCCTACATTTAATAAATTAATCAAGAAAAAGTAAATCCCCAAAGACTAATTTATAGCTATCCATAGGCATTTAATGCCATCCAACAAAGGCAGACTGTAAAAGAGTATTTGTCTAATTTCTATCTCTTCTTGTTCCTATTGTATAAACTTTTTACAAACAGCGATAATGAATATCCAGTGTCTGGGACAGCTCAGATAGCTTATTAAAAAAACATCTTTAAAGTGTGAGATATATAATGCAGCATTGAACAATCAGATCTTGAATTTGATGTGCTGAACTAGTAAGAGTGGCTAAGTTTTTTCACAGTGGCCAAATTATGATTGCTATCTGCCTAGATCAGAGCATCTATGGAATAGTAAATCTTGTGGGAGTGTTCAAATCTACAAAAGACAGTACCAGATCATAGAAGGGAAGTGGAATACAGCTGTATGGTTAGATCCTACAGAGCAGCTTGCTCTCACTTATCAACTCAGTCGAGTAGGGACTATTAATCATTGCTTGCCAGGCAGGTCTATCCCTCATTTTTCAATCCACCAATGGCCATTCCCATGTCTCTTGATGGTGTTGATTCAGAGTTCTTGGCCAACCTCTTCTTCTTCTGCCACTGACTGATCTGAGCATGATATCTTTCTCCATTGTATGACTCTACATAATATGGCCAAATAAGTTCATTTTTGTTTCACTATCTTAATTTTCAGTGATATCTTTGACTTGATTTGGTCCAAGACTAGGGATGAGCGAACCCAAACTGTCAAGTTCTGGACCTGTACCGAACACTTAGTGTTTGTGCAAAAGGTCCTGAACATGGGTTTCCATGGAAACCCGTGTTACAGTTTGGTCCAGTTCGGGTCAGGCCTGTAAAATAAAGCTAATAATAAACATTATGATTATACTTACCTGTCCAGCGACGCATCCTCCGTCCCGCTGTCATGGCCGCTTCTGCTTCTGGGGCCACTTATTTATTCCAGCGGTATTCACTGCACTCAGCTGTCTTCAGCTTTTTCGCAGTGTTCAGGTAGTGACGTCAGAGTACACCCGAGTTCATGGGCCAAGACATGAACTCGGGTAAACCTTACTGTCGCGGTCAGTCTCAGTCTACTCTCTTCATGTTTCGATTCAGACGTTCTTGGCCATCTCTTCTTATTCTGTCAATGAATGAATTTCTCCAACATATGACTCTGCATAATATACCAAATAAGCTATTTTTTTTTGTTATCTTAGTTTTTAGTCCATGAATCATAGCCGTCTCCTCCAGCATCTTGATTTTCACGCCTCTCATTCTATGTTGCTATGGGAAGACGATTGTGATTAACCAATATACATTTGATAGTGTGGTAATATCTCTGCCCTTGTTATTGTTGACCATGTATTCCCATCCAAGTGCTATGCAGTCATTACTTCATGCTTGCAGTCACCGTTGCAGTTGATCATGCAGCCACCAATTATTATTTGTCAACTATGTTGATTTCCTATTGTTGACATTGATATGGATGTTAGCTATTATGCTGATGTCATGGTCTTTGTTTTCTTCACGTTCAAATACAAACCACATTCTCACTCACTTTTTGACTGGAAAATAACTTCTCCAGGTCCTTTGTGTTGTCTGCCATCAGGGTCATGTTGTCTGATATCGAAGATAGTTGATCTTTCTACCATTGATCTTCACTCTGATGTTGCTCCCATCAATCCTGCATTCCCTCATAACTATTTCTGCATAGTTGGGTTAAAGGCTGCTAGTGATAGATTGTAGCTTTGTCAGGTGTCTTTACCAATCTCAAACCAGTTCCTGTCTCTCCATATTCCATTCTTACTGTATGTTCTTGATTTTGGTAGAGTGATATTAAAGATGGACAGGGTGTAGCAGTCTCCCAATTTCCTCCAGGCACTTACACAATTTGTCATGTTCAATACTGTAAAAAGCTTTGGAGTAGTTTGTGTAGCTTCTTATGGTGTTCCGTTAATTTTTTCATGATCTAACAGATGTTGGCACTGTGGTTACTGGTGCCTCTTCCCTTCTATTTTACATTTCATATGCTCTGGTGTCTGCACCAAAAACCCAACATGTGTGATAGGCAATAGGGGTAAATAAAAAACACTAATCAGTATATATTAAAGTAATGTTTTCAAACATACACCATAAAATATTCCTCTGTATATACATTTGTCCTACCACAAGCTTTCATTGTCCTCCTGGAATTTCCATGAAATAATAATAGGAAATAAATAGTTTTTTGTATGATACATTGCCTCATTTAATGACCCTCATATCTGGAACTAATGACAAAATACATTGAAAATAGCATAGGTTTTCCCATCTGTACTTGTAATGATGCATCAAAGCCCATATATTAATATACTATCTGTTATCTGAGAGTTAATGTAACAGGTGTATTGCATTCATCATTCACCTTTATCTCATTACTCATTCAGATGAATGCAGATAAAATGTATGTATACTGTATGTATTAATGTGCTGCATTGCTTCATGGGGACTACTGTTATTTCTGTACACTTTCCCTTCCCATATCTAGGTCATTCAAAAGTGCGCTATGAATTCAATTGGATATGTGTAAGATATGTACAATGCAAACAGTATAAAACAGTGGTGGTATAACGAATAACTTCTTGTGGTCTGAAAGGCTGCCCTTGACTTAAAGGACAGTATATCTTATTTAGCCAAGTTTGTATATATATAAGTACAAATATATGGTTAATTTGCATGATCTAAATCTGAACAGTAGAACTCATTATCATTATTCTACAATTGACAAATGCTCACAATGTAGCTGCCTTTTTTAAGTTGAAAACTATCCTTGGTAACTCAGCTACTGAGGAATTTATGGAGCAAAGGATTAAGATTGGCTGCAATATTTATAGAAGCTTTATTCAATTTAAAGGGAATCTGCTAGGTCAGAAAATGATATTAACCTGCAGATACAGGCAATGGTGTAACTGGAGTCCAATGGCCCCAGTGCAAAATTTGGATCTGGAAAATTACCTGCATGTTGGTAATATTTTTGGACCTTTGAAGCATTCTGGTTCCTATAAAGAATGCCCCTCATATAATGATGTCCCCCTATCCTGGCCACATCTTGTAATAATACCCCCCATCCTGACCACTTTCTGTAATAGTGTCCGCCTCCTGCCCCATCCTGACCACTTTCTGTAATAGTGTCCCCCTCCTGGCCAGTTCCTATAGTAATGTCTAAAATCCTGGGTTCCTTCTAATAATGTTCTCCATATTTGGCCGCTTTTTTAATAATGTCCTCCCCTTCCCGCATGGTTGCAGATGGTACCCTTGGATATAGGGTTAATCTGCAGGTTAATAGCTTTAAGAAGGTGACCGGTCAAAGCAGTGGTGTAACTAGGTCTCATGGCGCCCGGGGCAAAGATCTATTCTGGTGCCCCCCCCAGAGTAGGTGAGTAGCGGGGGGTGGGGGGAGATTACTGGCGCGCACACACGCACACCCAGCCAGGCACACACATGCACACCCAGCCCAGCCAGGCATGCGCACACGCACACCCAGCCAGGCACACACACACGCACACCCGGCCAGGCATGCACACACATGCACACCCATCCAGGCATGCACACACATGAACACCCAGCCAGGCATGCACACACATGCACACCCAGCCAGGCATGCACACACATGCACACAAAGCCAGGCATGCGCACACATGCACACTCAGCCAGGCACACACACACACACACACACAAACATGCACACTCAGCCAGGCACGCACACACACATGCACACTCAGCCAGGCACACACACACTTGCACACTCAGCCAGGCACGCACACACATGCACACCTAGCCAGTTACACACACGCACACTCAGCCAGGCACGCACACACATGAACACCCAGCCAGGCACGCACACACATGCACATCCAGCCAGGCATGCGCACACATGCACACTCAGCCAGGCACACAGACACACACACATGCACACTCAGCCAGGCACGCACACACACATGCACGCTCAGCCAGGCACGCACACACACATGCACGCTCAGCCAGGCACGCACACACATGCACACCTAGCCAGTTACACACACGCACACTCAGCCAGGCACACACACACTTGCACACTCAGCCAGGGACACACACATGCACACTCAGCCAGGGACACACACATGCACACTCAGCCAGGGAGATATGGGCTAGATATGCATGGAGGACTTACAGGTGGGGACTCAGACTTGTGCCCTCCTATTTACCCTGCTTCTCCCCTCTTGTGCCCCCCCATTTTCCCTGATTCTCCCCTCTTGTGCACTCCCATTCTCACTGTTTCTCCCCTCTTGTGGCCCCCATTCACCCTGCTTTTCCTCTTGTGCTGCACCCCTATTCACCCTGCTTCTCCCCTCTTGTGGCCTCTCATCATTTTCCCTGCTTCTCCCCTTTTGCCCCCAGTCTCCCTGTTTCTCCCCTCTTGTGGCCCCCTCCACTCACCCTGCTTCTTCCCTCTTGTGGCCCCTGTTCCCCCACCCCTGCTCTTTTCGGCTCATTAGCGCTTACCTTGTCCTGCTCCCAGACGGTCCTCACGCCGCTGGCACCTCCGCAGCATCAGCGCTTCCGGGTCAGAAGGAGCTCAGCTGCTCTATCCAAGCTGAGCTCACTCACTGATCCCAGAAGTGCCAGCAGTGCACGCAGGGGGATCAATGAAGCGGCAGCGTCCCAGCACTATTTAATAAATCCTGGGACACTGCCGCTGCTCTGACACCCCCCTGCATCTGAGGAGAGCTCAGGGGGCGGGGCCCGGCGGCGGCGATTCCTCACAGGAGAGGGGGGGCCCGCCGATGCCCGTGCAACAAAATAAGAGGGGGCGGGGATGGGGGGGGTGGGTGCCGGCGCCCACCCTCTGAGTTGCGCCCGGGCAGAGGATCCGGCTGCACCCCCCTAGATACGCCCCTGGGTCAAAGTACTGAAAGTGTTGCACCTTTGAGAACATTAACTTTATTCCTCCCAGCAGTCACTGACTTTCAGCCATACAGGCATTGCATCGCAGCTACAGTCACCACCCTTAGCATTGTAAATGTCAGCTGTCAAAACTTTGACAGCTAGTCCACAGTGCATCAGTGCAAAGCCATCTGTCAGTCAAAGTGCTGTGGCGTGCTTACAGCTGCTGCTGACAGTAGCCATACTGATAAGACTGAAAGCTGGTGACTCCTGAATAAAGTTTATTCTCTCCTGGGTACCACATTTTCAATAATTCAGCCAGGCACCTTCCTAACACTACTGACCTGCAGGTTAAGCCTATCAAGCAATTGTATACTTCTGCTTGATACCAGACAGACGTGTCCTTTCATGTTTGTTTAGTGGAATAAGCTATCTGTTCATAAATAAGATTAGCCATTATTGCTTTCCTCTTAAAAAGGAGAATTATACATTGCAGTAAACATATATTAAATACCAAAAAGGATCCACTTCCATGACTAAGTGACATTTTGGAACATAACGCCAGTATAGATCTTTCATTTGGAACTGTATTTTCAATGAAAATATAAAAAAAACTTGTAATACATCTTATTGGAGAAATCTGCTTTTTCTCCACTTATGAGCAACTTCTTATTTTCCCTAACCTCTTCAACTCATCATTCACTTTGAAAAAATCTGCTTCAATTAGTCTTGCTTAACACCAGATGGACTGCTAGTATAATGAGATGTCATACATTGAAGAGTTATTACCACATAAAGCGACACTGGTCAGAATTGAAAAAATGGGCCTGGTCAGGATGGTGAAAGCCGGCTCAAGGGTGAAGGGGTTAATTTGTCTAACATAGACTTTCACTTTCCATCATCACTAAGTAACTAGTACCAGCAAGCACTATATAATATTTCTCGTATCTGCAGGTGAATGATAAAATGCCCCAATAAACTGATTTTAGTATAGCAAAATGTAAAGAAACACACTGCAGCATTAATCATTTAATAATTCCTATTTTTATTCTGAGCCATGTGAGAAATTAAAATTACTTTTACATTAACAAAATGACGTGCTGTCATATAATTTTAAGAATAACCAGGCCCTGAAATGATTATCATTGAATTACTGCTAATTAATGCTGCAAAACATGGTTATACGTTTCCTTTAAAAGGAATTATTGGCTCATAGTATCAATGAAACCGTCTGTTTATTTTTTTTCAGTTAAAAGAGTAATTCATGTTTTTTTTATTATTTTTGGATTCATACAAGTAAATATTGCTGTTCACACTCTTGATATGGCTTCTAACTGTGTAGATTGTTTTCCATTTCATAACCTGCTCACAGACTACTCATAGTTTTTAAACATCTGGGCGGTCCCACTCCTAATCTACAGTGATTATCTAAAATGTCACTTCATAGGAATGCAGATACATGTGGGCATGGGACATGTAGCTGCAGAAGTAGTACTAAACTGTAACTGTATATAAGCAATATATAGGTGCATAGAGGCCCATTTCCAACAACCAACACTCCAGTGTTTTAATGGTACATTGTGTTTTCTAACTGTGTAAAAAGGCTAATGGATGTTTAGAAAACCCTAGGAAACCCTTGTACAAGTATGTTAGCACAGCTGAAAACGGTTTGACTGATTAGATAAGCTATAAAATTGACCTTCCTTTGAGCTAGTTGAGAATCTGGAGCATTACATTTATTTGTGCTATGAAACTCTCAAAATGGCCAGAAAAAGAGAACATTTCACCGCTGATCTCCCGAGAATAGCGGTGGCATGCATGGTTCAAATCCCATGCCAATTCACGGCTGGACTGCGACTGTTGCTGATTGGTTGCAGCCGGCCGTCGCAACCAATCAGCGACACGGGATTTCCATTACAGAGAGACATACAGAATTAGATGATTATAGAGTAGATGACATTAGCCGCCGCATGTCTATGTATATGTGTATAACGTGACTCTCCATGTGTGTGTATATATGTATTTGTTTGTGTATGTATATGTTTGTATATGTGTATGACATGACATTGCAGATCACGTAATAGACATACACATATACACACATGTACACACACAAGAACACTTGTGTACAGACACATACATGACAAACAAACACTCACATGTATACAAACACAAACGTACACACAGACATGTATACAGACACACACATGCATACAGTCACACATATGCATACAGACACACATGTACACAAACACACACACACATACATATACAGATACATACAGGTATACACATATGTACACAGACACACACATGTACACACACAAGTATACGCACACATGTAGAAACCTCCATCCTGAGGTGCTTGCAAAGTGAGAAGGTCAGAGCTAAACTTACATTGACAAAAAAAGCAGAAGCAGCGTGTATAGCTGGTTTTTTTCAGAGTGCAGAGTGTCCCAGAGGCTTCTTCTAGCCCCTATAATACATACAGTTCAAAAGAGGGTCACAGCACTCTTTCTCAAGCAAGGGTTGTTTATTCCAGCAGAGGCATACATGGCGACGTTTCGAGCCGTGTCAGCTCTTTATCCAGCCTTTGGCTTTGCCTTTGGCTGGATGAAGAGCTGACATGGCTCGAAACGTCGCCATGTATGCCTGAGCTGGAATAAACAACCCTTGCTTGAGAAAGAAGTGCTGTGACCCTCTTTTGAACTGTAAACTTACATTGATAAATGTGGAAAAGGAAGTTTCAAACAAGCCTATTTAATGATGATTTTTTTCTTAAAATTAGCTTTTATTAGGAATCCATAAAAAGGTCTAGTTGACACCTTGACTGACAGTTGTAATAAGTAATCTACGATTGGACTATGTGTTTCGGCACAATATGCTTTCCTCAAAGTCCAAAGCTGAAGTGACCGGCCAACCCATATATCTTATATCTGATATATGTGTTGTCTGGTCAGTTCAGCTTTGGACATTGAGGAAGAAACGCATAGTCCAAGCATGGATTACATATTACGACTCTCAGTCTTGGAGTCAACTGGACCTTTTAATGGATTTGTAATAAAAGCTAATTTTTAAGAAAAAATTGTCATCTGGTAGGTTTGCTTGAAACTACATTTTCTACACATGTATATATATATATATATATATATATATATATATATACAGTCTTGGCCAAAAGTATTGACACCCCTGCAATTCTGTCAGATAATACTTACCGTAGTTTCTTCCTGAAAATGCTTGCAATCACAAATTCTTTGGTATTATTATCTTCATTTAATTTGTCTTCAATGAAAAAACACAAAAGAGAATGAAGCAAAAAGCAAAACATTGATCATTTCACACAAAACTCCAAAAATGGGCCAGACAAAAGTATTGGTACCCTCAGCCTAATACTTGGTTGCACAACCTTTAGCCAAAATAACTGCGATCAACCGCTTCCGGTAACCATCAATGAGTTTCTTACAATGCTCTGCTGGAATTTTAGACCATTCTTCTTTGACAAACTGCTCCAGGTCCCTTATATTTGAAGGGTGCCTTCTCCAAACTGCCATTTATAGATCTCTCCACAGGTGTTCTATGGGATACAGGTCTGGACTCATTGCTGGCCACCTTAGAAGTCTCCAGTGCTTTCTCTCAAACCATTTTCTAGTGCTTTTTGAAGTGTGTTTTGGGTCATTGTCCTGCTTTAAGACCCATGACCTCTGAGGGAGACCCAGCTTTCTCACACTGGGCCCTACATTATGCTGCAAAATTTGTTGGTAATCTTCAGACTTCATAATGCAATGCACACGGTCAAGCAGTCCAGTGCCAGAGGCAGTAGAGCAACCCCAAAACATCAGGGAACCTCCGCCATGTTTGACTGTAGGGACCGTGTTCTTTACTTTGAATGCCTCTTTTTTTCTCCTGTAAACTCTATGTTGATGCCTTTCCCCAAAAAGCTCTACTTTTGTCTCATCTGACCAGAGAACATTCTTCCAAAACGTTTTAGGCTTTCTCAGGTAAGTTTTGGCAAACTCCAGTCTGGCTTTTTTATGTCTCGGGGTAAGAAGTGGGGTCTTCCTGGGTATCCCACCATACAGTCCCTTTTCATTCAGATGCCGACGGATAGTACGGGTTGACACTGTTGTACCCTTGGACTGCAGGGCAGCTTGAACTTGTTTGGATGTTAGTCGAGGTTGTTCATCCACCATCCGCACAGTCTTGCGTTGAAATCTCTTGTCAATTTTTCTTTTCCGTCCACATCTAAGCAGGTTAGCCACAGTGCCATGGGCTTTAAACTTCTTGATGACACTGCGCACGGTAGACACAGGAACATTCAGGTCTTTGGAGATGGACTTGTAGCCTTGAGATTGTTCATGCTTCCTCACAATTTGGTTTCTCAAGTCCTCAGACAGTTCTTTGGTCTTCTTTCTTTACTCCATGCTCAATGTGGTACACACAAGGACACAGGACAGAGGTTGAGTCAACTTTAATCCATGTCAACTGACTGCAAGTGTGATTTAGTTATTGCCAACACCTGTTAGGTGCCACAGGTAAATTACAGATGCTGTTAATTACACAAATTAGAGAAGCATCACATGATTTTTCTAACAGTGCCAATACTTTTGTCCACCCCCCTTTTTATGTTTGGTGTGGAATTATATCCCATTTGGCTTTAGGACAATTCTTTTTGTGTTTTTTCTTTGAAGACAAATTAAATGAAGATAATAATACCAAAGAATTTGTGATTGCAATCATTTTCTGGAAGAAACTGAGTATTATCTTACAGAATTGCAGGGGTGTCAATACTTTTGGCCATGACTGCACACATATATATATATATATATATATATATATATATATATATATATATATAAAAAAAATAGAAAAAAGAAATCAGCACAAACTTCACTCAAAGATGGGTGCAATATATCCTGTAAACTTGCAATGTCCAATGCAGTGTATTATACTTCCCAGAAAAAACAGGCAGCACTCCAGCGTCTTATCAACAACCGACAGGTTTAATATAGCCCCAAGTGGTGCGACGTTTCGACCTATAACAGCATGCTTGAGAAAGACCTGTTATAGGTCGAAACGTCGCACCACTTGGGGCTATATTAAACCTGTCGGTTGTTGATAAGACGCTGGAGTGCTGCCTGTTTTTTCTGGGATATATATATATATAAAGAGCGAAAAAGAGAAAAACTGACTGGGACATAGAAATGGACTTCCGAATGAAACAGGAATTGTTTCAACAGCTCTTTAAGCCATATTTATGAAGAGAAAAAGTGGGCAGAGATGGGAGGAAATGAACTAGTCTTCAACTGTTTAAGTTATAGCTGTAGGTTTACAGCTGGAGCATTCACCAATATTATTTTCTCTTGGCCTATTATTTGCTCAACATCAAGCCTACATAAAACTAAAGACTAAGGGGACTGTGTATCAGTTGAAAAATTAGGTGCATGAAGTGTTATGAAATAAAAAACATCAAGCAAATATTACTTACCCTTTGTGTCTTTTTTTATTTTCAATTGGACAATGACATGTCGTATCGGCAAATTGCTGCTAATCAATCAGTGGTCACGTGCTATACTGCTGACGCCAGTGATTGGTTGCAGCAGTCATTACAGATACATCAGTGGCAGCTTTAGGAAAGTAAATAATGACCAGAAGCAGCTAGGCTGTGTGCCCAAGCTGGTGCTTTTGCTGTGAATTTTTGTAAAAATGTGTATGGTTTATTGGTTAAACAGCAAAGTCAATGTGACTTTGTGTGTGCTGTGCGCATATCTGCACTTTGTAGCACAGCTTTGCAGGTGCAGATCAATCAGATCAAAGATCTGTAAAACTGCAGCTTGTCAATTATTGATCCATTTTTATTGAGCATTTTTCAAACCTCCAGTTTTATTGCATTACACCAAAACAGGTCAAGAACATGTGATTTTTTTATGTGTTTTTTTTCTGCAAAACAGATGCAGAATTTTCTGTAATAAATACTGACTGCATACACAGTGTGGGCACATAGCCTTATACCACTGGATCATTTGTGCTGGAGCTGCTGAGTAAGTATCAAGGGAACAATGGGAACAATACCTATTATGGATTACTATACAGGGCATGGTGCAGAACGGCGGTGCAGGAGGACAAAAGCGCTGCTGCACAGGTGACGTCAGTGGAAGCTCCGTGGCTCATCACTATGCATAAGTCACCCAGACATCACCAGCATGGTGAATCCTATGTTCTCCTGCGTCACCTATCTGCACCATACCTGGCATACTGTGACACTTTAGTGAGATTACACAGGGGGAGACACAAGGCATGAAGACAGCTGAGACACAGGGGAGTAGTGTGGGAAGGGGGTAAGAAGGAGCTGAGACAGCGCACTGTCGGGTGAGGGCTCAGACATTGCACTGCAGGGGGGGGCTGGAAACCACAGCGATTCAACATTGATAGCTCTTCCACTAAAACCAGCATCACAGTGACACTTTGTTTCAGGGAGCGGTTGAGGAAGTGCCTGCGGCCTCTCCCTTTGCTCGGTGATGTTCTGTGTGAGTATTCCAGCATGCACTCGCACGATATGGCAATAAGAATTTTGAGTTTTTTGGAAAAAACGTAAGTTATTAAACATTTTTCTCAAATGTATACAGCTTGTTAGCATTTGTACATCACTGGTAGTAGCTGAATTTTTTTCTAGTTGTTTGACCCAGCGTCCCTGCTGGCACCAGTTCACATTATGCCTGTGAGTGCTGTGCAGTTTTTTTCTCTTTTGTATCGTGTGGAGTTGCTGGCTCCATGCTGCAATTTGCACCCTCATCACCTACAGGTGATCTAGGGTCGAGATGGTGTCTGCCCACTGAGAAGTGGTATAGGGAGGAAAAGGAAGGCAGGGATGTCAGCGTTAGGACTCATCAGACCTGAAGTCACTTTGACGCAGTTGATGAGCAAACAGACATTGGCCAATGTATGTACTAAGAACTTCAGAAATAAAAAAATACGAATTTTGAGTTTTTTGAAAAAAACTTAAGTTTTTAAACTTTTTTCTCAAATATATACAGCTTGTTAGCATTTGTACATCACTGGTAGTAGCTGAGTGCTGCAGAGAATTTTTTTTCTAGTTATTTGACCCAGTGTCCCTGCTGGCACCAGTTCACATTATGTCTGTGAGTGCTGTGCAGTTTTTTCTCTTTTGTTAGATAGCATAGTTAGGGAGCCATAGGAAACTTTTAAACCAAGTATATTACGAAATAGTTTAGATTATAGGAATAAATTAGATACAAAGTCAGGGAAAAAATTGCTGACCCCGTACTAACTCTTTCATTGCACAATCTCATTGTCATTGTTGCCATCCACTGGTTTTCTATACGCAGATACACCCCTATGGTTTTATATACCAATTTATTTTTTTATTGGGTATATTTATCCTATTTTGGCGTTCATTACAGAGCTGAAAGGAATTACCTTCAATCTAACAAAATATATTGCCGCAGGGTCCTTGGCCTCCTTCAGCATCTTGGTTTCTCCTATGCCATCTTTTCCTGTGTCCCAGTGACATTTCCACCTGCATTTACCTTAAGACAGTAATTGGAAGTTATTTTGGTACCCAAACCCTTGAAGGGGCCTTCAGGTTATAATTATTGGCCAAAACAAATATATTTCGTTTTTTATAACTTACAAAAATATATACATTTTGTATTATGTATAATAAGAGATGCTGACAAACTAACCTACTTTTCTTACCGCTCTTGTAATGCCGCTTCCTTCTCTCAATACCTGCTTTGGTTATATGTATTTTTAGAGATTAATCCAATTTAGTTTCCCGGAGAAGAAATTCACTTGGATGGAGAAGCCTTGTTGTGCATTTATTTGTAGAAAATGAACCTAATAACATCAACATGATGCCTGTTTGTGTATTATTCACACAGGATCGCACATCTGTATTTTCTATAAATTCTTGTGAATTTTTTTGCCCATTATTTACAGAAAACTTAAAATATAACATGTTTTTTTATCTATGCATAAGATGTCCACATAAATATAAACATTTCTATTTTTTGTTAGCTTTGTGTAAGTACCGTATATACTCGCGTATAAGCCGACTTTTTCAGCCCAAAATTTGGGCTGAAAAGTCCCCCCTCGGCTTATACGCGAGTATACATATATACATATATGTATATATACATATATGTATATATACTGCAGCAGCCCCGGAGGTATACAGGCCCCCCCCATCAAGCTCCAGGGCCCCCCCCCTTGCGCGGCAACCTGTAAAGGAAAATCATACTTGCCAGTGTCCTGTCGCGCCGTCCGCAGCTGCCGACACGCGATCCCGGGCTTCATTCAGCGTCTTCCGCATTCCTTTAGTCGCGGGCAATGACGTCATTGCCCGCGACTACAGGAAGTTGGAAGCCGGAAGACGCTGAATGAAGCCCGGGATCGCGTGTCGGCAGCTGCGGACGGCGCGACAGGACACTGGCAAGTATGATTTTCCTTTACAGGCTGCCGCGCAAGGGGGGGGCCCTGGAGCTTGATGGGGGGGCCTGTATACCTCCGGGGCTGCGGCTGTATACAGCCCTGGGGCTGCGGCTGTATACAGCCCTGGGGCTGCGGCTGTATACAGCCCTGGGGCTGCGCCTGTATACAGCCCTGGGGCTGCTGCTGTATACAGCACTGGGGCTGCTGCTGTATACAGCACTGGGGCTGCTGTATACTACCTAAGGGCTGCTGTATACTACCACTGGGGCTGCTGTATACACCACTAGGGCTGCTGTATATACCTCTGGGGCTGCATATACCTCTGGGGCTGCATATGGGGCTGCATATACCTCTGGGGCTGCATATGGGGCTGCATATACCTCTGGGGCTGCATATACCCCTGGGGCTGCATATACCCCTGGGGCTGCATATACCTCTGGGGCTGCATATACCTCTGGGGCTGCATATGGGGCTGCATATACCTATGGGGCTGCATATACCTCTGGGGCTGCATATGGGGCTGCATATACCTCTGGGGCTGCATATGGGGCTGCATATACCTCTGGGGCTGCATATGGGGCTGCATATACCTCTGGGGCTGCATATGGGGCTGCATATACCTATTTGGCTGCATATACCTCTGGGGCTGCATATACCTCTGGGGCTGCATATGGGGCTGCATATGGGGCCGGGGCTGCATATACCTCTGGGGCTGCATATACCTCTGGGCTGCTGCTGTATACTACCACTGGGGAGGCTGCTGTATACCTCACTGCTGGGGGTTGTATACCTGTGCTGGAGTCCACCCTCGGCTTATACGCGAGTCAATAAGTTTTCCCAGTTTTTGGGGGCAAAAGTAGGGGGGTCGGCTTATACACGGGTCGGCTTATACACGAGTATATACGGTATATGATATCTAAAAATGTGACATAGTAGCAGATATGTACCATTAGGTTATTCATACTGTAAAATCCCTATGTATTTAACCCCTCTAGTGGTGGAGCCAATTTCCACCTTAATGACCAGACCAAATTTTACAAGTCTGACCAGTGTGAGGCCGGCTTCACATAACGATTTTGAGGCATCCGAGTGTATCCGTGTTCAATCGGATACAATCGGATGCAATTTTGCCTCCCATGTATCCCTATGGGGCTCGGATTGTGCATAAATCGGAAGGCAAAAAGGACACATCCGAGCACAATCCGTGCCCCATAGCAATACATGGGAGGCAAAATCGGATCCGAGTGTATCTGCTTCGACACGGATACACTTCATGGTGTGAAGCCAGCCTGAATATATGAGGTTATAACTCTTGAACGCTTCACTGGATCCCAGTAATTCTGACATTGTTTTTTCATGACATATTGGACTTTATGTTAGTGGTAAATTTAGGACAATATTTTTTTGCTGCAAAAAAAATGAATTTTGGCGAAAAGTTTTCAAATTTTGAATTTTTTATTGTTAAACTAGACAGTTAAATCACACAAACTAGTACATCAATAACATTTTCCACATGTCTACTTTACATCAGCGCAATTTTGGACACAATTTTTTTTGTTAGGAAGTTAGAAGGGTACAAAGTTCATCAGCAATTTCTCATTTTTACATCAAAATTTACAAAGCCACTTTTTATGGACCACATCACATTTGAAGTCACTTTGTGGGCTCTATGTGACAAAAGTGACATAATTGTGAAAACTGCACCCCTCAGACTGCTCAAAACCATATTCAAAAAGTTTATTAACCCATCAGCTGCTTCACAGGAATGAATGCAATGAGGAATGAAAACATAAATAAATTTACATTTTGCCTGCAAATGTTGATTTAGCCTCAATTTATTCAATTTTACAATGGGTAGCATGACAAATTGGACCCTGAAATGTGTTACCCGGTTTCTTATGAACGCGCCAATACCCCACATGTGGTCAGAAACCTCTGTTTGAACAAACGGGAGGACTCAGAAGGGAAGGAGCGCTATTTAAAATAGTTAACACAAATTTGGCTGAAATAGTTTGTGGGCACAATGTTGCATTTCAAGGGCCCCTAACGTACCTAAACAAAAGAAACACCCCACAGGTGATCCTACTTCTTAAACTAGACACCTCAAAGATTTTATCTATAGGTATAGTGAGCATTTTGAATCCACAGGTAAATCACAGAATTTGATAACAATAGGTCTTCATATTGAAAATTTCCTTTTTTTTTAGAAAGGTGTTGCTTTAACACCAAGTTTTCACTTTTACCAGAGGTAATACCATAAAGTGGACCCCACAGTTTGTTACCCTCTTTCTTATGAGTGTAGTGAAACCCCGCATGTAGTGAAAAAAGTTCTGTTTGGACAAATGGCAAGACTCAGAATGGACTGAGCAATATTTCAATTTTATTTTTAGTCAAAGAGTGACTGCATAGTACGCATGTGTGGGTGTTCTTTGACCTTTCCCCACGCCTGTGCATTACAGTAATGATACTACTGCTAATGTTGCTATTACTACTACCGTACTACCACCACTAATGCAACAGCAACTATTACTTCTTCTGTATTATCTATATATATATATAAAGCTAAGTATATGTGCATATGTATGTGTGTGTATGTGTATGTATGTATCATAGCTACATCATCTCCTTGTAGCTACGCCCTCTACATAGTTGTGCCCCTCCACATAGTACTGTCCTGGGACTAAATAGAGGGACAGAGATATGAAGAGGCAGGTTATTGTGGAGGAGGTGGGGCTACTGGGAGGGGGAGGGGCTATGTGGAGAGGGAAGCTATGAAGGGGCTGGGCTATGTGAAGGGGGTGGAGATACCAGAGGAGCAGGTCTATGTGGAAGTGGCAGAGCATGAAGGGGCTAAGCTAATGGGGAGGGTGGAGCTATACAGGGGTGTGGCTATTGGTAAGGTCAGAGCCATGAAGGAGTGGGACTACCAGAGGGGGTGGAGTTATGATACATACATATACACACATACATTCATTTATTACCATATATCGGCATTACTTCGGCAATGTCGGGCTCTATAACTAGTTTTATAAATATAGCACAAATGATGCCCCCATAATGAGATCTCTCCATATCGTTGTTGTAACAGCTCTCTGTGCTAAAATACTTAATAGAAATTCCAGAGAGAAAATGCAGTACCAATAAAATGAAGATTTATTGAATAAAAGCTATGCAAAAAAATGTTTTTATACAAAGAACCAGAGTCCAGTTTACGTGTTTCGAGGCTCACTGCCTCTTACTCATCACCAGCATATTTGAACTACTAGTCTACCTGGGCAGTGCAGCAAACATGCTTTATGTAGATTTAGTTTGTTGTATATTGCCATATAACCTAGTAGGACATTGTACAGCAACTAACAAATTGTTGGATTAATATGCAGAACATATAGTACATATGTCAGCCTATAATACAATAACAAATCATGTTTGTCAGAGATAAATGTTACCCTTCAACTTATTTGCATGAAGCGTCTACAATGAATTGCAGATACAAAGTTCGGTGACGGAGAATGGATTAATGGCACCTATTTTTTTACTTGCAGTTTGTAAGATAAAGTTAATATGTTTCCTTTTAGATAAAAAATGTGCATTGTAATTTAATGTTATATTTGTGTTAGTATTAACTTAGGATGATTTATCTCTTCTTAGCTATTAAAGGAATCACCTTTAAGTTAGCTATACCAGATGCAAAATGAATCAAAAGAAGGGAAAAATTCTAATTTGCAGAATTTAGGAAATACCGTATTTTTCGCTTTTTAAGACGCACTTTTGTTCCCCAAATTTTGGGGGAAAGTGGGGGGTGCGTCTTAAAAAGCGAACATACGGTGCAGGGGAGAGTGGGGGCAGCTCTAGAGTGTGTCCGGGGGCTGGGGCGGGCAGGCTGCGGGCTGTAGGAGGCAGCGGGAGGTCACGTGACCCCCGCTCATTAACTCATTTAATATTCACTGCACTGCCGCTGTCCATCACCTCGGTGCTGAAGCTAGCACCGAGGTATGGACAGGGGTGCAGGGCATATTAAATGTTCCTGCAGTCCCCCCCATCCTGGTACATGGCCCCCCTTGCTGCTGTGCAAAAAATAACAAACATTTTATACTTACCTCTCCAGCGCTTGCCTCAGTCTTCAGTGCCTCTCTCCCTGACTGCCGCAATCTCCCTCCGAGGTCCCGGAGAAGCCGGTCATGTGATCGGGTGCACACTGATGACTGCAGTGCGGTGATGTCATCAGTGTGCACCCGATCACATGACCGGCTTCTCCGGGACCTCGGAGGGAGATTGCGGCAGTCAGGGAGAGAGGCACTGAAGACTGAGGCAAGCGCTGGAGAGGTAAGTATAAAATGTTTGTTATTTTTTGCACAGCAGCAAGGGGGGCCATGTGCCAGCCCTGGGGGACAAGTGTGCCAGCCCTGGGGGACAAGTGTGCCAGCCCTGGGGGACAAGTGTGCCAGCCCTGGGGGACAAGTGTGCCAGTCCTGGGGGACAAGTGTGCCAGTCCTGGGGGACAAGTGTGCCAGTCCTGGGGGACAAGTGTGCCAGCCCTGGGGGACAAGTGTGCCAGCCCTGGGGGACAAGTGTGCCAGTCCTGGGGGACAAGTGTGCCAGTCCTGGGGGACAAGTGTGCCAGTCCTGGGGGACAAGTGTGCCAGCCCTGGGGGACAAGTGTGCCAGCCCTGGGGGACAAGTGTGCCAGTCCTGGGGGACAAGTGTGCCAGTCCTGGGGGACAAGTGTGCCAGCCCTGGGGGACAAGTGTGCCAGCCCTGGGGGACAAGTGTGCCAGCCCTGGGGGACAAGTGTGCCAGTCCTGGGGGACAAGTGTGCCAGCCCTGGGGGACAAGTGTGCCAGCCCTGGGGGACAAGTGTGCCAGCCCTGGGGCGGAGGTGCCAGCCCTGGGGGGCGTGTGCCTGCCCAGGGGGACGTGTGCCTGCCCAGGGGGACGTGTGCCTGCCCAGGAGGACGTGTGCCTGCCCAGGGGGACGTGTGCCAGCCCTGGGGACAAATGCCAGCCCTGAGGGACGTGTACCAGCCCTGGGGGGCATGTGCCAGCCCTGGGGGGGATGTTTGAGAGCCCTGGGGGGAATGTGCCAGCCCTTGGGGGCATGTGCCATCCCTAGTGGATGTGTGAGAGCCCTGGGGGGCATGTGCCGGCCCTGGGGGACGTATGCCAGCTCTGGGGCGGAGGTGTCAGCCCTGGGGGGTATGTGCCAGCCCTGGGGTGGCATGTGCCAGCCCTGGGGGGCATGTGCCTGCCCAGGGGGAAGCGTGCCTGCCCAGGGGGATGTGTGCCTGCCCAGGGGGATGTGTGCCTGCCCAGGGGGATGTGTGCCTGCCCAGGGGGACATGTGCCAGCTCTGGGGCGGAGGTGCCAGCCCTGGGGCGGAGGTGCCAGCCCTGGGGCAGAGGTGCCAGCCCTGGGGTGGAGGTGCCAGCCCTTGGGGCATGTGCCAGCCCTGAGGGACGTGTACCAGCCCTGGGGGGCATGTGCCAGCCCTGGGGGATGTTTGAGAGCCCTGGGGGGAATGTGCCAGCCCTTGGGGGCATGTGCCATCCCTAGTGGATGTGTGAGAGCCCCGGGAGACGTATGTCAGCCCTGGGGGATGTGTGCCAGCCATAACCAGAATAAGGGGGCCATATCTAGTATGGGGGAGCTATATCCCAGGATGAGGACCATGTACCAGGAAGAGGGGGCTATAAGAGACATATACCCCATATGATTTGTAAGACGGACACTGACCTTATAAGACGGACCCCATTTAACATTAAAAATAATTTTTTTCTCTTTTGCTTCACCAAATTTGGGGGTGCGTCTTATAATCAGGTGCGTCTTATAAAGCGAAAAATACGGTAAATATACACAAGAACTTTTGCTACATTAGGTTTTTCTGTACTGTAAAAGCAATGAAATTGAACAGTAAATTGAAACTCCTGTGCCAAGATGTAAAACTGTCACTTAGGCTAGGGTCACACTTGCAGATTTTACATGCGTTTTTGAGACTTGCATTTTTTGAAAACGCATGCAAAAACGCATCTATAGGCCCCCATGCAAAAAAACGCATGCCCCAATAGCAAAAACGCATGTCTAACTGTTCCATGCGTTTTTGGGATGCATTTTTGGCTCAGCACCTAAAAATATTGCAAGCTGTGTTTTTGGTGCTTTTTCAAAAATGCATGCGTTTTTTAACATGGGGCCCTATGGGAAACGCATGCGTTTTTATGTGGCACTAAATGGTACATGTGTTTTTGCATGCGTTTTTTAAGGGTCCCCCACACCTATCAGCAAAAACGCATGCAAAAACCCAGGCTGCCAAAAAGCACCTTAAAAAAATGCACGCCAAGTATGGCCCTAGCCTTAGTCTTTTTCATAATTCTATGTGGTCAAGCACTTATTGACAGGTGTGTGCTAACTACCTGTCTGTGTTGCTGGTCCCAGAACTACTGTTGGCAGAAATGTTCACTTTTTCTGTGATGTCAGGGCAGTTCCTTCCCTTCCACTCTGATCTGTTGATGGAACATGACAGCTGACACCATCTGTTCTGCTTCAGCCAACATGACAGTGATGTTCTGTCAACAGGGCAGACTGGAGAAGAAGGAACTACTCTGTCTCTGCGACGTCACAGGAAGTGCAATAATCATTCCCAGGAGCAGTTCTGTGAACCGGTACAGATTCTGTGAGCTGATAAATTTAGGCACATAACAGAACAAACAGGTAATTAGCAACTACCTGCCAATAGGTGTTTGGTCCCATATTGGAAAAAATGGCCAGAATAACCCTTTAATATCCAACGAATATTACTTTATCCCCCATGTAGTAGAAGGGTAACAAGACCCCATTAGACTTCAGAACCCAGTTATAGCTGCAACTTTTGCATCTCTACAGTTATACAACTAGCACGATAAGTAGAAAATATTGTGCTATTGCTGCTCTACTAGAGAAAATATATAGTTCCTATACATGAGTTAGTATTTGCAGTCAAACAGCTAAAAGCTTAATTGCCATCCTAGAGTTCCTCTATTGACTCTCTGCTTAAGAATTTATTTGGGCATCAAATTTTCTGGTTGGTATTCAAGTAATCTCTATGTTCTTATATGCAGCATAGTAGACTTGGTACCTGAAGGTGTGGGATTAAGATTCTTATCAGTGATGAGCGACTTTGCATAATGTTGCTGACACTTTTGATGAATTTCTCAAGTGGGCATTGCCACTCCCCACCTAAACTTGACTTCTTCCCAGATATACCTTGGCTGACCCAAAGTGGCGTGAAAATGTAACATTTCACACTTTTCAAATATTTTGAAAATTTCTAAAGTACTTTGAGCCAGAATTCTAACTTAAATACTTTGATTATTCGGTGACCAAGACTTATTTCCACATTGTTAATGAATGCTTGAGGCTAAAGGCCTCCTTTACAGATAGACTATGTTCAACCCTAGCTTAATGTATTAGAGGCGTTGACTGCTGATCTGCAATTTTATATCCAAATATGTACATTTTTTAATTAACTTATTCTCAAATTCTATGGAAAGTAAATGTGTTCATACACATTATAGCTATATACAAATAATTACACAACTTTGGTGAGACTGGTTGACCATTAAATGGCTACTAGTTGTTGATGATGATGTTCATTTGACAAGGAGAAAGCATTAATAATATAATAATAATAATAGTAATAACAATCATACATTTTTAATTATATAGCGCCAACATATTCTGCAGCGCTTTACAATACAGTGGTTCATAAACAAAAAATATACAATACAATACAGTAAGTTATTCCAGTAGAGAAAGAATACAGTACAATAATTGGGTACAATACAATAAGCATAGAATCAATGTAAAAAATGCAATACAATAAATAAAGCAAAAAATAAAGGTGACCGTGCTCAAAAGAGTTTACAATCTACAACAGGATAGGGATTACACAAAGTACAGGGGCTTATTTCACTGATGGTCCAGGCATCTTGAGGAAATGGGGAATAGAAATAAAGTTGCATGAATGGTCATCAATCTGTGTAGAGTTTTTGGGTTTGGTGGAGTTTCAAGAAGAGTTATGTCCAGAGAGATCGTGAACAGGCTAAATACAGTGCAAAGAAATTTTATTAGGGAGCATGATAGGCCGCCTTAAAAAGATGTGTTTTTAGGGAGCGTCTGAAGCCATGCAAGTTGTGGAAAGTCCTAATTTCTTGGGGTAGTGCATTCCAGATAATTTGTGTAGCTCGGGAGAAGTCTTGGAGCCGGGAGTGGGAAAATCGGATTAGTGCAGATGTTAGTCTAAGATCATTTGTAGAACTTAGAGAACGGATGGGGTGATAGACAGAGATGAGGGAGGAGATGTAGGGAGGAGCTTTGTGGGTGAAAACAAGCAGTTTGAATTTGATCCTGTAATGTACAGGCAGCCAGTGCAATGACTGGCACAGAGCGGAGGCATCTGAGTAACGGTTGGCCAGATGGGTGATCCTGGCTGCTGCATTAAGGATGGGCTGAAGAGGGTAAAGTTTAGAGAGGGGGGAAGCCAATTAATATGGAAGTGCAGTAGTCAAGGCCGGAGTCGATTAGGGCCACGGTGAGGGTTTTTGTTGTTTCCATGGTGAGAAAGGGGCAGACTCTAGAGATGTTCTTCAGGTGTAAACGACAAGACTGGACGAGATACTGTGTATGGGAGGGGAAGGAGAGATTAGTGTCAAACATAACACCCATATATCTAGAGGGTTGAGAATGCGCACATAGGGTCTTATCCTTTATAGGCAGGTAAATGTGAAAAATCAGATTTGCTCACCTGGTCAGGTTGTGTAGCACACAACCAGCGTAATCGCTCGAACAATGCAGCTGCTGCAGGGACTGTACTTCCACGAGGTGCGGTGCTGTGATCAGGTATTTTGGACGAAGTACCTTAATGTCCGCGCTGCTGCCAGAGAGGAAAATACACCAACGACACTGGGACGTCTGAGTACTGGTAGTAGAGGTTTATTTCCAACGCGTTTCGGAGCCACGTACCGAGCTCCTTCCTCAGGGAACATCCCTCAGGATGTTCCCTGAGGAAGGAGCTCGGTACGTGGCTCCGAAACGCGTTGGAAATAAACCTCTACTACCAGTACTCAGACGTCCCAGTGTCGTTGGTGTATTTTCCTCTCTGGCAGCAGCGCGGACATTAAGGTACTTCGTCCAAAATACCTAAACATAACACCAGACAGCGAGCCTGCTGCCAAGGAGTTATTGTGGTGCCGCAGATTGAGAGAGATATGTCAGATTTAGGGAGGTTAGTGGAGGGCAGGAGCAAAAGAAGTTCAGTCTTGGAAAGGTTGAGTTTCAAATAGAGAGCAGATATGATGTTGGAAACTGCAACCAGACAGTCATTGGTGTTCTGTAAAACCGCAGAGGTAAGGTAAGGGGCTGAAGTGTATAATTGTGTGCCATTTGCATAGAGATAGTACTGGAATCAAAATCTGCTGATGGTGTGTCCAATCCGGGCTGTGTAGAAAGAAGAGAAGAGGTCCGAAGACTGAACCCTGAGGGACCCCAATAGTGAGAGGAAGAGGGGAGGAAGTGGAGCCAGCGAATAATACATGAAAGAACGGTCAGAAAGATAGGAAGAGAGCAAGGAGAGAACAGTGTCCTTTATGCCGATGGAGTGCAGCATACAGAGTAGGAGATGGTGGTCAACAGTGTCAAAAGCTGCAGAGAGGTGTAGAAGAATAAGCAGAGAGTGGTCATCATTACGTTTTGCCGTCAGAAGGTCATTGGTCACTTTCATGAGGGCCGTTTCTGTAGAGTGAAGGGGGCGGAAACCAGACTGTAATGAATCTAGAAGAGAGTGAGTGGAGAGGTAACGGGTGAGTCGGGTGTAGACCAAGCGCTCCAAGAGTTTATAGATGAAGGGGAGATTAGAGACTGGTCTTTGTGCAGAATGGGTCAAGAGAATTTTTCTTTAATAATGGAGTAATGATAGAGGGTTTGAAGAAGGAGGGGAAGATGGCAGAAGAGAAGGAGAGGTTGAAGATTTTGGTTAGTTGAGACGTGATGACCCAAAAGAGAGACTGGAGTAGGTGTGAGGGAATGGGGTCAGTGGTGCATTTAGTGGGATGAGAGGAACAGAGGATCCTGGTGACTTCTTCTTCTGTAACTAGGTCAAATGTGGAGTGGGAGCCAGAGGAGATGTGGGACAGAATGGGAGCAACTGCACTTGGAGGCTGTGAGCTGATTTCCTCGTTGATGTTGTCTATTTTCTCCATAAAGTAAGAGGCCAGATCATCAGCACAAAGGTCAGTGATAGGGGCCTGCACTTTAGGACTGAGGAGAGAGTGAAAGGTGTCAAAGAGTTTTTTTGGATTGTTGGATAGTGAGAAGATCAGGGTGGTGAAGTAGGTTTATTTGGCAAGGTGAAGAGCAGAGTTGTAGGTTTTTAACATGAATTTATAATGGATAAAGTTTTCTGGTGTGCGAGTTTTCCTCCACAGGCGTTCAGCACTTCTAGAGCATCGCTGGAGGAATCAGTTTGTGATGTGAACCAAGGCTGTTTTGTTCTATGTTTGGAGGTTCTGAGGGTGAGGGGCACTGCTTGGTCCAGGGTACTTCTGAGAGTGTCATGGTAGTGACTTACTGCCAGATCTGGACAGGAGAATGAGGAGATTGGGGACAGTGATGAGATGAGAGAGTCTGTGAGTGCAAGAGGGTTAATGGCCTGTAGATTTCTGGATGTGTGATAGGTAGGGGTAGGCTATGGTGATCGAGGGTTAGTCAGCGTGAAGTAGAGAATGTTGTGGTCAGAGAGGGGAGGAGGTGAATTATCTAAGGAGGAGGTCGAGCAGAGCCGGGTAAAGATTAGGTCAAGGGTGTTACCATCTTTGTGTGTCTCAGAGGTTGAGAGCTGTGAGGCCAAGAGATGTGGTTAGACATAGGAGATGGGATGCAGATGGGGAGATGGAGTTGTTTATGGGAATGTTGAAGTCTCCCTGAATGAGGGTTGGTAATTCTGAGGACATGAAGTGCGGCAGCCATGCTGAGAAATGATCAAGAAACTGGGCAGGTGACCTGGCAGTACACCTAGGACCTTGCAATCTGGCCAGTCAGGTGGCCACTAGCGATCATGTGGTTGTGACGTGTCGCCATCTGATTGGCCAGATCGTTACCGGCCATCTGATTGGCTGGAAGTCACATGTCTTTGTCCGGTGATCGCAGGTCTTCTGGGACGGTCCCGGGGTCTTCTTTGCCTGTCCCGGTGTAGGCATCGGAAGGTGAGTATGTAATTTTATTATTTTTAACAACTTTTATTCACTTTTAGGGTACTTTCACAGTGTATCTATAGATACACTGCGAAAGTAATCGGACTCGCTATACTCGCAACGAGTACCGAATACCAGGACCTACTCGTTGCGAGTATAGCGAGTCTGAATATTGCGGTACTCGCTCATCCCTAGTAATAAGGTTAGTGGGGTTTCTGTGTGAGGTGGGAGAGGAATTGAAGTTTGCAGAGGGCAGACCAGGGTTGTGAGAGATATCATCTGAAAGGAGCAGCAGCAAAAGCAGAAAGAGCAGATAGTTTTTGGATTTATAACTTGTTTTTTTATGACAAACTTTGGAATATGATGAGCTGAGAGTCTTTAGTAAACTGAAGATAGCATGGGAGCTGTACATAGGGTAGTAGAGAGGGGCTGATGTGAATGAGTGGTGATGGAGGGGAAGTAGGGTGATAAAAGTTGGTGGTGAGAGCACATAGGAAAACAAACAATGAAATCAAAGACATGGTATAGATTAGAAGTGAATAGAGTTATACACATTGTTTTAGTGGCCTCTGTATGTCATTACCTTCCAGTCTATCCCAGTCTATTCCATTCAATTCTGGTTACTTTCTGGTCTATTTCATATTTTGTCATTTTAAATCAGGCACTTTGTAGCAGACACGTCTGGAGCAGACTAGAAGCATCCCCAGAGGTAGTTGTAAAGATTTTTTTTTTTCCAGCAACACTATTTGTAGAAAAATTAAAAAAAGCCTTTATTTAGAACATCCGTTAAATGCAATTGGTTATTTTATATTTAAGTCTTTTATTGCTCAGTTGCTGTGAAAGTATTGACTTGTATGCACTTGTTTATACTAATAAAGATATTTGAATATAGAGCATCCGTTAAAAATAGATTTCATATGCAGATAAAAGCGTACAGAGGCTTATGCGTTTCGGATCATATTTGATCCTTAGTCATAGCATAATAAACTGGACTCAAAGTTGCACTTTTCAAGAGATCATGAACAAAGGTAACACCCACTAGACACGATTGTTTTGTAATTAAGTCTGGACTCACAATTTTCACAGACATCAATACAATCCTCTGATGAATTTATCTCATCAAATATAAAATAGTATGTGATATTTAGCTACAATACATCTATTTTTCCCATTAGTTTATCTGTCCCATATACTCTTATTATATTATCTCAAAATATTATTCAGTTTTTAAAAATCAGTATGACTACCGTATATACTCGTGTATAAGCCGACCCGTGTATAAGCCGACCCCCCTAATTTTGCCCCCAAAATCTGGGAAAAACTATTGACTCGTTTATAAGCCGAGGGTGGACCCCAGCACAGGTATACAGCCCCCAGCAGTGTGGTATACAGGCCCCCCTGATGGTATACAGGCCTCCCCAGTGGTAGTATACAGCCCCCAGCAGTATGGTATACAGCAGCCTACCAGTGGTATATACAGGCCCCAGCAGTGTTACAGCAGCCTTCCCAGGGTATATACAGCAGCAGCCCCAGGGTATATACAGCAGCAGCCCCATGGTATATACAGCAGCAGCCCCAGGGTATATACAGCAGCAGCCCCATGGTATATACAGCAGCAGCCCCATGGTATATACAGCAGCAGCCCCAGGGTATATACAGGCCCTCATCAGTATACAGGCCCCCCATCAGTATACAGGCCCCCCCATGGTATATACAGCAGCAGCCCCATGGTATATACAGCAGCAGCCCCATGGTATATACAGCAGCAGCCCCATGGTATATACAGCAGCAGCCCCAGGGTATATACAGGCCCCCATCAGTATACATGCCCCCCCCATGGTATATACAGCAGCAGCCCCATGGTATATACAGTAGCAGCCCCATGGTATATACAGCAGCAGTCCCATAATATATACAGCAGCAGCCCCAGGGTATATACAGGCCCCCATCAGTATACAGGCCCCCCATCAGTATACAGGCCCCACCCATGGTATATACAGCAGCAGCCCCATGGTATATACAGCAGCAGCCCCAGGGTATATACAGGCCCCCATCAGTATACAGGCCCCCCATCAGTATACAGGCCCCCCCCCCATGGTATATACAGCAGCAGCCCCATGGTATATACAGCAGCAGCCCCAGGGTATATACAGCAGCAGCCCCAGGGTACATACAGCTGCAGCCCCAGGGTATATACAGGCCCCCCATCAGTATACAGGCCCCCCCCATGGTCCGGAAACCTGTAAAGGAAGATGATTATACTTATCGCTGTCCGGCTGCCATCCCCGCTCTGCATCGCGATCCTCCATCTGCATCGCGATCCTCCATCTTCATTCACCGGCTTCCGACTTCCTGTGTTCTGCGCCGAATGACGTCATTATCGGCGCCGACAGGAAGCCAGAAGATGGAGGAGCGCGATGCAGATGGAGGATCGTGAAGCAGAGCGGGGACGGCAGCGGGACAGCGATAAGTATAATCATCTTCCTTTACAGGTTTCTGGACCATGGGGGGGGCCTGTATACTGATGGGGGGCCTGTATACTGATGGGGGGGGGGCGCCCGTATAGTGACTCGCGTATAAGCCGAGGGGGTAACTTTTCAGCCCAATTTTTGGGCTGAAAAACTCGGCTTATACGCGAGTATATACGGTACATAGTATTCTGAGACTATACAACTCCGTCCTCATTATCTTATACCTTATATCTTATACTTTGTAGCAGACACGTCTGGAGCAGACTAGAAGCAGCCCCAGATATCTTCAAAAAAGTGAATTCAGGTGAGGAGCAGAGGGGAGGGAACTGGACTTCATTAGTCAATCACCAATCAGGCCATAGACACATGGTGATTCACAGTCAGCAAACGCAAAGGATCATAAAACAGTAAGGGGCAGTGAAATGGGGAGGAGAGGTACATTCGTAAAATAATGCAATATATTTCAGTAGTGAAAATGCAATCAGATAACCAGCAAAGCTGGGAACAGAACTATGTAGTTAAAAGTACCACAGATATTTTAAGCGGGGAAATTGCATCACATAAGCAGCAAAGCTTCGTGCTGAACTATGTAGTTAAACGTACCTGTAGGGAGACACAGAATCAACATGATGATTAGGTGATAATCACAGCAATGCAGAAGGAGTATGATACATGGCAGATGATGGAGCCCAGTTGCTTCATATCATGTAATTTCTGGTCTGTTTCATATTTTGCCACTTTAAATCAGGCACTTTGTAGCTGACATGTCTGGAGCAGACTTAAAGCAGCCCAAGATAGCATATTGACATTCAAAATGTCATTCCTTTTTTTTCTGGAAGTAGATAAGCCATTACCAGAGATGTTACCATTTTTTGTTTGCCAAATCCGGTATCTTGTTGCCCCTCGGCAGGTCAGCAATCAAAGATGGTGGCTACTGAAAGTGCTTGGCCACCATAATGGTACATTTACACGCGGCCACAGGAAGGTAGGAACAGGCAGGCATCGGACACAAATTGTGCCTGTTGCCTTGAAAAGACCTCGATGTGGCTGCGTGTAATTCAGGACTTTCCTTCCTTCAGGGAAGACACAGGAAGGAAAGTCCTGAATTACACGCAGCCACATCGTGGTCTTTTCAAGGCAACAGGCACAACTGTGTCCAATGCCTGCCTGTTCCTACCTTCCTGTGGCCGCATGTAAATGTACCATTAGGGATATTGGGGTAAATAGTGAGAACTTGATAACTGATACCGGTATCACTTTAATTACTGATAAAGGAAGATCAATAGTAAAAGCTTTGTTAGCTTTGTGAACATCTCAATTGGGATATTTGGAAGTGTGTAAATAAAAATGATAAAAAATATATCAAAAAGAACATTTAATAAGCCTTTGTCTTGCTTTTGTAATCCTTTGCACGTATTATGTTTTTCACGACTTTGGTTTGAAAATTCAGTACATAATTTGATTGACCTGTCATTTTATTAATAACAGTGGAAAACAGAAAATGAATCATTTAAATTATCTCACATAATTTAAAGAACATAGTCAATTTGCATTGTAATAGCGTGCCATGTTCATTCTTGTAGGCCAAATTTAATAAATATGTGTTCTCTGGATAGTAGATAAATGCATTACTTGCAAATAAATGAGGATTAGAATGACTTCTGTTTATATGTGCCAGCACATCCCTTGGAATATTTATGTCTTGTCCCACAGGTGCAATATTGCAAACAGGATATCAGATTGAAAAGAATTTATGCACAGACCGGTGTCATGGAATAAATAGAGTATGCTTTGGGAAGGGAACAATGTTGTATGTATCAAATCATCATAGTGCATAGAAAACCACCATTTTATTAAAGATGGAATGTATAAATAAAATAGTAGAATCATGGGACTATAAAATGAAATCAGATAAAATATTATTATTACTTGTATTATTATTATAGTTATTATAATTATTATGCAGAATAACATATGTAACAGTAAATTGAAAAATATATAGAATACAAATATATTCAGGATATCTTTTTACTATACAAATACTGTTCACATACTGCTATATGGGTGGTATTTTTTCAACTTACATGCCATGCTCCTGTGTCCTATAAACAACATATATCACCAGTTCACATGACAGGTAATATATAGTTGTGTTCAAAATAATAACAATGTGTTCAATAACATGAGTTCAGCGTAAAATCTTTATACCGTAATAGTTTTTATCTCCATGCATTGGGAACATTGCACACTGTTTTCTAAATAAAAACACAAAGAGAAATGTATATAATTTTTAACTACTTTACAGAAAATAACAAAACATGAAATTAGGTAGTTTAAAAAATAGCAGTGTCTGCATTTGTCTTTACAAATTCAAAATATGTACTTTTTTGGGGGATTTAGTATTCCTGTGAATCACTAATCTAATATTCGTTTTGTGTAACCACAGATTTTTAGAACAGCTACACATCTACGTTGCAGAGTTAAACAATTTCTGACACCTGTCAACTGTCATTCCAGTCCAGGATGCTTTGACTACATCCCACAATTTATTTGCATTAGTTGGGTTTGCCTCAGAAACCATTAAGGTCGGGTGATTGGGCCAAACACTTCATAACCTCAATTTTGTTGCAGTGGAACAAAGATTTTGCTTGTTTACTGGTGTGTTTAGGGTCGTTATCATTTTCAAACACCTATTTGAAATGCATTTACTCTTCAGCGCAAGGCAACATGACCTCTTCAAGTATATTAATATATGCAAACAAGTCTATGATCCCTGGTATGCATTAAAAAGGCCAGCACCATGGTAAGGTGGGGTCACACATAGAAATCCGCTTTGGAAGTGATTTCATGACCATCCCTTTTTTTTTGGGGTGCTTTTTGAGCCTCCTACACCCTGAACGTTTTGGACTTAGTCATTTTTTGACCAAAATCTCAAAAACGGATCCGTTTTTTAAGGCACCAAAAAAAACAGATCCGTTTTTCCATAGGGCCCATGTAAAAAAAAAATTTTTTTTTTTTTTTTGAAAAACGGACATAGCAATGTTTTAAGTGCAGAAAAAACGACAGGTGTTTTTACATCCAATCCGTTTTCTATCAGTTTTGGACTTAGAAAAAAAAAACGCCAAAATGAAGCCAAAACGGACCAAGGGCTTATGTGTGACCCTAGCCTAAGAGAAACATGCCCATATCATGATGCTTGCACCATCATGCTTTACCATCTTCAAGTGTACCGTGGCTTGCATTCAAGTTGGGTGTCGTATGAAAACTGTCTGCTGCTGTTGGACCCAAAAAATATTCCTATGCTGAGATAATCTTATAAATGTACTCCTGCTATGTTCTGTGTAATGGCTGTGTATGACCATACAGGGACATTGTCTGATCATGCTACATTTCCTGGGCAGGAGGAGGTGATAAAAGAGACTATACAGATATTATAGCACAGGATCACACCTGCTTTTTTTGTGAGGCAAAGCATTTCCCTGTTTGTTTTTAAAACATGTATTACTTCAAATTAAAAATTATGTGTGAGCATGTGCTGTAATTTCTGTATACATTTTTACGTCTTCCCTTGGCCAAGAGCTGGGGTATGATTAGACCATGTCTCTGCACGGTCAGACACATCCATTACACACTACTTAGCAGGGACACTTATATAAGATTATCTCAGCACAGGAGCTGTGGTGTGATCAGAGCATGTCCCTTAGGTCAGATACGGCCATTACACAGTACATAGCAGGGATACATATATAAGATTATCTCAGCACAGGAGATGTGGTATGATCAGACCATGTCCCTGAAACAAGAAAAGATATCAGCTGCATACTAACACCAAGCATATATGAAATAGTATGCTGGCTAATGAATGCTACGGCATTGATATGTGTAAAGCTATTCAAGTGTGAATGGGACATAAAGGCATTGCAGAAAACTGCTTCATGATACAAAGAAAAAAATGAGAACTTAGCTAATGCAATGGTCAAAGCATGTGAGCCCGGTAACCAGCATCAAGCTGTCTCATCTAACCGGGTCCTATCCTTGTGCCTCTACCTGTGGTAGAAATTGCATGTATGGGTGTCTATGCCACTAAGTGCAATTAAAAACCTGTGTGTATGGGTGTGTACAGGACCTAAGCTACAATAAGATGAAGAGTCTCAACATGACTACAGGGTGGGGGAGTGTATATGATCAAAAAACATATCAACATTAACATTGAGTACCACCAGCGACACTTCTCTGTGTGAAAGATGCTAGCCAAAAGAACATGAAGCAAGAAGAAAGAAGAAAAAAGAAACACGCAGGTTTTTAATTGCACTTAGTGGCATAGACACCCATACACGCAATTTCTACTGCAGGTAGAGACACAAAGATAGGACCTGGTAAGATGAGACACCTTGACGCTGATTACCGGGCTCACATGCTTTTGCCATTGCATCAGCTAAGCTCTCATTTTTTTCTTTGTATAATGAAGCAGTTTTCTGCTATGCCTTTATGCCCATTCACACTTGAATAGCTTTACACATATCCATGCCATAGTATTCATAAGCCAGTAACTAGAGACTGCAAAACCCGGTCATGTACATAGTCGTTTAATTTGAAAACTGTATTTCTTTTGCGAAACTTATAGACTTTCATGAGGACGTTACCTTTGTTGAGCCTGGACTGAAACCTGTTAAGCCAGAGGATCTTTTAATAATGCTTAATGTGATAAGACATGTTTTGCAACGTTTAAAGTAAAGAGCCTCCCATAAAGGGAAGAAAAGTATTGCGTAATGTTGTGTGAATAAAAATGTTCTGGTTGTTGTTAAAGCATACAAAAATTGAACTCTGTACTGGGTAGGGGTATAAACACTTGCGGACAAGTGTGTTTCACCAAGGGGGAATGTGGCGCCCCATTGGTCAGTGCACCACTAAAGGGGTACTACACCCAGATTAGTGTGTGTGGCATCCCTGTCAACAGGGGATGATAATGTTAATCTGAGGCCTCATCCCTGCATTCATACACTTAGGTTGGGGGACCTTTTCAGGAAAGTTTAGCTCTGAGCCGCCAAACCCAGTGGGTTGTAGGCCTTTCAAATAGCCCCGACCTGGTCCGACACGCACGTCCCCACCAGGAGCTCCAAACCGGGTTGAGCCCCTTAGAGAGAGAGGGGTAACCTTTATATACCCAACGGGCTTAGTAGGAAGAGGGCTCTGTGCAGAGCCATGCACAGATAGTAAGGAGAGTGCAGTTAGTGAAAGGGACAGAGGTTGTTACCAGAAGGAACATCAGAGAGGGCCTCAGAGAGACTTAGCATTCTTTGATGACTACCCGGCCAGCTACCCGTGACTGTGTGACTGTGTACCGATGAGAACTGCCTTGACAAGTTGCCAGTAAATACCCGTGCAGAGCAAGAAGGTCTCCCATGTCTCATTTCTACTAAGTTGATCACCTGTCTTCCTCCGCCTTTCCCAGTGTTAAACCATTTCTTTACCTCTCTGTCCTGGGGACTTCGCTTTGTCTGCAGGGAGCAACATCATCCAGCTGCCTACCCATCATCCCTGGAGGTCTGCTGGCAGCGCTGGTGCCATCACCAGATACTGCAGGTGGCGTCACGTTAAAAAAACTTTTTATCATTCTATTTTTACTAAACCCCTTTTTCGTGACCACCAGGGACCGGCCACCAGTAACAGTCCCTTAAAGCTACGCCCGGGATCCGAGTACCATGGCCCTGAGGTGCGTCAATTGCATGGTCCTTTAAAGAGATATTCTCTAGTTGTCTCTTAAGCAAATCATATCTCTGCAATCTCCTTACTTCCTCGTTGCTTTGCTGGCACGATGACTCCTCATTGAGAGACAGTAGCTCCATTCAGTTTTATACTTTAATAGAAGAATTTATTAATATCATAATTGATAGGTCTATCGCTGTGTATTTTGAGGCTAAACTGTGATCACTATATTTATATTTACTAATGCAGAAAAAGAGTCCAATGACCGGGCACTACACCTGTGGAGCTCTGCTAAAAGCCTGTCGGCTATCCCCGGTGCCTGGTGTTGCACAGCCTTAAATAAATAATCAGAGATTCAAAAAGAGAATAAAGAAAGGCGGCACTCACCGTATAGGCTGGTGGAAGGGTGTTTTAATCCAGGAAAATCAATCCATTAAAACATTGTTAGTGCGGTGGGGAGAGGGAGTGAGAGGCCGACGGCCTCTCACTCCTCTCCCCACCCCACTAACAATGTTTTAATGGATTGATTTTCCTGGATTAAAACACCCTTCCACCAGCCTATACGGTGAGTGCCGCCTTTCTTTATTCTCTTTTTTGAATATTTATATTTACATAAATTGATAACAAGGAATTTGAACAAGCACACCACTTAGGAAAGTGACCGTGATTAGGAGAACTGTTCTGTAAAGCGCCATAATTATTTAGGACTAATAAAAGTGCTGTGCACATTCACACAGGCTCTGATGGCCTCGCTCCTAAGAAACAAGCTGTACACTATGTAAGATAAAAGAACTCACAGCAGAATCAGAAAAAAAGAAAATACAAGTCAATTGTAAACTTGCTTACTTTCATTCTAACTAAAGCAATTAATAACATGAGAATACCACTTTAAGGAAAAACTTCCAAATGGTCAAACTTTAATATTATTGCATTGAAGCAAGTGAATTCTTTTTAATTTTCATACCTATAGATATGACTTTGTGTCAGTCACTTGTAGTATAGTAATCTGGAAAAAGTTGAAAGTTGTGAAAACTATTTCTGACTTATCATAGTAATAAAAGGAAGTTACATGCACTTTCAATGACTTTAATATACTGTAAGTCTGATAGGAGACTCAATAGGAGGATGCCAAAAAAAACACCTTGTATCTCATCAATTTTTTCCGTCACTTCTGATGCTTACAAACTTGGTGTTTAAGATGTAGTTGCCATGGTAAACCATCTGGACTTGAATGAAAAGATTTAAAGTGGTGGTTGTAGAGTGATTCACAGCATGGGTTGTAAATCTTATGCTAAGTTAATTCTTAGATCTGTCTTGTGTGTTGCTTGAACATTCAAGTTAATCAATATTACTTACATCTAATGCATCTGACAATGAAATTAAAGTCATGATATTGACCCTGAAATAGACACAGCAAAATATTCAGTTTAAAGTTTTATCATCTCATTTAAGGTAGATTACGACTGTCGAGTATGGAGGGGCCACAACATAACAACATGCCACAACATAACAATGTGTTGAGGTTTTAACTGACTCTGTAGATTTTCATGTACAATTACATTGCACAAATGGTGGCTGCCCCAGCCAGTTCACACTAAAGGAAAGTTGTAATATACAGCTGACACCCTCCTCCCCTCCCCTCTTTGACATCAGCGGATTTCCTCGCCATTCAGACGATGCGTAATTCCAGCGGGAATAATGGACTCCTATGGGAGAAAACATGACATGGACCTTGTTCACACACATGCGTTTTTTTGACCATCTCAGTGTTTTTTGGGCTGTAAAAAAAAAACGCAGGTGCGGTAACACAGGGTACATTTGAGTGTACATGCGTTTTTCAGCTCCACCTGCGTTTTTTTCCCCCAGTCCAAAAAACGCTGCATGCAGCGTTTTTTGGGTGCTGGAAAAAACGCAGGTGTGGTTTCCCAAAAACGCATGCGTTTCTATAACATGGGGCCCTATGGGAAACGCATGCATTTTTAAATGGCACATTTATGCACCCTGCGTTAACGCTTGCGTTTTTGCCTGCGTTTTTGAGGAAAAAATGACAAAGTCCAAAAAGGCTGTATTTCCTTTCAGACACACAAGAGACATTTTTTAGCACTCCTAAAAAAACGCATGTGGTTTTAGGAGTGCTAAAAAAATGCAAATTGTGTTTGAACAATGCCATGGTCATTCCCTTTACGCCCGCGCTTTCTCCCATAAAAGCGCTGAGTATTTTTACACAGTGTCTGCACGGCAAAGTGAATTTCACATTCACTTTGCCAGCAGACACAGAGGCACATTGCACATTTTTGAAAAGTGCATGCAAAAAAGCGCTCAAAATTGTGCAATGTGTGAACGTAGTCTTACGGCTACCATTCTAGGTTACTGGACCCCAAAGATTATGTTGCAGAGAGCCGATGAGAGCCGGTGCACGTGAGCTGAGATTGACAGTATTTAAATGGTTAACACCTCTGGCTGCTGCTGTTAAAGACAATTGCCAGCTATGTTACATGGTTGGCCTGAGCCAAATGTGAAAGAGAGCTCAACTATTTTTGTTTATTAAAAATTCATTCATTGTGAAAAAATATTTATATTGGATCTAGTGATAGTATGAATATAACAACCTGAACATTTACCTTAACCTTTTTATAATGAATACCGTATATAGTCGTGTATAAGGCGACCCGTGTATAAGCCGACCCCCCTACTTTTGCCCCCAAAATCTGGGAAAACCTATTGACTCGTGTATAAGCCGAGGGTGGACCCCAGCACAGGTATACAGCCCCCAGCAGTGTGGTATACAGGCCCCCGCAGTGGTATACAGGCCTCCCCAGTGGTAGTATACAGCCCCCAGAAGTGTGGTATACAGCAGCCTCCCCAGTGGTACATACAGGCCCCAGCAGTGTTACAGCAGCCTCCCCAGTGGTATATACAGCAGCAGCCCCAGTGGTAGTATACAGCAGCCCCAGAGATATATACAGCAGCCCCAGTGGTAGTATACAGCAGCCCCAGAGGTATATACAGCAGCCTCCCCAGTGGTATATACAGCAGCAGCCCCAGTGGTAGTATACAGCAGCCCCAGAGATATATACAGCAGCCCCAGTGGTAGTATACAGCAGCCCCAGAGGTATATACAGCAGCCCCAGTGGTAGTATACAGAAGCCCCAGAGGTAGTATACAGCAGCCCCAGTAGTAGTATACAGCAGCCTCAGTGGTATATACAGCAGCAGCCCCAGTAGTAGTATACAGAAGCCCCAGTGGTAGTATACAGCAGCCCCAGTAGTAGTATACAGCAGCCCCAGTAGTAGTATACAGCAGCCCCAGTGGTAGTATACAGCAGCAGCCCCAGGGGGTATATACAGCAGCAGCCCCAGGGGGTATATACAGCAGCAGCCCCAGGGGGTATATACAGCAGCAGCCCCAGAGGTATACAGACCCCCCCCATTAGTATACAGGGGCCCCAGCTGTATACAGCAGCCCCAGCTGTATACAGCCCCCCCGTGGAATCCAGGGCCCCCCTTGCTGCACCTGTAAAGGAAGATGTCAGTATACTTATCGCTGCCGCCGCACCGCTGCTCGGTCACCGCGCTGCTCCGGGTCTTGATGCTTCCTGTTCCTTCTCCGGCGCTCGAACAATGACGTCATTTCCTGAGCGCCAGAGAAGGAACAGGAAGCATGAAGACCCTGAGCAGCGCGGTGACCGAGCAGCGGAGCGGCGGGCGGCAGCGATAAGTATACTGACATCTTCCTTTACAGGTGCAGCAAGGGGGGCCCTGGATACCACGGGGGGGCTGTATACAGCTGGGGCTACCGTATATACCCGTGTATAAGCCGAGGGGGGACTTTTCAGCACATTTTATGTGCTGAAAAACTTGGCTTATACACGAGTATATACGGTATACTTTGAATTTTAATGACTAAACACTTCTCCATTAATATGTTTCTGTTATATTTAAAAAAAAAAAAAAAAAAATACTTAAATATAATGTTTTTAAGATATGTTGTATTTTCATTGGTATTTTGGGGTATCTATTTGGGTTACCTATTGATTAGCTCTTATTTCCTTTTTTAAATAGAAATTCCAAAAACGAATAACTTTTTTTTTGCATTGCTTTATTATTTTTAGTGCATTGTCGTAAAATCAATTAAGTATATTACATGGATCCAAATGAATAGGGTTACACCAAATAAATCAATGGGTTCATATGCTTTGATACTTTTACACACACAAAAAAAATATTTTTTTATACGCTTATTTATATTTTGCTACATTCTGAGAGCAATAACTTTCAATAAAAAATTAAAAATAAAAAGTTTTTGTAGGGCAGGTAGAAGTTTTTATTGGTACTATGTGATATGCATTATTATTATTATTTGTTTTTCATTCAAGAAAAACACATGACACCAAGGATTGTAAAATTGATACACAGATGAAAAATAGGTCTAGAACACTGAAAATGATATGGATAGTTTTTCACACAAAACTAATGTGTGAAACCAGCCTGAAAAAGAATCTGTCACTATGAAAATACAGACCAATCTATAGGCACCATGCAAAAAATTGTAGCATACTGCATATAGCTGCATATATCCCACATGTTTCACCAATGCAAGTCTATGGGTTCCAGAAAAATATCTCCCTGATTTTTTCTCAAACCCAGAGACTTGCATTGGTGAGTCTCAGCCAGAACTCTCCTGGCAGCCAATAAAAAAGTACATGTAGATAGATAGATAGATAGATAGATAGATAGATAGATAGATAATAGATTAAAAAATGACACAGGGGCCCCCCTATCTTTGGTAACCAGTGAAGGTAAAGCAGACAGCTGTGGGCTGATAATATCAGGATGGGAAGGTCTATGGGTATTGGGCCATTCTCAGCCTAATGGTATCAGCCTGTTGTTACCCCAGTTCTGGTGCTTTGCTTTGGTTCTTCCCAATTTCCATGGTGCAGTGGCAGTCATGGTAATGGTTTTTGGGGTTGATGTCATCTGAGTAGTGTTAGTAATGGAGACTTGTTTATCAAACACCCTTATTACTTATGCTGTGAGTCAAAAAACACACACAAATATTTAGTACAATAAAAAAAATACTCCCCAACTCTTTCCCTGGTTTCTATGCAGGTCTGATGTAGTCCAAGGAATCTGACATCGTCCAAGTAATCTAAGTCCACAAATGGAAACCTAAAAGACATAAAAAGAGAGAAATTAAAACAAGAAACTGTCCCTCATTCACCAATTTATTAAATAGAAAAGTTCCCATGTCCTACATAGCGCAGCGGTTCCCACGGCATTTCTCATTTATAGAGAACTAAGGCTATGGTGCCTCAGAGCAAGATTCAGAATTGATTGGGCTCTGTACGCTTTGAGCAGCAGCCATTCCTAGCTCGTGCTGCACTCTGTGACATTTGCTGTGATGAGCTATGATGTTCCTGATGTCACCGCTCATCACTGGTGCCAGGAGTCATGGAATGCAGCGTGAGCCAGGAGTAGCTGCTTCTCAAAAGCTATAGGAAATTAGAGTTGGAACCAGCTCAACACACTGGAGTAATTAAAAATTCACAAAATCTTTATTGGAAATCCTTTAAAAATAAAAGTGCTGAAAAATTGAGCCAGTGTTCAAGAGCCATGTAGCTCGAAACGCGTATGGATTGATTCTTGTTATACACACCACCCCTCTTTATTGCTTTGCTGTCTGAGATGCCCAATTTTTCATCACTTTTTTTTTAAAGGATTTCCAATAAAGATGCTTTTAATTACTGTGTGTTGAGCTGGTTCCAACTCTAATTTCCTCAATTGCCTTCAGCGCTGTGCAGCAATGGGGACACCGTGCTCTTCCCGGATTGGAACAGCATCTCAGGGGTGAGCTGAATTTTTTCTTATTATTCAAAACCTATAGGGCCCAATTAAGAGCGTTGTTGTGAGGCTCCACAGCTTTTGGTTTCTGGATTGGATTGTGGAACGCCATGGGAACTGTTAGACTACATCAAACCCGAGACCTCATCAGATTTGGAAACACATCTGGTTCTGGTAGGAGTAACGGAAATGCATGTCATTTTTTTAATCCTATTAAAAAATGCACTGCCCAATCAAAAAGCTGCAAAAGAAAACTTCATAAAAAAAATCTCCAAAAATGTTTTAAAAACTCTTCAACTGTTGCAAGAAATGTATCAGGAAATTAATAACTTTAAAACTCCTCAAAGGAGGAGCATTTAATAAAGTGATTGCCACTAAAATATTTCTTGTTTTTGACTGTCTCAAAAAACTTTGTATACATATACCTTTAGTAACCACTGAAAGATAATATACACATGAGAATTTTATATGAATAATAAAATATCATATTATTGTTTTATCCTTATCTTAACAAATTTTCTATGTCATGCGAATAAAATACTGTGAGTCCTGAAGAAAAAGATATGAAATTGGTGTAAAGCTTGTAAAACCGCAAAGTTGGGAAAAACAGACATGGCAAAAAAACGTGCGTCAAATGTAACTCAGAACTGTGAGGGTTAATGAAAATGCCAGTATTTTAGATTTACATTGTGCCCTCATCAGACATGATCTATTAAATAAAGGACTCATGTTGCAGCTTTGCATTATTGTAAGATCTGAATGTTTATTTATAATGACAGCTACTTATGTGATACTGTTCCTGCTTTAAGGAAATGTCATGTTTCTTTCTGAAAGCCTTATGAACTTTATGGGCACACAGAAAAAGCAGCATGTGAAGATTGTCTCCATTGTCACTCTAGTGGGTGCATTACAAAACATCTGACACTTCTGCTAGTTGGTCTGTCAAGCTGTCAGAAGGAAAAATGAGACAACAAAGCAATATCAAAACAGACGTACAGTATACACATATTTCATGTATGTTTCAATTTCACCTTGAACATCTTTATGAAGTTATTTTCTTTGGCTAATTTGATAGGCTTGATTGCAATAGTTTGAGAATAACAATCAGAGGACTTGATAATTACATTTGTATATATATTATTACAAATATTCTATACCATTGTCTGCTCATACATTGGCGATGAAAATTAGAATATAACACACAATTTCCTTAGTGTCAAGGTCATTGTGTTGCCTTATGTGAAAATAACCTAACATAAGTAAAATAGCAGTATTATAAGATTATTTCATAAAATGAATCTATTCTAAAGCACAGAACAAAAATGTAAATGAGATAAATGAAAAAGAACAATGATCAAAATTAGAGAATACTTTCAGATACCTGCAAGTTACTGGTGTTAATCTGGCACCTGGTGCTAATTTCCTTAATCATATGACAAACCCTATTTAACTGGCAGCCTAACTTTCCAGTTTGCATTCTCTTTGCAAAAATGGTGTGCTATTCCACTGTGACTGAAACCCTCTGGCAGCAAGTTAGGCAGATGAAGGCCAAAAGGGTCACCCTATCAGCCATAGCAACAGATGTTGATTGTTCCAAGTCTGTGATTTTTAGAATATTGAATCTTTATAACATTACAAACTATTTCAAGTCCCTCAAGAAGGCTGGTCGCCCTCAAAAGACAAATGCAAGAGAGAACATGATAATATGAATAATCTCCATGGGTAATAGTTTCAACACTGCAGCTGGACTAGATTGCCAGTTCAGCACTGAACAGGGTAAGGATCTGTCTCATCATACAGAGTCATGACATTTAAGAGCATTTGGACTGAAAGCCCACTGTGTCGTGACCAAACCTCTCATTAGCAGAAAGAATGAAAAAGCTAGGCTCGCCTTTGGTGAGGAGCATTTTATGCGGACAGAGCAGTGGTCCACAGTTCATTTTATTGATGAAAGCAAGTTTAATTTATTTGGGTCTGATGGTAAACATAATAGCTGGGGAAAGTGTGTAAAGATGTCAGTGAAAGGTGCTGGAGGAAGTGTAGTTGGGGAATGTTTTCTGCTGCAGGGGTTAGACCTCTCATACAGCTACATGGCAGTGTATGCAAGTGTGTATCAGAACCTTCTTCAACAATACGTGGTTCCTTACTTACATTCAACACTCAATCAGCGAGCAATTTTCATGCAGGACAATGCCTCGTGTTTCACATCAAAACAGGTAAAGCAGTTCCTTGAAACAGAAAACATTGAAACAATAAAATGTCCAGCCCAGAGTCCTGATTTAAACCCAATAGAAATCCTCTTTAAGATTCTTGGTGACAAAGTTAAGGCCAAGAAACCCAAAACACACAGAACTGTGGAAGAGACTGGAAGAAGAATGAACCAAAATCCCACCAGAGCATTGTGAGAGACTACTGATGTCTTGTGGCCTATATGTGCTGAGGTCAATCAAAGCAAAGGCCTGTACACTTCCTATTATTTGGTGATTGTTGTAACCTTCACTACATTTAGTTTTAATCTTGCTTTGTGCTACAGTCTTTGCTGTTCTCTAATTATGATCATCACGTTTTGTGTAAAATAAAGGTGTTAAGTTGATAAACATTGGTTATTTTGGAAAACACTGTTCTAGTGGCATGGTGCACCCCTTACACAAAAACCTTCAAATGTTGATCAATGTAGATTATATTCTGTCTGAAAAAATCAAGTGATCATACATTGTTCTCTAATTTTGATCGCCAGTGTATTTATCTCCAGTTATTATCAGTTTATAACAAATCCAGTGTGTAAAAAAAGTTGGATCCCATACAAAAATGCATGCAAAATGAAAACGAAAGTTTCTGCTTTTGAATGGATTTATTTTTAAAGAAAAAAAGCAAAAAAATGGATACATACTTTTGTCTCCATGTGCATCTGTTTTTATTCCATATGTAGTAGATATATTTTTTAGTAAACACCCTTAGTGTCCTGGGCATGTACATTGGTGAAAAGTAAAACTGTTAATTGATGATATCACAAATAACCAGATAGCATTCGTTATGATGCATTTCCGGAAGAGTTCAGTGTGAAAAAAACTGACTCAGTCGCTATTGGATTTAGGTTAGACCACAAGTTGTGCACACTGTGTTTTTTGATCCACCTAACAATTCATTGTAGCTAAAGTGGAGGTAAATGGAAGCATTTTAAAACATTTCTGTACCCCATTCGAATGAAAGAATCCTGTAGTGAATCTTTTTATTTCTGTTTTTGTCATTGTAGAATGAACTGAAAATCAGAAATAAATTTGAACATAACCTTAGCTTTGTGTTAGTTCTCCTTCACATTTCCATTTAGAGTAAGAAGAGTCAAGCTGCAAGGTCATTCACTGGTCTAGTAGGATCTCTCTACACTATCGTACTACATGATACATAGTGCTCTCTACTTTTACTAGAGTGAGCCACTCATTTCAACGCCAAGTCAGGGTAGATCTATGTTAGACACTTAGTATGTGTAGTATACGGTACCCTGAAGACATTAATATCTCCCACGTATTTTTAAAATTGGATTACAATGACATATAATACCTCCATACACAGCTGATAATACAAGATCTACCAGCACAATATGAATACTTTAAACACCCTCATTATATACTTCAATACAAAAGAGAGTCAGGGCCTGTTGATTTCATCTATGTACATGTGCTGTGTTCTGAAATAACAAGAAGAAGAAGTCTAAATTAGGGGTAGGGAACTCCGGGCCTCGAGAGCCACACACGGTGCAGGTTTTCAGGATTTCCTTAGTATTGCACAGGTGATAATATAATCTCCTGCACTGGTGATGATTACAACCCCTGAGCAATGCTAAGGAAATCCTGAAAACCTGCACCGTGTATGGCTCTCGAGGCCCGGAGTTCCCTTTCCCCTGGTCTAAATGCTCCTGTGACTTGTGTTTGTGGCACCCTGCCATTACAGGTAGCCACAGAACCACCTAAAGCATGGAAGGAATTCCACAGTAGGTACCCTTACACATACAACACCTTCCACCCCAGACCTGTAGACAGAGCTCCACTTGCTGTCCTTAAGCAAGATCCAGTATAAATACCGTTGCTGGGGGAGGAGTTAGTCTGTGCAGTATCAAGCAATACTGTGAAGACGTCCTGGTGTGTCAGAGCCATGATAGGTCCGAGTCAGTAGACTAACCTAGCAAGTGTGAGGGCCTGAAATTGAGGTAAAAGGCAAGGCGTAAGAAAGGCAAAGTAAAGGAGCAGACTGGGGGCAGAGGAGCCATACCGGTTCACCCAAGGAAGCAACCCCGACACCGGAGTCCGAGTTTGCAGGAGAGCATGAAGCCCAGCAGAAAACACCGGTTCACCGAGGAGACTCCAGTCTCCCAAACACCTGTAATGCAACCAAAAGGAAAGCCAGGGACCGCAGGAGTAGCTATAGCGGTAGCCCACACAACGGTTATCGACACTATGACACGGGTGAGAGATACAGAGGAGGTCAGGCCTAGTTCTACACAGGTCAGGGGACTTCACTGAGGGAAAAGAGACAAGTAGGCCTTATCCAACACTCACTGTGAAAATCCAGAAGTGCCTTCCCGACCACCTGGAGTGTACCCTGGACCGTGCCTGCCGTAACACCAGTAAAGGTAGAGAAACGATTCCCAGTGTGTGTCAGTTTTTCCATTGCTGAACCTATCCGGCCTAGAGCCTGTAGCAGCAGCCTGGCTGCCTAACCGCCTCCCTGTGCAAATCCCCGTCATCTCTTCACTGCCCCGGGGACCACGCTCCGCCTGCAGGGAGCGTTAACTACTGGCTGGAATACCACCATAACACCATCCCGACGGACTGACAGCGGCACAGGTGAGATCACCAGAAACTGCAGGTGGCTTCATGAAACTTTATTCCTTTATTTTTATTTTTCCCTTTTAACCCAGTGACCCCTAGGGTTACGGGTCCGGGCACCAGCCACCTAGACATCATACCCCAGCACTAACACCCGGGTACTGAGTTCCCAAAGACCCCTGGGCGAATCATGTACAATTGCAAGGTTTCTAGTTTTTGTTTTCAACACATTTTTTATATTTTATATATTATTTATATATTCCAATTTTATTTATTTTTTAATAATGTTTGGAACACAAAGGCTGATTTAAAATATATTATTTTCCTTAAGGCGATATTTGATGTGGATTTTTCAGTAATGTACTTCCAGCTTATGTGCAGCAAAATCTGCTTATGTTATATAAACATTGTTCTAATTTGGTGCAGATTTCTTTACTCCATCACAAAGGGTGAAGTACGTTCTGATTTTGCACAAAGAATTGACATGCTGCGGATTTAAAAATCTGCACTGCAAATCAATCAATGTGTGGAATATACCTTCAATATATAGATGAGATTTGTGGAAACTTCATCTGCGGAGCTGGTACTGTACTTCCTGAAAATTATTTGTATGCTAAACCATGCTGCAAATGGGCATCAAATATTTAACTTGTGAGCTTAGTTAAGTGGCTTGCTTTTTATTTTTGATTAAAACTATAACAAAAATATATGAAGATTCATGAAGACCATTATTGTTCACATCGTTCTGATGAGAGTGAGGGCCACTTTACACACACCAACTTATCTGTCCAACTTCTGACCAACTTACTGGTGGCAGTGAAATCATGGACACATTGTTCCATTTGTACACAGCCACAAAATGGAGCAATGTGTCCATGATTTCACTGCCATCAGTAAGTTGGTCAGAAGTTGGACAGATAAGTTGGTGTGTGTAAAGTGGCCCTGAGGCAGGTCTCCTGATTCATGAAGAGGTGCTTACCTATTTATGAATCTGGAGCACCTGCCGAGTGGTGTTTGCCACTGTGAGCTACATCAGAGATCTCACTCCAGATGCTACAGTGACATTTTTGGCTTACAAAAGATGACAGCTCATCATGAATTATGCATGCTGTGGTGTCCAGCCCCAGCCACACCCCTGTTCCACCAAAGCTTTACCCAATTTGTTGGAGTGAGGAGAGACTGGACCGAAAGTGACAAAATTTAATCACAACTCCAAGTTACACTTAAGTTTTGCAATTTTTCAAATGAATCATTTGGATGAATCGGGCACTATACTTTCATAATGCATTCATGTCACAAAATTAACATCAATGCTGTCACTTGTTGACTGGTATCTGATGGTGAGACCCCAATGATCACTCTAATCTCCCTGACCAATACCTGTAAAAGGTGAATGGGATACAGTGGTTGTGCTTTCAGTAGGCAAGGACTGCTTTTAGCACTGTATAGCAAATAGTTCAAAAGCCATAGTGATGTTCCTTCATTTTAGAATATAATCTCAATGATCAAGTCACCATCAGTCCACTATTGACAACAGATCCTAAAGGTCCCGTCACTCGCGGCAATTATGGCTTCCATATCACCGGCAATTTGACGTGAGTGCGCACGTTTCGGGAACTTTTTTGCACCTTTCCATCGCCCTGTCACACATAGATATCTCGCCTGCATTCTACGGCGATTCTGCGTTCCGGAAATCGCCTGCAGAAGACCGGAAGCAATTTCTCTTTTCCATATCGCCGCGTCACACGCCACTATCTCATCAGCTATGTGGGTGTAGAGTTTGAGTACGGCGAGGAGACAGGTGTGCCAGAATCTTTTTCACCGCGCCCCTATCAATCCAATTGGCCGGCACAACTACGTTACCACCAAGCCACCAATCGCGGCAGACGGGGCGCGGAAAACAGCACGCACAGGCACGCCTACGGGATTGATTCCAGAATGTCTGAGCTCGCTTTCTGCATCGCAATCGCCCTGTCACACGCCAAGAAGCAGTGAGATCGCCTGGTGGATATCGCCTGATTTCACTGCAGTGCAGGGCGATCAGACGATGCTCCACATGCGATTTCTCGCCGTAAAATCGCCATGTCTCATGCCACTACGCACAGGCGATGTCGCTTCCACATCGCCAAAATACACGAATTTACGGCGATATGGAAGCCATATCGTTGCGTGTGACGGTACCTTAAGAGTATGGCATTACTTTCTCTGAATAGAAGAGCACTTAAGATAACAAAAAACTCGAAACAAGTAGAGTGTCCAATTCTTCTCAAGGACAATCCTAACTATCACATCCTGCTTAAGAGTATCTTTTTAGTCATGTAAGCAACAGAAAATAATAAATTGGACTGTGCTATTCAAATGATAAATGAACTATGGCTTCCTTTTGTCTCTTTTATGTTAGATCTGAAGCTTAGTACTAAGACTTCCCTTCAATGTAATACCTGGTGGAGTTTTTTTCCATTGCAGTAGTAAATGATCACATCACACGGTTGTGTTCCTATGTACAGCAAACTAACTACTGCAGAATTGGGCTGCAATTTGAAGCCGTGTCCTGTCTCGATGAAGCAATTTGTAAAACAAGATGCATATACTTTTGTCTAACACCATAGAAGCTCATTCTCTGGTCTCCTGTTTCACATAGATAATGGATGTTGTAGGCCATATGTCTGCTGCTGACAGGAGTGAAAAAGGGACTAATTCAATAATGCATGAGGGGATAATACTTTGAAAGGAGAACAGGTGTACTTCAGACACCCTTCATGGTAATCAATGTCCATTGCTATTGTGAGAAGTACTCTTCTCTTAAGATACATAAAATAAAAAAATAAAATAAAAACATACACATGTAGCTTTTCTTAAAGGAGCAAACAATAAAGATATTATGCTGAAAGTTAATTGTTAAAGGGAACCTGTCTCTGAAACTGCTGTCTAATCTGCAGGCACCATGCTATAGAGCAGGGGGAGCTGAGCAGATTGATACATAGTTTTGTGAGGAAAGATTCACTATAACTTGGGTTTTACTCATGATACTTTGCACTTCCTTGATTTTTTGGTCCGATGGTGGTCCTATCAGTGATTGAAACATGTCTGTATGCACTCTTCTACAAAGAAAGCTGTCAATCACTGATAGACAACAAATTTCATTGAATATGTATACATAGGTTACATTGTTCTGCAATTGCAATATCTATCTTTATTGTAATTTCTTTACCTCTTTTAAAAAGGCTACATTTTTAAGGTTACATAAAAATAATACCTATAGCAATGAAAAGACAATACCATTTTATATTAAGATAAGTATTTAAAAATCTGCATTTACCCTACATGGGAACATACTCTTTGGGTCTTAAAGGGGTTGTCCGGGTTTGTGACATATTCTCAGTGTATATCCAGCCTGCCTAATGCTGACAATCACTCATGTGCTTTCTGTCAGTATTCTGCAGTGTTCCTGAGATAACAGTAATCTGCTTCTGAAGAGAACGACCAGAGGGTGTGTGCTGCCATGATAATGTTATCTGGGAGTGTCATCCTACCCTACTCCAAGTCTGCCCTCCATAGAAACAACCCCGCCCACCATAGCAATAGGCCCTCCCCATCCACATGATCGAGCCCTCCCCACACATTACCAAATCCTCCCCCTACAGCAGCAGCCTGAGCCATCGATCCCAGTGCAGAGAGCAGACCTAGTACCTAGTACTTATGACAACAGCATTCTGCACTGCATAGTTACTTTATGAACACCCTGCATATTTATTTCTTGAGCAATTCGGCAGCCAAATATTGTGCATCCTGTTGTTAAAGACTGTTGGAACAGATATTTATTGCATTTTGCTTCTTTTCTTCATATTTACAAACACTAAACTAAATTTTCTATAAAAATGTGCATATCTATATATGCAACAAATCACGTCAATAGCCAAACAAATGAAGATATAGCTGTAAATGGTTACTGTTGTTTTAACATTGTATACGTCAATAATATAACCAAATCTAAGAAACTTTGCAATGTATCCTATCAAAAAGAAAATCAGCTTTTTTTCTCCAATTATGAAACACTTATTTTTTCCCCAGTGGCTCCTAAACTCACCACCACTGTGAAACACTGCTCAAATCCATCTTGCTCAAATTCAGCACAGTGAGGTGTCAGGTTACACCTTCTATTATGCTTTACTAGTAAAAAGGCCCGATGCAATTGCATCGGGAGCGCGGTGAAATGAATTGTGTGTATACAGGCGGGTCAGTGGGTATCAGAGTATACAGGCGGCTCTGTGGGTAGCAGAGTATAGAGGCGGCTCTGTGGGTAGCAGAGTATAGAGGCGGGTCAGTGGGTAGTAGAGCATGGAGGCGGCTCTGTGGGTAGCAGAGTATGGAGGCGGCTCTGTGGCTAGCAGAGTATCGAGGCGGCTGTGTGGGTAGCAGAGTATCGAGGCGGCTGTGTGGGTAGCAGAGTATCGAGGCGGCTGTGTGGGTAGCAGAGTATCGAGGCGGCTGTGTGTGTAGCAGAGTATCGAGGCGGCTCTGTGGGTAGCAGAGTATAGAGGCGGCTCTGTGGGTAGCAGAATATAGAGGCGGCTCTGTGGGTAGCAGAGTATACAGGCGGCTGTGTGGGTAGCAGAGTATAGTGGCGGCTGTGTGGCTAGCAGAGTATCGAGGCGGCTCTGTGGGTAGCAGAGTATTGAGGCGGCTCTGTGGGTAGCAGAGTATCAAGGCGGCTCTGTGGGTAGCAGAGTATCGAGGCGGCTCTGTGGTGGAGGGGTGAGGAGAGATGCGGCTCTGTGGTGGAGGGGTGAAGAGAGATGCGGGTCTGTGGTGGAGGGGTGAGGAGAGATGCGGGTCTGTGGTGGAGGGGTGAGGAGAGATGCGGCTCTGTGGTGGAGGGGTGAGGAGAGATGCGGCTCTGTGGTGGAGGGGTGAGGGGAGATGCGGCTCAGTGTTGGAGGGGTGAGGAGAGATGCGGTTCAGTGGTGGAGGGGTGAGGAGAGATGCGGCTCAGTGGTGGAGGGGTGAGGAGAGATGGGTGTCTGTGGTGGAGGAGTGAGGAGAGATGCGGCTCAGTGGTGGAGGGGTGATGAGAGATGCGGCTCAGTGGTGGAGGGGTGAGGAGAGATGGGTGTCTGTGGTGGAGGGGTGAGGAGAAGCGGGTCAGTGGTGGAGGGGTGAGGAGAGAAGCGGCTTAGTGGTGGAGGGGTAAGGAGAGAAGCGGCTCAGTGGTGTAGGGTTGAGGAGAGAAGCGGGTCAGTGGTGGAGGGGTGAGGAGAGAAGCGGCTCAGTAGTGGAGGGGTGAGGAGAGAAGCACACAGTATATACATACATGAGACATTGTATAGACAGACAGTATGCAGAGATTACACATATTATACACACAGTATAGACAGAGTATACACGCATTACAGAGAGTGTAGAGAGACATGAGAGGGACAGAGTGTAGAGAGACATGAGAGGGACAGAGTGTAGAGAGACATGAGAGGGACAGAGTGTAGAGAGACATGAGAGGGACAGAGTGTAGAGAGACATGAGAGGGACAGAGTGTAGAGAGACATGAGAGGGACAGAGTGTAGAGAGACAGCTCCTGGGATCACTCCTGTGTGTAGACTGTCAGCTCCTGGGATCACTCCTGTGTGTAGACTGTCAGCTCCTGGGATCAGTCCTGTGTGTAGACTGTCAGCTCCTGGGATCAGGGATCAGTCCTGTGTGTAGATTGTCAGCTCCTGGGATCACTCCTGTGTGTAGATTGTCAGCTCCTGGGATCACTCCTGTGTGTAGATTGTCAGCTCCTGGGATCAGTCCTGTGTGTAGATTGTCAGCTCCTGGGATCACTCCTGTGTGTAGATTGTCAGCTCCTGGGTTCAGTCCTGTGTGTAGATTGTCAGCTCCTGGGATCACTCCTGTGTGTAGACTGTCAGCTCCTGGGATCAGTCCTGTGTGTAGATTGTCAGCTCCTGGGATCACTCCTGTGTGTAGATTGTCAGCTCCTGGGATCAGTCCTGTGTGTAGATTGTCAGCTCCTGGGATCACTCCTGTGTGTAGAGTGTCAGCTCCTGTGATCAGGGATCAGTCCTGTGTGTAGATTGTCAGCTCCTGGGATCACTCCTGTGTGTAGACTGTCAGCTCCTGGGATCACTCCTGTGTGTAGACTGTCAGCTCCTGGGATCACTCCTGTGTGTAGACTGTCAGCTCCTGGGATCACTCGTGTGTGTAGACTGTCAGCTCCTGGGATCAGTCCTGTGTGTAGACTGTCAGCTCCTGGGATCAGTCCTGTGTGTAGATTGTCAGCTCCAGGGATCAGTCCTGTGTGTAGACTGTCAGCTCCTGGGATCAGGGATCAGTCCTGTGTGTAGACTGTCAGCTCCTGGGATCAGGGATCAGTCCTGTGTGTAGATTGTCAGCTCCTGGGATCACTCCTGTGTGTAGATTGTCAGCTCCTGGGATCAGTCGTGTGTGTAGATTGTCAGCTCCTGGGATCAGTCCTGTGTGTAGATTGTCAGCTCCTGGGATCAGTCGTGTGTGTAGATTGTCAGCTCCTGGGATCAGTCCTGTGTGTAGACTGTCAGCTCCTGGGATCACTCCTGTGTGTAGATTGTCAGCTCCTGGGATCACTCCTGTGTGTAGACTGTCAGCTCCTGGGATCAGTCCTGTGTGTAGACTGTCAGCTCCTGGGATCAGTCCTGTGTGTAGACTGTCAGCTCCTGGGATCAGTCCTGTGTGTAGACTGTCAGCTCCTGGGATCAGTCCTGTGTGTAGATTGTCAGCTCCTGGGATCAGGGATCACTCCTGTGTGTAGATTGTCAGCTCCTGGGATCAGTCCTGTGTGTAGATTGTCAGCTCCAGGGATCAGTCCTGTGTGTAGACTGTCAGCTCCTGGGATCAGGGATCAGTCCTGTGTGTAGACTGTCAGCTCCTGGGATCAGGGATCAGTCCTGTGTGTAGATTGTCAGCTCCTGGGATCACTCCTGTGTGTAGATTGTCAGCTCCTGGGATCACTCCTGTGTGTAGACTGTCAGCTCCTGGGATCACTCCTGTGTGTAGACTGTCAGCTCCTGGGATCACTCCTGTGTGTAGACTGTCAGCTCCTGGGATCACTCCTGTGTGTAGACTGTCAGCTCCTGGGATCACTCGTGTGTGTAGACTGTCAGCTCCTGGGATCAGGAGCTCACCTCTGCCCGAGCCCCCGCCGTCTCCGCCGTCTTCCTCCAGGCTTCCGGTGGCTGCCGCAGGCTCCGAGTGTCTGCAGAGCTCTGCTACTGCAGTCCAGGGCAGTCCAGGACCTGTGGTGATGTCACAGTCACGTGACACCAGGTTACCATGGAGTAACCTGGTGTCACGTGACTGTGACATCACCACAGGTCCTGGACTGCCCTGGACTGTAGTAGCAGAGCTCTGCAGACACTCGGAGCCTGCGGCAGCCACCGGAAGCCTGGAGGAAGACGGCGGAGACGGCGGGGGCTCGGGGAGAGGTGAGCATATTTTTTTTTTTTTAAGTGTAGTGCGGCTGCGGCTCGTGATGACGCTGCGCGTCATCACTCGCAGTCGCGCAAAGGAGCTTGGGATTCGGCTACAGTGCCCGATTTCCAAACTCCCGATTATATAAGTAGATGGAGAGGAAGCAAAGAGTGTACTAAGCTTAGTGATACACATATAGACTTGTCCTGCAGCTTCAGACACCTGTTATATCTCACCATACAGCAGAGCTGGACTCACAGCCACTCTTCTCATTATTGCATACTAATAGTCTCCATGTTGCTTTATTTTACAATCCATTCTGATGTTGCTGAACATATATGAGATAGAGAAAGAAAAACAGCAATCTGTCTGTTTCAATGCATTGTGTATCAGAAATATCATTACAACTACTTTTCACTGACTAACTCAGAGAGGAGTGAAAATTAGAGCTAGAGCCTGCAGAGGGGAAAACACATGATTGGTGATAAATGGGGCAACAAGGCATGCACTGGTCAGATATATTCTTAATCCTCACTGTACATACATGACAGCTTGTACTGAAAATTACCTAAAATGACAGATACATTTTACATTAACATGCAAAGAAAATGAGCAAACTGTATCCAGCCATGGAGGCCTAAAGCATCCAATTTTCACCGGCAGTGTTTAGGTCGGGATTTTTAATCAGTATTTCTAAGATAAACATGAGAGGGACCTACACTGAGAAATCTAATAAATTATTTTCTGACTCTTTTGCTTTTAGCACAAATAAGTGATGCAAAATATTGAATTGTACATTGGGTTTACTCACTTTAGAGATGTTCGTAAAAATATATTTTGATACTTCTGGACAAGCAGTTTGTGGTAAATATTCTTTTAAAGCATTTCGTTTCAAAGCCTACTATGCAATTAATTAATAAAAACGTAATTTATTTAATTTAATATTACCGTATTTTTCGGACCATAAGACGCACTTTTTTCCTCCAAATGCTGGAGGAAGGTGTGGGGTGCATCTTATGGTCTGGATGTACTGTGCCTGGCTGTGGGGAGGGTGAAGTAGCAGTGTGAGAGCACGGGGGAGGCAGGAGAATGTCCCTGCTGCTGGATACAGCGCTGGGAAAACCATGTGGTGCTGATACTTAGAGTGGGGAATATTCATTAGTCGCATCCCCCCCATCTGTCAACACAGAGCAGTGAGCAGGGAGAAGCTAATGACTATTCGGTGGCTCAAGTGGTTAGCACTGCAGCCTTTGCAGCACTGAGGTCCTGCAATCCTGGCTTCTATACCCACCAAGGATAATATCTGCAATGAGTTTGAATGTTCTTCCTGTGTTTGTGTGGGTTTCCTCTGGGCACTCTGGTTTCCTCCCACATTGCAAAGACATACTGATAGGATGTTTAGATTGTGAGCCCCAAGAGGGACAGTGTTACAAATGTATATAAAGTGCTATGGAATTAATAGTGCTATATAATAGTGATGGGCGAATCCTAAATTACTCGGAATCGCTTGACTCTAGCGAGTCCGAGCACAGGACTCGCTACTCGTTGCGAGTCTAGCGAGTCCAATGTTAATGAATGGGGAAGCGAGTAATAGCGAGTAGTGTGAGATTTACAAATCGCAGATGTGTCTCGGAAGCTTCAGCCTGAAGCAATCCTAGTTTTGTCATTTATTTGCATTGCTCGTTTACTTTGTAACTGTAATCGCTGACTCGCACAGATAAGATCCTGTCTCCTCTGTACAGGCTGCCAGCTCCAGGGTCCTAGAGCCTGCCTGCTGCCTGATGTAGCAGTGCTGAGATTGTTCTCAGTCTGCTCATTCCCTGTGTACAGACATGAATGTCTGTGCACAGAGATGATGTAGCAGAGCTGAGATTGTTCTCAGTCTGCTCATTCCCTGTGTACAGACATGAATGTCTGTGCACAGAGATGATGTAGCAGAGCTGAGATTGTTCTCAGTCTGCTTATTCCCTGTGCATAGACATCTATATTTATGCACAGGGGATGTAGCAGAGAGGACATCGCGTTTTGGACTGCGTCGGACGGAAGAGGATTTTTTTAATTAAAGATGGAGTCCCTAATGGCTTTTTTTTTTATTTCTAATAAAAAATTTTCCTTGTGTTGTGTTTTTTTTAAAACAATTTAATAGAAATTCATGGCGGTCATGTCTAATATTGGCGTGACCGCCATAAATTTCGGGCTTAGGGCCAGCTGATAATACAAAGCTGGCCCTAACCTCTTTATTACCCAGCGTGCCACCGCTACCAGGGCCGCTGGAAGAGCGGGGTTCAGCGCCAGAGGATGGCGCTTCAATGAACGCGCCATCTTCTGGGGCGGCTGCGGGCTGCAATTTGCAGCGGGGGGTGCCCAGAAAGCTTGGGCATCCCTGCGCTGCGGATTCCAGCCCCCAGCTGCTTAGCTGTACCTGGCTAGACATAGAAATTGCGCGGAGCCCCACGCATTTTTTTTTAATTATTTCATGAAATTCTGAGATTCTGACTCTGAGACTCTGACTCTGAAATTCATGAAATAATAAAAAAAAAATGCGTGGGGCTCCGCGCAATTTCTATGTCTAGCCAGGTACAGCTAAGCAGCTGGGGGCTGGAATCCGCAGCGCAGGGATGCCCAAGCTTTCTGGACACCCCCCGCTGCAAATTGCAGCCCGCAGCCGCCCCAGAAGATGGCGCGTTCATTGAAGCGCCATCCTCTGGCGCTGAACCCGCTCTTCCAGCGGCCCTGGTAGCGGTGGCACGTTGGGTAATAAAGAGGTTAGGGCCAGCTTTGTATTATCAGCTGGCCCTAAGCCCGAAATTTATGGCGGTCACGCCAATATTAGACATGACCGCCATGAATTTCTATTAAATTGTTTTAAAAAAAACACAACACAAGGAAAATTTTTTATTAGAAATAAAAAAAAAAGCCATTAGGGACTCCATCTTTAATTAAAAAAATCCTCTTCCGTCCGACGCAGTCCAAAACGCGATGTCCTCTCTGCTACATCCCCTGTGCATAAATATAGATGTCTATGCACAGGGAATAAGCAGACTGAGAACAATCTCAGCTCTGCTACATCATCTCTATGCACAGACATTCATGTCTGTACACAGGGAATGAGCAGACTGAGAACAATCTCAGCTCTGCTACATCATCTCTGTGCACAGACATTCATGTCTGTACACAGGGAATGAGCAGACTGAGAACAATCTCAGCACTGCTACATCATCTCTGTGCACAGACATTCATGTCTGTACACAGGGAATGAGCAGACTGAGAACAATCTCAGCACTGCTACATAATGTCTGTGAGCAGGCGGGCTCTAGGACCCTGGAGCTGCACAGAGAAGACAGCTGGACTCGGCTCGCAAAGAAACAGCAGTTATCTGCGAGTTTCCCTGCTATCACTGGCACAGTAGCCAGTGATTACTCGCACTAATGCAAACAATGGCAATCCTAGTTTTGTCAGCGTTTCTGACAAAACTAGGATTGATATTGATTTGCATTGGACTCGTGCGAGTAATCACTGGGAAACTCGCCGAGTACCGAGTCCTGCGAGTCCCTTACTACTCGCCGAGTAACGAGTCCTAGCGAGTAGATTCACCCATCCCTACTATATAAATGAAAATATATTATTATTATTATTCATCCATTCAGAGGAACCACATGGTTTTCCCAGTGCCAGATCCAGCAGTGCTGGGGAGATCGAGAGTCCACTGTGCTGAAGAGAGCAGGCAGGAGCACAGCATGTGCTCACATTAACTGCTGCTGTCACAGTTATTTTGAAGCCGAATTCTTACACTTCTCTCTCAAATTGCATTGTGATGAGGTAATGAAGAGGGCGGGCTGGGGCATCACATGTAATGAAGAAGGAGTGCTATCATGTGATGCTCCAGCCCGCCCTCTTCATGAACTCTTCACAGGTTCTGCAATTTGAGATAGAAGTGTTATAGATCGGCTGCAGGATGACAGTGACAGCAGCTAATGTAAGTGTAAAAGCTAAGAATGAATTGTAATTGTTAATAAAGTACTGTACATACAGGCTTTTCACTACTCCTGTGGTGACTATAACTCCCAGTATGAAAAAGGATCTGCAGGACATGCTGGTAGTTAATAGTTCTCCCTTGATATGAATTGCACCTATGAGATCTTAAAGCAGCACTCCAGTGTTTTCTCTTTAGCACTAGAGTGGTGCTTTAAATGTAAGTATAAGAATCGGGGGAGGGGGCTTACATATAGACCACCACTCCAGTGCTGAAGAAAAACAATGGAGTACTGCTTTAAGATCTCATAGGTGCAACTTATAACTTCCAGCATGTCCTGCAGATCCTCTGGCATGCTGGGAGTTATGATTCTCCCTTGATATGAATTGCACCTATGAGATCTTAAAGCAGCACTGCAGTGTTTTTTTAAAGCACTGGAGTGGCTCTTTAAATATAAACCCCCTCCCCTGGTTCTTATACTCACCTTCTGGCATTTTTATACTGTACTTTACTAACATCACTCAGCCCCGTAGCGCCATCTCCCCCTTTTACCACATTTTTTGCTTAAAATCTATGGTCTGGTGTGTCTTATAGTCCAAAAAATACAGTACTTTTTCCAGAAAAACATATCGGTATGTAGAATTGTACTTAAGATCGAATGTATTTCTGCTAAGTAGTTGCATTGCCGAGAATACTTTATCAATAATGTCACTTTATCCCTCAGAAATTGAGACAAATGTCAAAGTTAAGATAATTGATAATTAGTTTCTTATTAAGTTAATTTGTATTGTTTAAACAATTTGACTTTTCACGGAGACATTAATTAGTATAGTTGTACTGTATGTTGGTTTTTATTTATTTTTTTCTAGCGGTCCTAAATAAACCTCCCCTTCTTTATAGCTATGATGTTAATTTCACAATGCTGTTGTAAAGGAGCAGCTGTGGATAATTGCTAATGTTATGTGTCGAACCCTAATTATTATGTTGTGGGTGGCTCTCATGACAATACAAAATGTCTGGACCTCTGGGGCTTTAATACTTATGGGGTGTCTTGAACTAATCAACGATTAGTGCTAGGTTCGGAAATCAGTATTCATCACAAGTGTTGTTTTAAGATGTGAATTGCTTTCAGTAGAGGATATAGGATAAATCAATACAAATGCAATTAGCTCACTCTAAGGACATAGACTATGCAATACATTTGACACTGTTATGTTACTTGAGTAAGGCCATGTGCACTTGTTGAGTAGTTGGTGAGTTTTTTACATTATTTATAAGCCAAGTTTAAGAAAGGGTAAAAAATACAGAAGTGGTGCAGGTGTTTCTATTATACTTCTCCTCTGATTGTTCCACTCCTGGTTTTGTCATAAAAATACTGAAGTAAAAATTAATTAAATACTTAACAACTGCACAAAACCTAAGAGGTTTGAGTTAGTGTGTATTGTGCTATGTCATGTTTTTACAAAAAACTGCATAAACTGTGTGGCTTTTTTGTGGTGATTTCTATATGCAGATTACAAATAAGCTAAAAATTACTCGTGGTAGTCTTAATGCATACAATGATCACCCATGCTACTATACTGATTGGTTCTTATTGGGACATATGTGTAAGTAGAAACCAATGTACTGTAATTGAGGCAAAAACAGTATGGAAATTGGCAGTTCATTCGTTAATTCAAAATGTCAGATTGTCAATCAAAATAATTAAAAATAGATTAATGGTAAATAGTAAGCTAAATACAGCTAAAACAAAACCTTACATAGATAAGTCAGATAAAATTGCTGCATAGGTAGTGAGCATGGACAAGAGGTACATTGGGGTCCTGTACTCTGTTTACATAAAATAAAATATAGCACTCCTTACTGGTGCTTAAAGGAGCATCTCGCCTGGAAGTGACAGTAGAGAACATGTAGTAGTGTATTGTATTGTTTAAGCACGCTACTAGATCGCCCGTGTGGGCATGCATTTCAGTGTTTTACCAGTGAATTGTGCTTATTGTCTGTATTTTAGGCTGGAGTCACACTTCATAGGAGATTGTGGTGACTGCTAAACAAAGCAGCACTGCTCTGTATGTATTGGATGATCACAGTTTCAATGCCCCTAAAGGAACTAGTAAATAGTGTAAAAGTAAAAAACAAGTTTTACAAAAATTAGAAAAAAAATTCAAATCACTCCCCTTTTGCCCCATTTAAAATAAACAATGAAAAAAATTAATTAAAAATACACACATTTGGTATAGCTGTTTTCAGAAATGTCCCATCTATCAAAATATAAAATAAATTAACCCAATTGGTAAACATCCTAATGAAAAAATAAAAATAAATATGCCAAAAGTACATCTTTTTGGCTCCCACAACTTTGCAATGATATGCAATTAAAGGCAATCGAAACATTATATCTACTCAAAAATGGTAATTGTAAAGTATCAGCTCAGTGCACATAATATAAGACACCCCTTAGCCCCAGAACTTGAAAAATGTTACGGTTCTCGAAAAAAGGTGGCAAAAGCATTTTTTTTTTGTTACACTGCCAGGTCAGTTATGCCACTTAGTGATCATGGTAAATAAAAAAAACTGTGGAATAGGACCTTTTTGTGCAATTTCACTGCACTTAGATTTTTTTTCCCATTTTCCAGTACACTATATGGTAAATTGAATGATGTCATTAAAAAGTACAACTCATTCCACAAAAAACAAGCTTCATATGGCTATGTTGATGGGAGAATAAAAAAGTTATGGAGCGGCAAAAAAAAAGAAAAAAGAAAAAAAAATGAAAAATTGAAAATGGACATTGTTCTGTTCCGCTCACTAACCTCCAAATCGACATCTCCCCTCGTGTGTGCAGCCACGAAACGCCTCGTCAGCAAGCTCTCTGTCTGGGTGTTATGTGTGACTCTGATCTTTCCTTCACCCATATATACAATCTCCCGCCGGCTCTTGCCGCTTGCACCTGATGAAATCTCTAGAATTCGCCCCTTTCTCACCTTGGAAAGCACAAAAACCCTCACTGATTCACTGCCGCCTTGACTATTGTAATTCTCTTTTAATTGCCCTCCCCCGCACTAGACCTCCCCACTCCAGTCCATCCTTAATGCAGCAGCCGGGATCACCTATCTAGCTAACCATTACTCGGACACTTCTGCTCTATGCTAATCATTGCACTGGCTGCCTATACACTATGGGATTCCAATTCAAATTGCTTGTTCTCACCCACAAAGCTCTTCACGGTGAAGCACCTCCCTACATCTCCTCCCTCATCTCTGTCTATCACCCAACTCGTTCTTTTTGCTCTGGAAGTGACTTTTTAGACTACGTCTGCATTAATCTGAACCTCCCACTCCTGGCTCCAAGACTTCACCCGAGCTGCACCAATTCTCTACTTCAAGAAATTAGGTGCATCCACAACTTACATAGTTTCAGGCGATCCCTAAAAACACACCTTTTTAGGGCAGCCTATCATGATCCCTAGTCAAAGTCATCTAGATATCAGCTCCACCAGTCTAAGTGGATCACAAATACTGGTTGGTGGCCACTTATGCTGCTCCTAACTGTTCCCCATCTCCTCAAGTTGACTATACCAACATTGTAAATAAGCAGCTGTACTTTGTTTCTTCCAACTTATTGTTAGATTGTAAGCTCTTATGAGCAGGGCTGTATTATTTTGCTTTAATTATTGTATTATGCTTTGTACTGTTTTTTGTATTGTTTTTTACATTGTATTGTATTTTCTGATAACTGTTTCTTATGATTGTTTAAATATAAACCTCTGAATTGGGAAGCGCTGCGGAATGTGTTGGCGCTATATAAATAAAGATTATTATTATAGCATGAAGGAGTTAACTGAGCAATGACCCAAAGCCTGTGGCTGTCCTGCCATAAGAGTAATAGATTAAAACATCTGGAGAACAACACAAAGGGGAACAATGATTTAGGACATAATCACCAAGTCAGATTTAGGCTATGTTCACACTGTGCGTTTTTGATCCCTTTTCTTCCTCTTTTGCAGTGAAAATGCAGTGAACGCATCACTTAAATGTAATCCCAGCAAAGTCAATGGATGTTCAAGTTTTGCTGTTCAATCAGTGCTTTCATCACCTGGTGCGTTTTTTATCTTGAAAAGTGATCCGCAAAAATAATGAGCTGCCAGTTATGGCTGCACTTTTCTGATCCGCTTTGTCCATTGAAACCATTCGGTATGTGCTTAAAACGCAGCAGGAAATATGATGATTCATGTTTGATTCTTTTTTTTAAAGATGATCCAAAATATCTAGCTGAAACATAAAAACGCACAAAAATAAGCGGATCAAAAACGCACAGTGTGAACATAGCCTTACACCTCAAAGGAAAGCTTTGCATATTTGTGGAAGGGATTCTATAAAAACATTACTCATGGGTCAAGTATTCATCTACCACTCATAATGGATATTGCCTTAGCCTCAATATATACATTTTTACACTTTTTCACATATATATATATTCATATATATAATATATATATATATATATATATATATATATATATATATATATATATATATATAGTCATCGCTGAAAGTGCTGCACCTTTGAAATTATTACAGAAATTTGTTGATAGTATAGGTAGCAATTAAATTCAGCTATATATTCCAAATGGTGTACAACCAAATATTAAGTTGAGGAGGCCAACAATCCAACAATTTTCTGTTGCTCATTTTTTAATTTTGTGTCAAATTACGTCAAATTTGCCTTTTTTGTTGTTGTTTGTTGTTGTTGCAATACGCACAAAGAACAAAGGAAACAAACAAGTAATTGTAATCATTTTCTGGGAGAAATACTTCTCTTTCTGGTACATTTTCAATGGTGCCAACGCTTTCGGCCATGACTGCCTATTTGTACATTATGTATGTATATCAAGGTGTGTGAAGTGTAGGTATATATAAATCATAAGTTTAAATGCATCATTTTTTGTTGCAGGTTTATTGACATAGAAGCCAACAAGCAGAAATAATCCAAAACTTGGTGAGTGCATTTTTTGTAGAATTTTCTACCATTTTTTACAGATATAACTGCAGACATTTGTATATGTGCAGAATTATGCAGTAATTTAGCACAGGAGAGTTTCTTTTGCTGTAATATTGTTTATTCTTAGGTGTGAAGGCTGTAGTTGCAGTGCAGTCACTTTACACTATTACATTTCACTGTAATAGCTTTGGAGTTTGTTTCTCTCTCTAATCCACTTTAATGAGTTAAACATCTTGTCTTTGAAAACTGTACATACTCCGAAAACATTATAGAAACACATAATTGTGTGCTCTGTTTACTTAGAAAAATGCATTAACTTACTAACCAAAATGTTATCTTAGAAATAAAAAAATAAGACTCAATATTCTTAGTTGTATGTGTTATAATATTGCGGAATCCCAACTGTTTTCTTGAAACTCTATATGATCAACCATAATTCAGAAGCATTGCCAGCAGAAGTAGGATATTCCGTCATCATGGATGATTTTTGGCGTTCTAACCTTTGGGACTAGCATCAATAGCAAAAAAGAAGGGACATAATCCCACTGGGAAGGTTCTCTGTATAGTATGAGACTCCTCACATCTCTAATGCTGGCACGCCTACACTGCTCTGCCTCTGCCATGCAGCGGGGATGCCAACTTGCCGCAGCCCTGCTGCATGCCTCCCCGCTCTACCCAATCTCCATGTGGTCCTCTGCTAACTCTAGCTACCGGGCCTTGTGCACAGGTCCCCCGGGAGTATGCCTAGGGCACAGCCCTGCTCTGCTTTTAAAGGGCCATTGCTTCATTACCAGGAAGTTCCTCTCAGCCTGTAGCTGAGAGGCACTACTGGATATAAAGGCATTCTCTCTGATGCCTGGTCAACATTATTAGTTTGTTCCTTATCTGGCTAGCTAGATAAGGCCCTGTTCTTGTGTATGCTACCTGTTCCTGTGTCCTGCCTTCCCATACCTGCTTGTCCTGCAATGCTCCCATTATCTCCTGCTCCTGCAACCTCATCTGCTACAGCTGTCCTGGTTGCACCTACCTACTCCTGAGACTGTGCCCGTGTATGTCTCTGGCTCACCAGCACGCTATACCTGAGACTGTGCCTTCTCACCTCAAGACTGTGTCCATACCTGCCCTGGGGGTCAGCTGCCACAATCCTTCTGTGGTCCAGTGGGTCCAGTTCCCCACGCTCACCTCCTATGAGTTTAACAACCTCCTGAGCTGGGAACCACAGCCCAACTGTATTAAAGTTAATGGGGCTTTATTACATATCCCTGTGAAGTGTGTTATTGTGAGTTGTGATATACAGAAAAAAAGCTGTGAAGGGTTCATTCTGCTTATTAGGATTGGTGAAGGTCCTAATAGTCAGATCCCCATGAATCAGAAAGAGATGGCACGTTCTACTAATATGCTATGACATCTTCTAGTGGAAAAGACTCTAATACATATAGGACTATCATTTTTCTGATATGAAGGATTTACTGTGAACTATAAAATGCCACTTGCAATGCAGGCTCCTTGGGAAATTTCCATTATATGTGTTATGATTGAAAGAGCTGGGTTTGTGAATGATAGGATATGAAGGATAAAGTGATAGATTAGTACTGTAACATTTAAGAAAAGGTAAATGTGTAGTATTTTGTCTATTAAATTATATTCAAGACATTCTTTAAAGCTTTATGATGTTTCCATTACCGTTTAATTTCAGTATATATGATCTTTATGTCAGTTATGATGGAAGAAGCGGGTTGCCATAAAGTATAATAAACATTAAATGTTTGTGCCATTTACTGAGAATAAAGGCTTTTCAAAGTCACCTTTGAAGTCTTCATTGCTTTTATATACTTCATGTAATGCATAAGCAGGAGGTAAGAGCACGAAATGGCTAAGGACACCCTTCCTCCAAAAAGAAGATATCAATAATATTAATGACACCGCTATTTCTGCTTACGGAGATTTTTCAAGATCATATATGTAAAAATAAGAATACAAACATACTAATTGCCTCTATAATTAAGGGTTTGTCTCAAGAATAAACCTATTGCCATGATAAGTCATATAGACATTATTGAGGAGGGTCCACCTCTTAGGATCAGAATATTCAGCTGTACTTTCTCTGCCTATATGTTATATAGTTAACTATTTATTTAGACAGTTATTGAGGACTATTGTATATATGGCTTGAAGTGGTTTCCATTGGGAACATAGCAAGTTGCACAGTCAGATCTACAGCGATTAGCTGATTTCTGATTACTAAAGATTGTCTTATGATTCCTAATATTTGATAGTGTAGAATCTTTACATAAAAAATTCAATTTAGGAACTTTTATAGTTGAATCAATATGTTTGACACTATATACGATGTCCTAAAATTGTGCTATAAATTGCATTGCTGTCATATTTACTTTTTGTCTCTTGAGTGTTAATCTATTTCAGCAAGCAGCAATTACACCATTTCTAACAGTATATCATCTAAGAAGTATTAACTGTAAAAGAAACCTCTCCAGTAAATCTATATGCAGTACAAGATGATCACATTGGTATTTTCCATGGTGTTATCTTGCCTGGCCAGTGACATGGCAGAGTCCCAGCTGGAACCTCACAGCCTGACTGCAAAAAGAGAATCCAAGCCAGGATTACAAATGCATGCCGGATCGTCATGCTGCAGGAGGCGATGCCAAGTGTGCAGTTCTAGTATTTTAGCTCAATACCTATACCTAAGTCAGCTTTATTTTTGGCAATGATAATAATATAAAAGCTATTTCTTTTATATTATAAAAGTAACGTTTCGAAAGTGAGACTATTTTTTGAGAATATTAAAAGAGTTGAAAAATAACTAATTCAACCAAATACAAAAATAAGATTGTTATATGTCCAAAGGTATCAATTTGATAGTACAGGGCGGACTGCACGGACATGAGCTCCTTATTATAAGTGCAGGGTATGCCTACAAGCAGTGGCGTAACTTAAAAGGAATGGGCTCCGATGCGAAATCTCCAACGGGGCCCCCAATTATTACAAATCTTTAATAGCATTATTCTTTTTCTAGAGGCCAAAGAGACTTTTGGGGCCCACTAAGCTCCAGTTCCCAGATGCGATTGCAAGCCCTGCACCTATTGTAGTTACACCCCTACCTACAAGCCTCCTTACCTTGTCTAAGGTATTTAAATACAGATTTGGGCTTAAATTTCATAGAAGGTTCGACCCAGGTGAATTAAAAACTAGCTACTTTTCTGGATTCTGGCCAATATACAATATAACCTATCCAATACCAGAAATTTATAGGACTACTGATATCAAGAACAGTGGTCCTATATCCACTATTTCAATGAAGCAATAGTCAGACACTCCCACGACTGCTCTATTGAAGGTCTATAATTGTTACAGAGAATGCTCATTTTGTACAATAAATATTGTTTGTCGAATATCCGTTTTAGGCTACTTTCGCATCAGCGTTTTGCGCTGATCGCGGCAGTTGCGATGAAACACAACTGCTGTGATTACCGCATAAAAGCCACGATTGCGGCACACTTGCGGCAAGCCCCATACAATGTCTATGGGCTTGCGGTAAGTGCAGCAGGTGCGGTTTCGGCACTTACGGCAGGTGCGGCCGCGGAAAAACTGCACTTGCCGCACCTGGCGCACACTTACTGCAAGCCCATAGACATTGCATGGGCTTGCGCAGGTGAACCGCAAGTGCAGCCGTTATGCGGTAATCGCGGCAGTTGCGTTTTTTTCACCGCAAATGCCGCGATCAGCGCAAAACGCTTATGTGAAAGCAGCCTAAGTTATTCTTATTTTATTATTTTTTATTTAATGTGTTTACGTCCGTCTTCTGCCAGAGTTTATAACAGCTGATCAGTGGATGTGTCGGGTGTGTCGGACTCCCACCGATCTGATATTGATGATTTTTCCTATCTAAAAATAGTATTTGCTTCAAATATATGAAAATAAGCACAGTTACCACATGCCATGCTGAACTAACACCATTCATCCTTATTCTAACCAAACTTGTTAGATAAATCTGTCTTCTTGGGCCTTGGGGCAAATTCTTCCCAGAATATCGTAATATATGCTATTACTCTCATATAGTTTTCTAACCTACATTTTGTTTAACTTCACTATTAGCCTTTTATTCTACGTTTCATCTGACCTAGTTTTATACCAAGACACATATTTTGATTAACTGATGTAGAGTTTTCTCAGCAAATCTGCTATTATTATCGCTATTGTAAATATAATAATTCTTAATATTGCTCCAATATATTTTAGGATTACCATTGTGTTATATAAAGCAAGTTTTATTTTCTTCTATTCCTGTATCCAATTTTCGAACAACAGACAGATTTTGCACAACATACCATAATTATCTCGGTAATCCTACATTTGTCATGATGTTCCCCTTTTTGATACAATGTACATTTCTGTGATTTTCGCATTAATTTAGTTAATAACGTAACATAGGCTATTCATGCATCATGAGTTAATCAGCATCCATTGGCACTTTGTCCCTTAGGCGGATTATCTCTGCAGAAGTAGTTTACTGTATCCTTTAGTTAATTAGAAGTCATAGAAATACAAGAGAGTGTACATGTTTAATAGAAAACATTTAATTACAGAAGTACATGCAAACCATTGACATTTTAATGCAATGAAATAGATGTGGACTTTATGGTCAAGACACGATTTACATTAGCCTGTAAATTTAAAGGAATACATCATTTAATACATATGGTAAGTACAGGCACATCTCAATGAATTAGAATATCATCGAAAAGTAATTTATTTCAGTCATTCATTTAGCACCATTTTCCGAGACCCGTAATGTTTTAATCTTTCAGGATCTGGGGCTGTGTAATGGCGTATTTTTTGCTTCTTGAGCTGACGTTTCTAATTATATTATACATTTGCATCTCAATGAATTAGAATATCATCAAAAAGTTAATTTATTTCAGTAATTCAATATATAAAGTGAAGCATATATATATAGAGTCATTACAAACAGATGATCTATTTCAAGTGTTTATTTATGTTAATGTTGTTGATTATGGCTTACAGCCAATGAAAACCCAAAGGTCATTATCTCAGAAAATTAAAGTAGGGAGGATGAAGGGTATGAGAGATAAAATATTACCTATATAGGTATCAGAGGCTTCACCTTGTGTGGTTGTGAGAGTCACAACCACTATAAAAGCATATCACAGCTGCTGCAGCCCCCAGTGTGGTGCATATAGAGTAGGAAGGATGAAGGGTTAAAATGCATGCTGCTAGTATTCCATGATATATCAAAGGGAGATTATAATATTGATTTATTAGTCAATTAGCACTTCAGTGCTCCCTGGCCCCTTCCTCAGGACAAATCAATTTCACATTGCCATGTTTCTCGGAGCCCTGAAATGCATTGACTAATAAATCAATATTATATTCATACTTTGTTGTCTCGTGGAATACGGCACTGCAGTTTCTAACCCTTCATCCTCCCTAATTTAATTTTCTGAGGTAATGACCTAAGGGTTTTCATAGGCTGTAAACCATAATCATCAACATTTACATAAATAAACCACTTGAAATAGATCACTATGTAATGACTCTATATAATATATGCGTTTCACTTTATATATTGAATTACTGACATAAATAACATTTAATATTTAATTCATTAAGATACAGTTGTATATATTGTAGATGTTTCTAGATTCTATCAGAACTGTAGATAGGCACAAAATGGAGAGCTCACCGGAGCAGATATTTGATTATTAACGATACGTTGGTGGGAAAAAAGAAGATGGAAGTGGTAATAAATGTGACATTCTTCTGTGAGCTTGGAGGAGCTGTAAAAAGGGAGCCTGTGACATGATTTATGCTGCCCAAATTAGAGGAATCAGGAAACAAAAATCATCTCATGATTTACAAACATGGCTGTTTTACTCTGGAACACTCTGATGTTTTGGGAAAAATCTTGAAAGCAAGTCTGGGACATGGTGGTAAGTCCATGTGGTTTGTCCCAACTGGCTTCTGCCTATCCACTCAGCTAGAAAAACATTTCCCTCCTTATATGTGGATAGATAGATATCTATCAGTATAGGTTTGCATGTGTGGAAAAACGGTGGGGACATGCCTCTTGAACCAGTCACCTTGTTCCCCGAGTCATGCTTAAAACTACATTTAAGGGTAGAATTTCAGAGCAAAACACAGATGTACAGTATATTAAGCAGAAGATAGGGATTTGGACAGCATAAATCATGTAGACTTTTTTTTTTACATCAGTGATGTGAAAAGATGTCGCTGCAGACTCGGGATCTGTCAAGTAATAGTTAAATAATTACATGCCACATTATAAGGATGCCTATTATGTCCACTTACATTTAGGTTGCAAGAAATAATATTTAACTTGCAAAACCTAATTAAAGTCTGCAAAAAAGTTGTGCAATTTTACAAACAGATTTTTGCACTCATTGAGTACTATTTTAAATTTTGACCACTATTTACACCCAAAGTGTAAAGTAACATTTTACTTAGAATCTATATGAAAAACCTTCATCTTTGTGTCTTAACATCTTAGGCTGGGTCACACTTGCAGATTTTACATGCCTTTTTGAAGACCTGCGTTTTTAAAAACGCATGTAAAAATGCACCCATAGGCCCCCATGCAAAAAACGCATGCCCTAATAGCAAAAACGCATGCCCCAATAGCAAAAACGCATGCCTAAAGTGCCATGCGTTTTTGGCATAAGTTTTTGCACTTATGTGAGAACCTGCCTTCAAAAATGCATGCAAAAACACATGGTACATTAGTACCATTTAGTACCATCCAAAAACGCATGCGTTTCCCATAGGGGCCCATGTTAAAAAACGCATGAGTTTTTAAATCAGCACCAAAAAATAGTACAGGAACTTTTTGTGGTGCTGATTCAAAAACGCATGGAAATACGCCTGGATGCCTAAAGGCACCTAAGAAAACGCTTGCAGAAATGAAATAAGCATGTAGAAATGCATGTTTATTTTTAAGGCACTTAAAAAACTCATGCCAAGTGTGACCCTAGCTTTAGTGTAATTTCTATCATTTTCATCTGGAATCACACTATATAATTTTAATTAAAAAAAGCAAAGAATTACAAAAATAGTAATTAGGCCCCTTTCACATCACCGTTTTCACTGAATTGCAGCAGATTTATCGCATCTGCCGCATCTGCCATGTAACGGTCACACTTGCAGCACACTTGTGGCAAGCCCCATTCATTCCTTATGGGGCTTACGGTCAGATGCAGCAAGTGCGGTTTGACGGATCCGGCACATGCGGCAGGTCAAAAAAATTGCGGCTAGCAGCATTTTTTTCCTGTGTTGCAAGTGTTGGATCTGCCGGATCTGGAAAACCGCACTTGCCGAACCTGACTGCAAGCCCCTTAGAGAATGAATGGGTCTTTGCCGCAAGTGTGCCGCAAATGTGACAGTTATATGGCAGATGCTGTAAATATGCCTAATCTGCTGAATTCAGTGAAAATACTGATGTGAAAGGGGCCTAAGTAAAAGTATTTTCAGTTAGTTTCACAGTATGTAACTACATAAAATATAATGTTCCTAACGCTCAATATAAGCATCTATGTGAGTGTTAGACTTGGGTCACACTTGCGTTGTTACCCTAGCCTAGCGCATCCACTTAAAACTTAGAAATTTCCCCCACAGCGCATACCGATAATGTTATGCGCTGCCAAGAAACGGAGCCCCATAGTAACCTGGTGTTTACCTTAGCAGCTGGCCACACACAAAACCCCAGGATATGCGCTGTCTGCAGCATTTTCCTGTGCGCTCTGCAAAAGCGCATATCCTGGAGATCTCTGTGAAGCCGGCAGCTGCGGTAAGTGTTCAGTTGCCATAGAGATACATAGCCTGGTGGCGTATGGCATTACCTGCTGGTAACGCTATGCACTGCTCCATGCAGAAATTAAGTTTCTGACGGATTGGCCAGGCTCAGGGGAAGACACAAGTCTGTCCCTAGCCTTATTTAACTCCTCAATTTTTCTTTTCTTTATCCTAGTTGAATACAGTTATGACCTCTTTTAACGTGCCCTGAAATATGCCATTATGTAGTTTCTAATGCATATTGATGAGGCTTTATACAATATCCAGCATTGTTTCAGCAATATTCCACAAAAACATTAGGTACATAGTGTGTCTAATTTAAATTATTTTGTAAATGTTTAGCAATGAACATTTTACTCTTTTCTATTACCAGTGATTGCTAAATTTAAAAGCCACACTTATTTTCTAGAGGAGGTTGACATTCTTTGTGATCTTGAGTAGCTTTTTCGATCTCAGTGTTTTTTACAGTACCTCTGTAGGTCCACCGATACACATTCCCAGTCATACAGTTAGGCCTGATATGTGACATATAGGATCCTTGGCTGGTCATCGTGCACAGAGCCACCTATTCTTTAATCAGATTACACTCAAAAAGATGCAGACATTCTCTTTGAGCTGAGACTAAAAGGATATTCTCCATGTGTAACAGGCAACTAAAGGCTCCTACTTTCATAGACACAGCTGCTGGTTGTATGACTCACATTGCCTCCATAGTTGGACCTGTAAACTCGCTGTCAGATGTGCTGGGATTCTGGATGAAATGGGAGAGAGACGAGAAAATGTAGCAGTCAGACAGCTCTCTATAGTGAATAGAATTTAATATTGCAAAGTAATGATAAGCTACATTTGTATTAGGCTAGGGCTACACTTATAATGTCACTTATGTTTGACGGATGCAGTAACTGCAGAGACAAGCCTGCAGTAACGGACAGCGTTAATGACGGGGTCTTAGAGCTAACACTGCTCAATAGTAGCCCGATGTTTACCATGGATGCAGCCAATAGGAAGCCCCAGGAACTGCGCTTTAGCTAAAGCGCAGTTCCTGGGGATTATTATGGACAGCAGTTAGCTCTAAGCCCCCGACATTAACGCTGTCCGTTACAGTAGGCTTGTCTCTGCAGTTACTGCATCGACCAAACATAAGTGACATTATAAGTGTGGCCATAGTCTTAGGGTGGTTTCAAACTTGCATTTTTTTGTCTTGTGTTGTAATTCATCCAAATTCTGAGGCATTCTGATCCCTATACTTAAAATGGGCCGCAGGGACATGAGTTTGTATCAGTTTTTCGGCGTATCCTTATCACTGCGTCCTTTTGACCTTCTCCGCGGCCGCACACTGTTGCAATTTTGCGGTTCATGAAAAATCCTGATGCTTTTGGATGCTTCCCAATGCAGCCACAGATATAATGTATTCAATGGTGGATGGGACAGATTCCTCTATCTGTGTTTTTTAATTCCACTGAGCATGTCCAGAGTAGTTCCCGCACCTCACAAACATCTACCCCCGCCTCAGAAAAATGTTTGTGGCCTATGTTACTGTATTTAAATGTTAATAAAATATATTGTGCACATGTATATAATATGTCGGCACTTGGGGAGGGGCTGCACAAGTGCTTTAAAACCACTATTTTATTAAAATCACTGTTTGAAGTCCTGTCATCTTTTGCCGCTGCAGCGGGACTTATCTATGCACAGAACTGTCAGAATTGGCATAGAAGTACAATCTAAGACAATTCTGAGAGTTCTCTATGTGCAGACCTGTCAAATGTGGTGTAAATTTTGCTTCTACGTCAATTCTTTGCGCAGGTATGCCTGCTGCATCAGGAAAAAGCTGATGGGACTAACAGTAATAGTAATAAATAGTGGCTTTAAACCACTCATGCAGCCCTGTCCCCACGTGCCAACATATTATAAGCATGTGCACAATAAATGTTACTTTATGTTCCCTCGGCCTCGCCCTAGTAGTGGAATGTGTTTGCGGACAAACTTCCAGATGCAGTTGCTCCCGTTTTTTATCCTGATCTGGCCGTGCCGCTAATGTAAAGCCAGCCTTAATATTTTGCATCACAGTCTTATTGATTTAAAGGGGTTTTCTATCTACAATGCTTAGCTAATAATTTTTTTTTATTATATAACACAATATAATAATGTCAATTTTTCATTTCTTTTTCTGCCACATGTATAAAACTACATAAATAAATACTTGTATAAATACATGCATTCTTATATCATTACCACAATTACACAATGATTATCGTAAAGCCCAGCTAAGCAGCTTAGGGTAACTAAATATACTACCTACTGTTACATAAATAGAAAAAGTAATGTAATGATCCTGTGGAGTTTATTTAAAGGAAGAAAAAGGTTTCCTAGAAAATAAAGTATCTTCTGCAGAATACAACTCTCATGGAATGAACATGCTATGTACGTAATCCAGGGGAATGAAACGTACTAGAAGAGCCACAGGTTGTAAAGACAAGTTTAGGTAACATGTTTTCTGAACATCATTAGAAAATTTGTTGGAAGATGTCCAAAGTGCCAACATTACACTTAGGCTAGGGTCACACTTGTGTTTTTTACAAGCGTTTTTGGAGACCTGTGTTTTCAAAAACGCATGTAAAAACGCACCCATAGGCCCCCATGTTAAAAAACGCATGCCCTAATAGCAAAAATGCATGTGTGACAGTACCATGAATTTTTGGTGCATTTCCAAATACGCATGCGTTTTTTAACATGGGGCCCTATGGAAAACGCATGCAAAAACGCATGTACAATTAGTGCCATTCAAAAAACGCATGCGTTTTCCATAGGAACCCATGTTAAAAAAACGCATGCGTTTTTAGAAATCGCATGCGTTTTTTTAACATGGGCTCCTATGGAAAACGCATGCGTTTTTGAATGGCACTAAATGGTACTAATGTACCATGCGTTTTTGCATGCGTTTTCCATAGAGGCCCATGTTAAAAAACGCACCAAAAAATAGTGCATGCACTATTTTTTGGTGCAGATTTAAAAACGCAGCCAAAAACGCAGGGTGCCGTCACACACCTTGAAAAACTCATAATTACATGAAAAAAATGCATGGTAAAACGCATGAGTTTTTTTAAGTCACTAAAAAAACTCATGTCAAGTGTGACCCCAGCCTTACAACCAAATCTGATTATTGTTCTCACAGCTAGGACTGACAAAAAGGAGTTTGTTTGCAGTTTTATCTCTGCAAAACCACTGACTGCACTTAATAGAAGGCCAAGAATTGTTTAACCCCCATCCCTGGAATGGAATTTTAGAGGGGTTGTCCAGTGGGAATTTATAAGATTACAGTCACTGTATGTGACCGCAGACTTAGGAATCCTCACATCGAGGACACTGTGCATAGTGACTATTCCCTGGAGTCAGAGCTGTGAATGCTGGTCACGTGGCTGCAATCTGCATAATTCCCTGGGAGTAATACAAACGGCAGTAAAACAAGTGTGGGCGAATATGAGGGTATTCAAATGCAGATATATAAACGGACGTGTCTAATGGATACAAAGGGATATTACACATATCAAAATGTAGTAGGGAGAAACAATGGAACTTTACACTATAATCACCTTGTTTCTAGCCCGAGAAATAGTCAAGCTAAGGCCGGCTTCACAGCACGGTTTCTTGCTCTCAGGCTGTGTCCGGTGTTTTGCTGGATGCACCGGACACAGCCCGACAGCCCCGGACAAAGAGAACCGGAGGGCAAACATGCCCTCTGATCCTGTTTTCTTCTGGATTCGGCACTGTGTGACTGCTGCAACTGTCCAGTGCTGAAATTTCAAAATCACGTCTAGCAGAGAGCTAGCCGCGGTTTTGAAATTTCAGCCGGGAGCTCTCCAGGTGCTGAATTTCAGCGCCCGGAGTCCAACAGCCGGATCTGATTTTCTGTCGGATCTGGTGCGATCCAGCACACATAAACTCCCATGTTAGGGGGGCCGAATCGCACCGGATCTGATTTTGTCAGATTTTTGCCCCAAATGCAGCCTGATGCTGTCGGACAGGGACAAAACTGGATGGCAAATCATTGCCATCCGGCCCCATCCGGCACCATAGGCATGCATTAGTCCAAAATCGGGTCCGGGGCTGTCCGGTGTGAAAAATCCTTGGTGTGAAGCAGGCCTTAGCTAAAAACCAACCAAGGTTCACATATAGTGCAAATGGTACAATATACAAATAGCCCCTTATAATGGCATTTTCAATCATATAAATACCAAGTTGAAACGCATATGGATTGTAAAACATTATAAAAGGGCCTCTCGAAAATACTTCATTAATACCCAAATGTTTACACGGAGCGTTTTAGCCCAAATAACCAGCAACCACGATAAGCTTATCAGTGCAAAGGTTTTTTATTTTTACAAAAAACATCCAAAAGTGGCTATCTTTAGCTGTTGCATAAATACAGACATAATAAAATCACGGAACAGTCAGGAATAACAGGAATATGTAAATAAAAACTGACTTCAGAATCTACACAACCATAACAATGGCACACAGGAATCACTAGAAATGATATACATAGCAATTCAAGCTCAAAGTGAAAATCACCAGGATATCAGGCGTAAAGTGCTACAATAGACAAGATATTACTCTCCCTGCCAGAATGAGCGGTGCTGTATGAATCTCAATCAGTCCTGCTTAACCATTGTGTGTATGGACCCAGTGAGGCTAGTTTGGGATGCCCCGACGTGTTTCCCAATGAGCTTCCTCAGGGGGCATGCTCCTCCATGAATGTCCCACCTTATGAACGCCCAGACACAGGTGTATGGCGTCATGGTTCAATTGCAGCACAGGCGTGGCAGCACTGAATTCCAGCGTGTAGTTCCGTCCCTCCGCAACTGGAAGTGCAGCAAATGTACCATCGGCGCCATACTTGTTGAGGGCAAATTGCCCACAACAATAGTGTATTATTATAGGAGCGCTCCTTAAAGACATTTAGTGCCACTATAGTAGTCCATAGATTGCCACTATTATACCCCTATTCGTAGTTCAGTCTAAGTAGAAAGAGAATCCCCACCTCCACGGGAGTCTCCACTTAACTAACGGGGTAAGACATCAGTTACTAGGTAAATGATAATAGGCACAAAAAATGGAAGTGAAATTCCAAATACAGTTATTTACAATCATATATTATATAATGGTTGGGAATAAAAAATACATAAGGCCATAACAGGAAGAGCCTCTAATATCAACAATACAGTGTGTATATTCACTTGATAAAACGCCTCCCACATGTCAACGAAAATCCAGTCATCATTTATATAGAGTTTCACAAAGTCTTCAGTGAAAGGTCACTTCCATTTCTTCAATCTTCATATAATGAAGCTACTTCCAGGGGGAATCACTAATTGGTAAAAAACAAAGGAAAGAGCAAACAAAAAATACAAAAAGGAGAATAGTTAAAACCAATACATACATATGTATGAAACGGAATCCCAAAAGGGGCTATTTAAAGACTATAAAACAGGTCAAAGAGCAAAAAGTATATACATTCTAATTATTCATGAATCAGAGGACACCACAGTGCCTACAAAAAGAAGAGACTGCAGACCACTACAGGAATGGGACAAAACTAAGTTTCTCATTTAAACCGTCTGGAGACATAGTCCCCAGGCGTACAATCCACTGGCATTCTTTTTTGGCTAACACTTATTTCTAATCCCCTCCCCTTACCTTAGATGGCATACATCAATAGCTTTCAATCTTAATCCTCTCGGGCCACAGTTGTGCACCTCTTTGAAGTGGCGCGGGAGTGTCTTTAGAGCTGGATCCCCAAATTCCAGCTTGGCAGCACCCAAAATATCTCTCACGTGCTCACGTACCCTTACCTTGAACTCACGACTTGTGAGTCCAATGTAAATACATGGCACGTCGCGTGGTAAATTACATTTTTGGTGTTGCACGTGATATACTTACGTATAGTGTAAGTCTTATCACTGTTCACAGATAAAAAGGTCTGCGATCTTCCCATATTAGGGCATGCTACACAGGCTCCACAGGGATAAAAACCAGTTAGGACTATCCTTCCACTCACTACAGGTTTTATCTCTGCAACGTTATGACTGTGAACCAGATTATCACGAAGGCTTCTACTCCTTCTTGCCAACATAGATGGGCCATCCCCAATAGAGTCCTTCAGAGAGGGGACTAGTTGGAGTATTCCCCAATGTTTTTTGAGCACTTTCCTAATATCATCCCACTTGTTATTATACGTGGTTACGAAGCGTATTAGAGATCCACCTGAACCACCATCCTCTCTGTTCCTCCCACCGCCTCTTCCTTTCAGCAGGGTATTACGTACTACTTCACAAGCTTGTCGGTATCCATTTTTTATGTATCGTCTGCTATACCCCCTCGCAATGAATCTTTCTCTGAGGTCTTGTGCCTGCTCTTGGAAATATTGCTCCACTGAGCAGACTCTCTTAGCCTTCAAATACTGGCCAATTGGAATGGCTGAAATTGTGAAAGGGGTATGCGCAGAGGTTGCATGTAAGAGTGCATTAACCAAAGTCTCTTTCCTATACATATTCGTTCGGACCGAGCCATCCAGATGCCCACTAAGTCGGATATCTAGGAACTCAATAGACAACGTGTGATGCTTGTTGGTAAGTTTGATGTTATATTCATTGGAATTTAAGAATTCCATGAATTCCTTTAATTCCCCAGATGTCCCCCTCCACAGCATCAACACGTTGTCTATATATCGTAACTAACAAAGCGCCTGGGTAGTGGCGCACACGATCCCCCCAAAAAAATTTTCTCTCCCAAAAACCAAGAAAGAGATTTGCGTGGGAGGGCGCGCATGCCGCGCCCATTGCTGTACCACACAGCTGAAGGAAAAAGCGATCCTTAAAAAGGAAAAAATTGTGGGTCAGGATAAATCTCAAAAGGTTCTGTGATTTTATTATGTCTATATTTATGCAGCAGCTAAAGATAGATCCAGATAAGGGTGAAAAGAGCTGGGATGAGACGCCGCGCTGACCACAAGGATAAACACAGAGTTAATCACACACTCTATTTATGCCTACACGTGTTTCATGGCTCATACGCCTATCCATCAGTTGCCCTGATGAAGTGGCGTATGAGCAATGAAACACGTGTAGGCATAAATAAACAGAGTGTGTGATTTACTCTGTGTTTATCCTTGTGGTCAGCGCAGCTTCTCATCCCAGCTCTTTTCACCCTTATCTGGATTCTTCAATTCTCAGCTGGGAACCTGCAGCGACCTCTTGTGTGCTTTTATTGTAGTTGTGACACTCACAACTACATCAGGTGAGTTTAACAATTTGGGGTCTGAGGGACCTGTATAATAGAGGTACTACTCTATGTGCGCTTCCTTTCTCTTTTAATTTATGCAGCTAAAGATAGCCACTTTTGGATGTTTTTTGTAAAAATAAAAAACTTTGCACTGATAGGCTTATCATGGTTGCTGGTTATTTGGGCTAAAACTCTCCGTGTAAACATTTTCAATCATAGTATGATGCACTTAGCATACTCAGCATTCTGGCAAAGACCCAATACCCTATGTATTACGCCTGGACAGGCTGATAGATAGATAGATAGATAGATAGATAGATAGATAGATGTAAAAAATACCCTTCAGTAAGCTTTATACTGACAATTATAGTGCCCTTAAGAATAATGTTGGCAGTTCAGGGAGATTTTGTTTTTCTTTTTCATCATTTCACCACGTTTGGAATGTTTTTCCCATTTTCAGTACATAATGTAAGAAAAAGAACGATGTGATTAGAAATTATAATACATTTACCAAAAAGAAGATCAAATAAGGGTAGGTTATTGCAAAATACCGTATATACTCGTGTATAAGCCGACCCGTGTATAAGCCGACCCCCTACTTTTGCCCCCAAAACCTGGGAAAATCTATTGACTCGCGTATAAGCCGAGGGTGGACTCCAGCACAGGTATACAACCCCCAGCAGTGAGGTATACAGCAGCCTCCCCAGTGGTAGTATACAGCAGCCTCCCCAGTGGTAGTATACAGCAGCAGCCCCAGTGGTAGTATACAGCAGCCCCAGAGGTATATGCAGCCCCAGAGGTATATGCAGCCCCAGAGGTGTATACAGCAGCCCCAATATACAGCAGCCCCAGTGGTATTGCAGCCCCAGTGGTATTGCAGCCCCTATATACAGCAGCCCCAGTGGTATTGCAGCCCCTATATACAGCAGCCCCAGTGGTATTGCAGCCCCAGTGGTGTATACAGCAGCCCCTATATACAGCAGCCCCAGTGGTATTGCAGCCCCAGTGATATTGCAGCCCCTATATACAGCAGCCCCAGTGGTATTGCAGCCCCAGTGGTATTGCAGCCCCTATATACAGCAGCCCCAGTGGTATTGCAGCCCCAGTAATGCAGGGCCCCTATATACAGCAGCCCCAGTGGTATTGCAGCCCTAGTAATTCAGGGCCCCTATATACAGCAGACCCAGTGGTAGTATACAGGCAGCCCAGTAATGCAGGGCCCCCCCCTCATGCTCCGATCACCTGTAAAGCAAATTATTCTTATCAGTGCCCGCTGCCGTCCGCGCCCGCATCTGCCGACATCCCGATCCTCCGTCTTCATGCATCTTCTTCCTGTTTCCTGTGCGTGTCGCCGGTAATGACGTCATTGCCTGCGACGCGCACAGAAGCAGGAAGAAGATGAATGAAGATGGAGGATCGCATGTCGGCAGCGGCGGGCGCGGACGGCAGCGGGCACTGATAAGTATAACTTGCTTTACAGGTGACCGGAGCATGAGGGGGGGGGCCCTGCATTACTGGGGATGCGGGGGCTGCTGTATACAGCTGTATACAGCAGCCCCTGCACTGACTCGCGTATAAGCCGAGGGGGGTACTTTTCAGCCCAATTTTTGGGCTGAAAAACTCGGCTTATACGCGAGTATATACGGTAATTAAAAACCTGACTCTTGGAAGAGAGGGGAAAAAAATTAAAGTGCAAAAATGAAAAATTGCTCTGACGGGAAGCTACCTTTGTATAAGTTCTTAATATCAGCAAGACCAAAAAGGAAAAATATAATCCCCATTGTACTGAGATGGTAAGTGTCTCTTTATGTTCAATGCAATGGGCTTTCTGTACTCCCTAATCCTGATAGCAGCGTTTTTTTTTCGCCACCGCAAGTGCCGGGTCTGCTTGCCGGATCAGGGCTGCAAGTCGGCTGTTAGCCAGCCGATCCGGCAGATTCGGCACCATCTGCCGGATTGGCCACAAACATTAGCAAAACGCTGATATGAAAGCAGCCCAATTTACATATGCATGCATTCATGTGCAGAATGAGAGTGCAGTTGCTGTTAGTGATGCATTTCCTACAAATAAAATATAGTGAAAATCCCTTTTACTTTGTTTTTATATCTACATTTGCCATCTTTAGGGTAAGTGCACATGTTTAGGATTTGGTGCAGACATTTCTGCACCATTTCTGAATTTCTTTGTAGGAAAAACACACTGGCAAAAACTGTGGGTTTTCCTGCATTTTTGTTACGATTTTGCAGTGCATTTTTGGTGCTGATTTTCCCCATTCATTAGAAAGGATAAAATCTGTGTCAAAAATGCTGCAGGAATTGACAAATTACAGATTTTAATCTGCTCTAAATCTGCTAGGAAACAATACTCAACGTGTGTGTTACACTTCTGGATTCTCATTAACTTTGGTGGTATCAGGAAACCCTTCAGGTTTTGTGACAAATTTGCCCTTAAAAATGCATCAAAATAATTCAATAAAAATGCAACGTGCATAGGGTTTAAGATGAATTATATTACTAAATTGTTTAAGAAAGTTTCAATCCTAGCTTTTTTCACATTCTCCAAGGTAGAAAGAAAATTATAGGACTCAACAGCAAAAACAAAAGCTTTATTGTCTTCAAATAAAATGCAAAAAAGCAAACAGAGAGTTGTGCTTTCTACAGCCCTCCCTCTTGGCTTTTTATTTTAACGGGGGAGTGCTACTCCTTTTTTTGTCTAAATCTGTATTAGTGAACACTTCTTATTTGCAGACATGATCCATCCACTTCACAGGTATGGCATATCAAGATGCTGATTAGACATCACTATTATTGTACAGGTATGCCTTATGCAGGTCACAATAAAAGGCCACTCTAAAATGTGCAGTTTTACAGTATTAGTGTAGTCTGAGGGGGAGAGGGCAGAAAACCAGTCTGTGTCTTGTGTGACCACCATTTGTCAGTATGCCATCTGCCATGTACAGTGAAAACCGTAATTCATTTGTGAAGACAACCCTTTAAAATATGACACACACCATCGAATGTGAGCATTTGCTTATTCAAGTCTTGTACAAAGGCAAGCTGCAGTCACGTGGAGACCTTGATGAGGATGACGAGCTACAGATGAGCTATCCTGAGACGGTTTTTGACAGTTTGTGTAGAAGTTCTTTGGTTATGCAAACTGATTATTGTAGTAGCTGTCTGTGTGGCTAGTCTCAAACAATCTTGGAGGTGAAGATGCGATGTGGAGGTCCTGGGATGTTGTGAGTATGTGGCGCCCCTATGGGAAGGCGCCACATGGAGGTACTGCACCCCAAACAGAATGTGTAGTGCCTCCGTAGCCATGGATGCGGGGTTTCATGCAGAGTCTGTCCTAAGCACCCATACACTAGCCCACCTTAGCAATGGGACCGTATATTTAGTAGGTCCACGGGTGGAGCTTAGAGTAGAGCGGGAGACTTGAGTTACAGATAAGTGAGTTTTTAGTGAGACAGTACTGGGAAGGCAGCCAGAGAGGATGTGCCTGACAGCATTCTTGGCAGGAGGGCACATCCTCGGAGAGGGGTGACCCAGAAATGGAGGGGACAATCCAGGACCAGTTGGAGCTGGCTGTGGAGTCTGGCGTCGACACCAGCATACTGGAGCTGAGGCAGTCAGAGGTCTATCCCTGACTGTGAACCGACAAGCTGTGGGACCGACAGAAGTGAGCCATAGCGCAACAGACTGTACCTCTTCCTCAGTTCCAAAAAGGTCCAGAACACATTAGGGAACGGACCCGAATTCCGGTGGCGAGAGGATTTGCTCGTTGTCGCTCCCGTCCGTACCGGTAAGGAACCGACTGTACCTAATAGTAACAGACCAGGGGACTGGCGAAGGAACTCTTCAGAGTGGTGAATGAAAGTAAAGAGGAACACAGACCCCGAAAGTTGTGAGAGGGCACCACCGACAGACTCTGCTAAGTTACCTCAAATCTGTGGCTATGTCCCCGGTAAACCAGACTGCACTGTGTACCTGATGTTAATTTGGAGACAGTAAAGAACATCTTGAGCTGATCTGGTGTGTGTACTAATCCGCTTTGCTGCCCGGTGTCACAGTCGCGCTCGCGACCCATGAGGTAAGGGGAATGTGGACCCACTGGACCACAGGGGGGACCCGGGCCAGACTAGGGAAGAACAGCAACCGGGTTCTGTGGCAGCTGAGCATGTGGGCTAGGTGGTAACCTGCAGGACAAGACGACACCGCACACTTCAGGTATAGCAAAAAGTAACGTTTACTGAACAAGAACACACATCAAGGACACGGAACATCATGGACACGGAACATCATGGACACGGAACATCACGGATACCAGGCGGGAACCTCAGGGTCATCTCGGACACCAGGCGGGAACCTCAGGGTCATCTCGGACACCAGGCGGGAACCTCAGGGTCATCTCGGACACCAGGCGGGAACCTCAGGGTCATCTCGGACACCAGGTGGGAACCTCAGGGTCATCTCGGACACCAGGCAGGACCTCAGGACCATCTCGGACACCAGGCGGAAACCTCAGGGTCATCTCGGACACCAGGCACGGACACCAGGCAGAACCTCATCTTGGACACCGACAGTCAGGACGTCTGGACTCCATGCAACGGACACGGCTCCAGACCGGGAACAGCAAGACACAAGCAGGAACAAGACAAGGACGTTGGCACCAACACAGACAAGACGGGTCCAGGGACACAGACATCAGCTTTCTCCGAACTGGTAGCAGGCAGAACAGGAGCTGTAGACAAGGCAGACCAGAAGCAGCATGTTGGACCAAACACACAGGGCCAGGTTAAGAAACCTAATGCGAGGCTCTGGCCACGCCCAACAGGGAAGAGAAACTTTAAATAGGAGCTGACCCTCAGCTATAGGCTGGGGACAGCAATTCAAGCGCACACCCTCCATCTTACTAAACTGGGGAAGGTGTAGCGGCGCGCACCCTAGGCACAGTCAGAACCCATACAGCATAGCCAGCACAGGAACCGATGCCCAGAGCACCTGGCAGCGGCTGCAAGCCTAGACACACACGGAAAGTCATGCACCAGCTGCAGAGGACCTCACAACCCGCGGATAGCTTCCACAGCGGGAGCCAGGGTCCACACATGGAAGGTAAACAGCGGAGCACTGACAATACAACACATGTGCGGCTACGCAGCGGAGCTGGGAACTGAGCAGAATCCTATCCAGGTAACATACTACAGTCTTCCAGCTGGTCAGGGGGGGAAGGAGCATTGGGTGAAAGCGCAGTAACGCCGAGGGAACCAAGACACCAGACCACCGGCGTTACACCCGGAGGGCTCCTATAGCGCCAAAAAGGTGAGGACTACTACTTCCCTCATCTACCCCCGCTGCCCTGAGGTAAAGTTCCACCTGTGGCGAGCTGTACTACTCTGAGCTGCACCTCAATCACCTCAGCGGCCGGCCGCAGCGCTGCTATCCACGTTACCAGGTACCGCAGGTGGTGTCACGTTACCGTTCCCCCCATCCATCATCATCATCCCCCACCAACCCCGCCACTGAGGGTCCAGAGCATGGAACCGGGAACCGACCAGCCGTGATCCCCATCAAAGTGACCATCTGTCCCGGTATCCGAGTACCCCCCCTACCCTGTCGACCCACTCAAGTACACATGGTCTGCGGTTGTGAGGCCAGTTGGATATACTGCCAAAAATGACTTATGGTAGAGAAATGAACATTCAATTCTTGGGCAACAGCTATGGTGGACACTCCCGCAGTCAGCATGCCAATTGCACAATCTCTCAAAACATGCGACAACTGGGCATTGTGCTGTGTGATAACAGTGTACAATTTTATTGTGACCATCCAAGGGTGCACCTGTTCAATAATCATGCTGTCTAATCAGCATCTTGATTTGCCACAACTGTGAGGTGTATGCATTATCTTGACTAACGTTAAATGCACACCAACACTATATTTAAACAAATTTGTGAATAATATATGACAGGAAAATGTATTTTGGGTATATATATATATATATATATATACCAGAGAAGAGAGAAAAGAGAGAGAGAGAGATATGTGAGTTCAGCTCATGTAACATGGGAGCAAAAGAAAAAGTCTTATGTTTATATTTTTGTTCAGTGTATATTTCTACTCCAAGGATTTAGGCTAGCCTTCGCACAGGGGATTTTTAAAGGGAACCTTCATACTCTTTTTTTTTGTTATTAAACTGTCCCCAATGTTATTTAGATCATGTAATTGTTTTGATTTGTTTTTATAAATCATTATATTACTTAATGTTTTCATTAGCTTCCTGCCCAAACAGTCAAGCAGTCATCTGGGTGGTTAGCAGTCATGTCAATCAAGTGCAGCAATGCCGAAATTCATCTAATGCTCTCTGCAAGGACCTGTGTGATGTCACGACCATGTGACTATATTGCGCAGAGCTAAGTCTACATTGTCCTTCATGTAAGGCCTTCTTAGCTCCACCATTATGGTCACATGGTCAAGAAATCACACAGAATCCCTCCAGAGAGCATTTGATGAATTTTGGCATGTTTGCAATTGATTGAAATGTTTGCTAACTGACTGTTGTTGTCAGCTAGATAATGAAATTATGTAAGTATGTATAGTTCTTTTTTTAGATAAATACTGTGATTTAAAAAAAAAGAAAAAAAAAGATTACTAATGCACAGTACATGATCTAAATAACATTGGGGGTGGTTTAATAACAAAAAAAGGACATGACAGGTTCCCTTTAAGCCTACTTATTTGTAGTGCCGACTTGGTTTCTATGTTATGTATTATTTTATATTCTATATATTATGAAGATTTAGGGAGGAAAAACATTCAGATGGAACACTATCAAATTCAATATGCCATGGAAAGATAGGAAGAGCTGTATGAGATACATTAAGTTTAAAAGGAAAGTACTGCACATAAGGAACGCATCTTATAATATTATTTGTCCAATGCAATCAAGTGTTGCCATAAAACAGCTGTGACTGCTTGGTGTGTGGTAGCTTATTGAAAAAGACAAACTGACATACCGAATAAAGGAAGTTATCTTCCTTGCCTTTATATAGTTATTTAGGCATGTAACTGTACATCTCAATACTGAGATGGTCATATATTGTTTTTCCATGCCTTTTTTATAGTAATATTTCAGCATTTAACTGTACATCTCAATACTGAGAAGGTAATATTTATTGCTTATTATCATTAGTTTATAATATTAATTAAATCAAACATTCTATCCCAGCACTTTCTTCTATGCTGAATGTCTTTTGACATTAGATTTTGCTTTTTTTCTGTAATTAGTCATTTATATTTATTCTAGTCTTTCAATCAAAATTGTTTAGCCCCGTTATGAATGATTATTAATATAAAAATTCAAAAACCTTCTGCTGTTTGCAGAACATCAATAAACAAGCACAGTTTAAATAGCTAACACAAGTAGTTTAAAGGGGTTATACGGGATTTATCCCCACCACAAAAAGTGTCTAAGCCCTAACAGAGAGGTAGCTGCCACCTACCTTCCTATTGTGCCCAGCGCCGATTCACCGCTGACCCGGAGTGGTCTTAGACCACTCCTGTCAGGGATTTTGCTGCTTGTGCTGACATCACATCAACAGAGGTGCAGCTTCTCTCCTCTGTCGACGGACATCATAGCCAATGTCATGCTGATTGACAGCCAGCTCCCCCAATCAGGTAGTGGGGAACCAGCTGTCAATCAGCCACCACTACTCTGTTTATTCCCACCATGCTATCTCTGGCAGGAGCCAGGCACAACAGGCTGGTAGGTGACAGCTACCTGCCTGTTAGTGCTTAGGCATATATTTTTTTAATAACAATCCCTTTAACAAGTGGTTTGGCAAATGTCACTTTCAGGCTTGCGCTATATAGCAATTTTGGCCACAGTATTTATTGAATAGTCACAAATGCTCAATGCAGCTGTTCCATCTCAGTGAATGCAGAAAAATGAAGTTGCAATGTGATCCTAAAGTTTTATGATAAAAAAATTACAAAATCTCAAAACCAAACACCACTTTAACTTTTTTTTACTCACATCTCACTGTCACAATACCTTGTGAGTCACAATTCAGCAGCGACATCAAGCTCCTTTGTTGTGCCAAAATTGATATGCAGCCTCAGCCTAATTACTACTGTAGTTTCAGAATTATGCAACCTCTTCATGGATGTGTCTTTAGCACTTATTAGAGTATCTTTTAGCTGTTCTGACCTGATGCAAATGTGATTCATGTTACGGCCTCTCTGCTTCAAGAAGGTTATTTAGCCCAAGCCTTTAGTTTACTAATAGTTTTGGGTTTTTGTGCTGCAAGGACCTCCTTCAAATCTCAACTAAGCTTTTCTATGTGCTGGAAATGAGGCTACTGTAATGGTCACTGCAGAATTTTCCAAGACTTTTGAAACTATGCATTGGTGCCTTGGTGGACGTTGAGGTATGCTTGGAATCATTGTCTTGTTTAGATGTGCAAAGACGCGTTAGCTTCAGCAACACAAATGTGTTATCTGTATATATTGAGAAAAATCTCTCAATGTTGGCCTTCATTATGAGAATTAGTGCTCAAAAACAGCATCCAATCATATTTCACTTTCTAACCTGTACCAATTAAGTACTTGAATCTTATCAGTCACTAAGGCTAGGTTCACATTACGCTTGTGCTGTCCATTTAATGGATCTGTATGACAGCAGCACAAATGCAATGTAAAGGACACACAAACACTTCCATAGGCCTCCATTCAAGAAACGCATGTAAAATAGGCATGCCTTTGCAAGTATGCATTTGTTGAAACGCACAGGCAAACGCGGACTGCAGCGTTATATTGTGTTTGCAATACATGATAGGATAGATAGATAGATGATAGGATAGATAGATAGGATAAATAGAATGATAATTGAAAGAAAAGCATTAGCAACCTTTCTGCTCTGTCACCGGATGCGCTCATTAAGCTCGTGAATATACACCCATTGACCCGGAAGCAGCAGAGAGAGTGGGGAGACAGAGCAGGGAGACAGGTAATCTATCTATCTATCTATCTATCATCTATGCAGGCATACATTTTTGAGGTATTAAAAACATATGCACTCTAAAATGTCTCAAAATGTCACTTTTGCCGTCACAATGGAAACGTTAACATTTCCGTTGTAACGGACAGCAATGACGCACTGTGAACCCACCCTAAGGGTTAATTGTTTTAGTTTTTGAAAATAATTCCTATTCTTTTGCTACCAAGGAGATATGAATACATTTTATAGTATTTTTTAGTGTTTGATGTAATTTGTTACTTTACTAAACTTTTTTCTCCAGGATAAGTGAAGTAAAACATCAGATGTTGCTTTATCAGATGATCAGCAGCCAATGGTCTTTTCTTTAAGAGAATCTTTATCATGTAACAGCATCTTATACTTTCCAAATTGCATACAATTGTGTGTAGATAAAGCCACAACAGCAGGTTGTTCTTGCCTTATCTCTAGACAGCAGTCAGCCTTCACTCTAACGCAGGGCTACTAATGTATCTCTCACTGGATGTGGCGAGTTGCTTTGCATTTCAAGTCATAAAGGAACTATATCATATTAATATTTTCTTTTTCTTTGTATGCCTTACCAGCTACAGGCAGTGGCAGTAAGGTGGCAACGATGACAGGGAATCCGAGCAAAATACTTCTCAGGGATAAGTATCTCAATAAGTTCTTTGCTTCATTGTACATGCGCTACTAATGCAGCATGCTTGCATTGAAATGCACTGTTTGCATTAATTTTCTGCTTGAACTCATCCCAATGCTAGGCACAACAATACAATGGATAGGAGCTTATAGTCATGAAGACGCATGATACATTTGCCATGGTATAAAGAGCTGTTTTATCTATAAGTATTAATGTCATTCTTTATGGACCTACACTATCTATGCCTGATAAATTTGAGTTGTCGATTCTTGGTATATGAATTCCATTCTTTGAAATATAAGAAAGAGGTGTGAGCTTCGTTATACATTATACAGCTTTGCCATTACCCAAATTGCTAAATGTACTGAAGCATATAGAATAATAATAATGCAGGTTTATTTCACAGTTTGCTTGTCTAACTGCTCAGGATACGACTGCATGAAGCATGTAAAATCTAAAAAGGAATCTTGATTCAAACTCAGTTTCAATGAATGTGGTAAACAAAGGCTTGATCAATCATTTTCCATTATACAATAAGCTAAAATATAATTTGCAAATACAATGCATCATTTGGCGATACAGTTTCCAAAATAAGCAATTATAAAATGTTTATCACATTCTGAAGTTGAAATAAAGGCTAGTTGTGCGGAAAAAATCTAAATCACTCTAGAAATGTGGAAACTACAAGTTGATAATCTCAAGACACGAGAATCGAGGAATTCAGTGCATGTGTTAAGTAATGATAATGACTTATTCACTACTCATTCTGCTGAAGCTATACTTTTGCTTTTCAAATCTGCTAAAACTAGAGTGAAAAGGCGGCACTGATAAAAGAAGAACCTAAAATTTAGTATTTATGTTCATGATTGCTTTGTATGTGTAACATCAAAAAATATCTTCTTTTCCATGCATTATTTCATATGACACTTTTTATATCCTATTTCAAAATGGAAATAACTTACATCAACTTCTGAACTGAAATGACCTTATATATGGAAGAGTAACACCCAAGGACTGTTGACTTACATTTCTATTTCCTGTTGTAAAGAACAAAGAATACCCAGAAATGAAGACAGAATTATAAATGGAGGTGTTAGTTATAGGTCCACGATCTGTTTATATGAAATTGTTGCTCTTTTTTTTACAGACTATAAACTTAAAGTATAATGTTAAAACTTAATAAATATGTATTCAAAACGAGAATTTTGTAAAAAAAAATAAATAAAAGCTAAATAAATAAACAACTTGACTATGTTGAAGTGATAAGAGAGTTGTCTCTGCTTGTTTGGAAAGCATTTTGGCAATTTGTCTATATCCCAGCTCTAATTGCAGTAATAGCTGTCATTAATGAAGAGTGAATCTCCCAACTTTTGAATTTGTTCAGAAAATTCTATTTTTATTGAAAGTTATTCAATACAAATCAGTTGTTCTATGTTTTACTCATAATAAACATTGGGTAAAAAATAGTACTAACCTCACCAGCAACCTATCCTGCCACCGAAGCCCTATTTCTGATCTTCCCAGTAACTCCCACTACTTTCCGTTAGCCCTGAGTTTAATGTCTACTTTTGCTTTTCCATCATCTTCATTGGTGTAAGAAAAAAAGGGAGAGAATGGGCGCAGGTGTAGGATCACTATAGCTAAGTTAGTATGGCATTATTACAGGTGGCTACTCACCTGTTTGGGTTGTGCACGACCTGCACAACCCGGTGTAATAGCCTCAGATATATGGGGGACCCTCAGCAATGTGCATGCTCCGCTCCTTCGACCTCGCTGGTCCTCAGCTGTCCGTATAGGACCTTTCCGGTCACGTGGCGCCGGTCCCGGATATGCGTCACTGCTTGTTATCTAGGGAATGCCAGGTCCTTCACCACTGTGCCCTCTCTGTGCTGCTCCAGCCGCTGATCCCTCAGGGGGAATAGAAGCTTGCAAGAAAATGATTTAGCGGTCTTGTAGAAGCACTACCTGAGGAAGACTGCCTTGAGTAGTTGAAACATGTTGTGGAGCTGTGAGGGGAAAATAAAGATTGCGGTTTATAAACTTCATCATCCTGGTGCCTGAGCTTTAGTAGCGCTTCTACAAGACCGCTAAATAATTTTCTTACAATCATCTTCATTGGGGCTTTGAGTACTGGGTAAGCCTCAGTACCAGTCATGATGTCACAATGTGGGCCGCCCTATTTAACTTATGTACCGCTTGTTTCTTCTTTGTTAATATACTTTCCTTATCGTTAATCACTTTATTTATCCGGACTACTTCAATGCACACTAATCTTCCATTTGTATATTCCTGTATTACCCAGACTGTCATTATTTTGATATTGCAACTTCAGAGCAAAATATTAATCACAAATCTTAACCGTCATGGTTCAAAAGGGTTGTCAACATTTTGAAAAAGTTTTTTTTTTTAATAATTATTAAATTCATGAACTTGGAGCTAAAAATAATTTTTGCGTTTCGGTTTCGTTGAATAGAACCTGTTCGCAAGATTTAGCACTGTACAGTAAATCATGACGTCCAGCAGAATCACACTGCACACGCAGTGATCTCCACAACGATAGTAGTGGTGGTGTGGTATTTCAAAAAGGAGGCAGGCTCTGCAGAGGAAACAGAAAAGGCAAGTCAAGAGGCAGAGAAGAGAGTGAAAACCCTACCCCCCAGGGCCTTCCTCGATGCACAAACGATGCATGAATGATGTCATCATGAAAACATAAGAGGAAGCTTATTCAGCATCCAAAGATGAGATTTCTTCATTGCTGGTATGCAATAAACCAACATCACTGACCCATTATGGCCATGTATTTACTTTATAGAACTAAGTCCTGCTGACAGGTTCTCTTAAAAAAAATCACCTTTTGGTTCATTGTTTTCTTGAACACTCAATTTTCATGTGGCATGTAGTCATAAGTCAGCTTACATCAAGTCAGAAAAAGACAAATAAGAACTATGTAACCTACCACAAGTTGATTAAAAAAAACTTATTGTCATATTCTTACATAACCGATTATGAATTTAGCAATAGACAGTACAATACAAAGGCTAAAGAAAGGAAACACTGCAAAATTCTTTATGAAACCCAAACCAAAAAAAATGTTGTCCCAAGTACATGCACTTACGTTAACAAAAAATTTCCCAAAGGTTTAAAACATGTCAGAAAACGGCAGGTGTCAGAGACAATTGTACCTTTTACCTTCAAAACACCTTACAGATACCTGAATTACACGCAGCCACTTCGAGGTGTTTTGGAGGTAAAAGGTACAATTGTCTCCGACACCTGCCATTTTCTATCTTCCTGTTGCCGTGTGTAAAGTGGCCAATAGAGATAAGCGGACCCATGGAAGTTTAGGTTCCAGGGGTTCAACCTGACTTTTTCTAAAGTTCTGTTCTGGACCCAAACTTAACCTGAACCGCATTGGAAGTCACTGATTGGGCAGTTCGGCTCTCCACTAAAATACAGCCAGCCATAAACAAAACACTTAAAAAGGAGGAGGGATTTGTCATTTTCTTTTTTTGTACACACTACATCCGATAACTTTGATTTTGCCCAGACATCGAGCCGATCAAACAATGCAAGCGGCTCACGCTGGGCTAAGCACAGAGTGTATCTGATCTTCAAACTCATGGTATTGTAGCTGTCCAGCACCACCATTCAGTTTTTCACTCCTTAGAAGCGGCAGGGTCCATCAGAATCCTTCATGGGAATGCGCTGACTGCATCCACGCTGACACATGTCCAGTTACACTAGTGCACACTTCCAGTTAGAACGTCACTTCCGATACTGCATATTTGATAGAAGAAGTAGCACTCACCGATCGGGGATTATTTCTCAACTTTATTAACCCCTTCACCACCCAGCCTATTTTGACCTTACTGACCTGGCCATTTTTTGTAATTCTGACAAGTGCCCCTTTATGAGGTAATAACTCTGGAACGCTTAAACGGATCCTAGCGATTCTGAGATTCTTTTTTCGTGACATATTAAGCTCCATGATAATGGTAAATTTAGGTTGATAATTTTTGTGTTTATTTGTGGAAAAATTGGAAATTTGGTAAAAATATTGAAAATTTTTCAATATTTACATTTTTAATTTTTATTCTGTTAAACCAGAGAGTTATGTGACACAAAATAGTTAATGAGTAACATTTACCACATGTCTACTTTACATCAGCACAATTTTGGAAAAAAAAATTTTTTTCGTTAGGAAGTTAGAAGGGTTCAAAGTTCATCTGCAATTTATCATTTTTCCAGCAAAATTTACAAAACCATTTTTTAGTGACCACATCACATTTGAAGTCGATTTGAGGGGTTTACATTACAGAAAACACCCAAAAGTGACACCAATCAAAAACTGCACCCCTCAAGCTACTCAAAACTACATTCAAGAAGATTATTAACCCTTCAGGTGCTTTACAGGGACTTGTTGTGGAAACAAGACCCTAAGAAACTTATCTAGATGCATAATGACCACTTTGAACCCCCCGGGTGCTTCACAAATTGATCCATAACCATGAAAAAGTACTTTTTTTTCACAAACATTTTATTTTAGCCTCAATTTTTTCATTTTCACATAGGCAACAGGATAAAATGGATCCTAAAATTTGTTGGGCACTATCTCCTGAGTACACCGATACCTCATATGTGGTCATAAACCACTGTTTGGGCGCCCTTGGAAGGGAAGGAGCTGTCACGGGTGTGTCAGGAGGCACGGATGAGACTCGCAGAAAGTCCCAGCGTTTGGCCAAACAGTCCACATCCTAAATAAAAATGTCTCTGTCGCTTTAAAAGGCATTTCCCTTTTAGCTAAAGCTGAAGGTCACTAGGACCCAGCTGATTTTTACCTTGGAGTTGCCTATATATTTCCCTTGACTCCCAGAATGCACTGCTGGTGATAGCCTCAGGTGTTCCTGATTGTTTCTTGGATCAAAGCAGTGTTTCTTGGAGTCTGCTGGTTTGCTGCTTGGATCTGCTAAAGCTAAGTGTATCTCTTCCCACTTTGTATGTTTTCCTTGTGTGATTTGTAGTTGCTAGCTGGGTTGACTAGTGTTCACCCGCTCTGAGCTCTGTGTAGTGGTAGTCCACGGACAGTCAGGGAATAGGTATCCTGGTAGCGACAGTTGTGGAAACTGTATAGGGACGTTAGGGGATCCAGGTGTCAGCGCTAGTTGTTCTAGGGGTCACCATCCCCCCTTTTTGCCCTTAGCATCAGGGACTCCTTTCCCCTCCCCTGTCGTCGTCCAGCGCTGGGTGTCTCCCTACACCTAGCATGACAGGAGCGCCATTTAACTTTTTGAATGGAAAATTAGCTCCAATCGTTAGCAGACACCATGTCGCATATGGAGAGCCCCTGTATGCCTAAATATTGAAATTCCCACACAAGTGACCCCATTTTGGAAACTAGACCCCCCAAGGAACTTACCTAGATGCATAGTGAGCACTTTGAACCCCAGGTGCTTCACAAATTGATCTGTAAACATAGAAAAGTACTTTTTTTCACAAAAATTTTCTTTTAGCTTCAACTTTATGATTTTCACATGGGCAACAGGATAAAATGTAAAATGTGTTGGGCAATTTCTCCTGAGTACACAGATACCTCCTATGTGGTCATAAACCACTGTTTGGGTGCACAGCAGGGCTCGTAAGGGAAGGAGCGCCATTTTACTTTTTGAATGGAAAATTAGCTCCAATAGTTAGCGGACACAATATCGCATATGGAGAGCCCCTGAGAACCTAAATATTTGCCACCTGCACCAGGGCAACTGGAAGAGTTGACTACAGCACCACAAATTGGCATCTCTAATGAATGTGCCATTTTCTGGGGTGGCTATGGGCTGCATAGGATTCCAGCCCCCAGCTACCAAAATTGTACCTGGCTGGTAACCAAAAATATGGCAAAGCTCCATGTCGTTTTTTTGTTATAGAATTTAAAAAAAAAAGACGCAGGGGTTTTCCGTATTTTTGGTTGCCAGGGTACAACTTGGCAGCTACGGACTGCCACCCACCCCCAGAAGCCTAGTTGTACCCAACTGTCAACCAAAAATACAGCGAAGCCCGACAGTTTTTTTAGTTATAGAAATTATTGGGAAAAAAACAACGTGGAGCTTCGCTGTGTTTTTGGTTCAGCCAGGTACAACTAGGCAACTGAGGGCTGGAATCCTAAGCATGGAGAGGCCCAAGCATTCTGTGCCCCCATGCTGTGAATTGCAGCCCACAGCCAACTGGAAGAGTCTGGGTACAGCTCCAGAAAATGGCGCATTCATTGAAGCGCCATTTTCTGGAGCTGTACCCAGACTCTTCCAGTTGCCCTGGTGCTGGTGGCAAACTGGGTAATAAAGGGGTTAATACCAGATTTTTAATTGGAAGCTGGCACTAAGCCTGAGATTGATAATGTCAGGCCAATGTTGGACGCAGCCATTAGGAATCTCAAGTAAATAGTAAAAAAAATACACCACACAGAGACAAATATTTTTATTAGAAAAAAAAACAAAAACACATATTGACACTCCATCTTTATTACTCCATACCCTCCGATGTAGTCCACAAAGATGGTCCCACGACGCTCGATCACCTCTACTACGTCCAGAGACTGCAGCAAAGGTTCAAGTATCTTCTTCATGCAGTCTCTGAGGTTACACTGATGGTGCACTGTATGGCAATGATCTGCCATACAGTACACCATGACTGTGACCCCAGAGACTACAACAAAAGGACGCTTGATCTCTTGTTGTAGTGTTTGGGGTCACAGTCGTGGTGCACTGTATGGTGGATCATTGTCATACAGTGCACCATCACTGTGGCAAACCCAAGTCTCAGAGATCACATGATCTCTGATGCTTGGGTCAGGTGACCGGATGTTGTCATGGCAACGTCTAGTTGCCATGGTAACATCTGGTTACTGGTTACTATGGTGATTGGCTCATTACCATGAGCCGATCACCACGGGGAGAGATACGAGACTGCGCTCCCTCTCCCCGGATCCTAAGTGCTGTAACCGGTAAGATCAGAGCCAGGGCACAGCGATAACACATACTGCTGTGCCTGGCTGTAAGATCGCTCCTCTGCAGCGTCATCTCCATGCAGGAAGATGAATCTGCAGAGAATGCTGGCACAGGCGGCAGGTGGGCACAGGAAGGGAGGTGGTGGCCAGAGGAGGAAGAGGGCCCAGGAGCCCAGGGACACAGGGGCACAGGGACACAAGGGTGCAGGAGTGCAGGTTTCAGGACACAGGGACACAAGGACGCAGGACATAGGGACACAAGGGTGTAGGAGCGCAGGGCAAGTGGCGCAGGGACAAAGGATGCAGGGCACAAGGGTGCAAGGCAAAGGGCACAGGAGCACAGTGACACAGGGGTGCAGGGCACAGGAGCACAGAGGTGCAGAGCGAAGGGCACAGGAGCTCAGGAGCACAAGAGTGCAGTGGTGCAGGGCACAGAGATGCAGGGTGCAGGGACACAGGAGTGCAGGGCGAATGGAACAGGAGTACAACAGCACAGGGCAAAGGAGCGCAGGGACACAGCAGCAAAGAGCGCAGGGGTGCAGGGTTGTGGGACTCAGGGGTGCAGGAATGCACGGTCGTGGGGTGCAGGAATGCAGAGCTGCAGAGGCGTAGAGCACAGGGGTGCAGGGGCGCGGGCTGCAAGGAACAGAGGTGTACGGATGCGGGGTAAAGGGGTGCGGGGCGCAAGGGTGCAGGGCACAGAGGTGCAGGGCTGTGGGTTGCAGGAATGCAGGACTGTAGGGGTGTGGGCTGCAGGAGTACAAGGCACAAGGGTGCAGGGACACAGGGTGCGGGCTGCAGATTGCAGTATGAAGGGCGGAGGGGTGCAGGGTCACAGGAGTGCAGGGATGCATGAATGCAGGGTTGCAGGATGCTTGGCAGAGGGGTGCAGGGATGCAGGGGTGCAGGGATGTAGGGCTTCAGGGGTGTGGGCTGCAGGTTCACAAGGCTGCAGGGGTGCGGGCTGCAGGGGTGCAGAGCACAGGTGTGCAGAGATGCAGGGGTGCAGGCTGCAGGGAACAGGATGTGGGATGCGGGGCTGTGGACTGCAGGGCACAGGGGTGCAGGCTGTAGGGCATAGGGTTACGGCTGCAGGGTACATGGGTGCAAGCGTGCAGGGATGCAGTGGTGCTGGCTGGAGGGATGCAGGGCTGCAGGGGCACAGGGACACAGGTGCAGGCTGCAGGGCACAGGGGTGTGGTGTGCAGGACTGCAGAGGTGCAGCGCTGCAGGGGAGCAGACCCAGAGGAGACCGGATGCAGTGTGAAGCAGTGATGATGGGTGTGATCAATCCCATCAGATCAGTTCCTCCCAGAGGACAGTGGGCACAGCAGGGCAAAGGAGCAGGAGGACCGGAGGAGAATGGGCACAGTATCGGAGGATCGGGGAGAGCGGGAGCAGGTGAGGAGGACTGGGGAGAGCGGGAGGAGGTGAGGAGGACTGGGGAGAGCGGGCACAGTGTGGATCGGCGATGATGGGAGTGATATTGGAGTGATCAATCCCATCAGATCACTCCCAGATCAATCCCATCATCACTGGAGGGGGTGATATCCGTCAGCCCCTTCCATAGCTGACAGTCACAATTGCTGTAATTGGCTGTTGGAAGTTTCAACAGCCAATCACAGTGATGGCAGAGAAGGGGTGGGAAAGCCACCCCCTCGACATCACCCTAAGGGCCTATGCTTCCTGTAGCCCCGTTGAGATTTCACCAACGCCAGTCACCGGGCTGCAAGACGGGGATCCCGCCATGATGTTGTGGGAAGTCTATGATGTCCCACAATGTCATAGGTCATGAAGGGGTTAAACATCAATCATCAGGCTTATAGCACAGGGGTTGCAGGAGGGAGGGGGGTCTTAAAACGATGGCTATTTTGTGTCACTTAGTGGCGCTTCAACGGGTTACAATCCACTATTTGTAACCCGTTGAAGCGCCACTAAGCAGTGCAAAATGGCCATCGTTTTGGGACTCCCTACCCTCTCTCCTGCAACGCCCATGCTTTAAGCCTGATGATCGCTGATGATCACCGATCACCGATAAAGTTGACAAGTAACCCCCGATCTGTGAGCGTTTCTTCTTCTATCAAATACTTGGTACAGAGTGTATCTGAGGATAGCAAAGCTCACTCCAGTGATTGGTGTACGCAAAACACCCAAATTCCGAACCCGAATACAAAGAATTTTTTAAAGTCTGCATTTGGTATGAACTCTGAACTTTAAAGTCTGGTTCACTCATCCCTAATCGCTAACAGTATACACCTTTTAATGTGCACTAGTCACTTTATTATTGTTTACATATATTTGAGAGCTATTTTATGTAGTGAGCATATATTCATAGTTTTGCAATAGCTTTATTTGTGATTTTTGGATAAATTATTTAATCATGATCATATCTGTCTTTGTAGTGTATCAATTCCAAAATCTTTGATTTTGTTGTAACTATGAATCTTTCTTCCGATGATGCTGCCCTTCCTTTATGTGATTCAGGCAAAGCTGTTTTTCATTATGTGATTTTAATTTTAATTACTTTAATATAACTCCTTTATATGATGTTAGTTTCTATGTGTTTAACCTTATATATGGTAGTGTTTTTAGGATTTGGAGCTATTTTCAGTAACTGTCATGTATTTCAACTTTGGACCCTACATATATGCTTAGAATGCAGTTGGGAGCATTAATGGTGAAGCAAACTTTAGCGTTTATCAAATTGGGATATAATTGCAGTAAGGCTAGGGTCACATTAAAGTTTTGAGGCGCGCTCATAGGGGTCGCGCTGAAAACTTAGAATTTGGCAGCATAAACGCTACTGCCATGGTAGGGTTGCGTTAACGCTGCCAATGTTACCCTATGGAAACGAGGCCCATAGTGCGGCTCCAACACATCTGATTGAAATCTCGCGTTATTTCCGAATGTGAGAAAAGACACTTTCAACAACGTCTTTTCACGCGTCAGGAAATAACGCGCGATTTCACTCAGATGGCCATGTTGGCTACGGGCCGCATCACCATAGGGTAACATTGGCAGCGTTAATGCGGCGCTACCATGGCGGTAGCACCACGTTTATGCTGCCAATACCTATGTTTTTAATGCAAGCCCGGATTAACATTAATGTGACCCTAGTCTAATAGTAGTTAATATACTGCTTCTGCCAAATTCTTAGCAGAAAAGAAACATGGAACGCTCACATTCTAACTACTTACAGCTGATAACAGCTGTCATAGTACTTTACTCTGCACATACTGCTTGATTTCATTCTTCCTTTTCCATCTCCAATTAGAATGGAGTGTTGCTTTGTACCTCAAGCAGCAGAATTGCTTCTAGTTTTCTGGGTCTGATTATCTTCCATGATACTGATAGTTGTAACAGAATCTATTTCATTAAGACACAGGACAGGGCAGACGACGGGCGCCCCATTTCACAGGTTACTACTTCAACTGGATCAGTTGATGTAGTAACCTGCGAAATGAGGCGCCCGTCTTCTGCCCTGCACTTTTTCCCCTCCCTTCACTGATGTAACCCTTCGTTCCAGAATTTATGGAATAAAAGAACTTTGCACAGCAACTAACATTTTGGTGAGTACCACCCATTATTCACACATGTTTGATTCTGTCTGCACCTGCTGGGTTGAGCAATGCTGATCTCAAGCTCTGCACCTTCTGTTTGGGGAACATTTATCGTTCTGAGATTGAAAATTAGCCTTTATTAGCTAGTGCCTGGTTTCAGTCTCCAAGATCCACATTACTTTAAAACATCTTGCATTATATAGTGTAGGCTAACTAAGCAGCTCTGATCTATAATATACACTGCACAATGGACATCAAGTCAACTCTTATTTTTCATGTTTTGGAAACCCTTCCTTAGCAATTTTTGTAATATGGCATGTAGCATTATTCTGTTTAAAGGGAACCTGTTACTAGGTTTTTGCTACCCCATCTCAGATCAGGTAAGTTACAGTTTTAGGGAAATATACTCTGACTCCAGTGATGTGTAATTTACTGGGCTGCTTGGTGCACATTTGATAAAAATCAGTTTTTCCTACTGCCACTTTACCAGTTATCAGAATGACGAGCGCTGTATAATACCACCCACACCACTGATTGGCAGCTTTCATTGTACACTGTGCATAGGCAGAATCTCATAATCCTTGTGCATGAGCTTTTCTAAGGGTTCCACCCACACAACATCAATGACCCACATAACTCTGAAACTGATTTATTATTTATCCTTTCTTGGACCTCTTTTGTTACCTATTAATCACTGTATACTGGAACATGCAATCAGACCTGCCATTTTGGAAATATTGTGACCCAGAAACCTAGTCATTTCAATTAGACTCTTGTCAAAGGTGCACAGATCCTTACGTTGATTTTTCCTGCTTCCAACAAATCAATTTCAAAAACTGACTGTTCTCTTGAAGCCTAAACTATATTCGTCTTTGACAGGTGCCATTGAAACAAGCCATTCAATGTTTTTCACTTCATCTGTCAAGAAAAGAGGTATTAATTTTGTCGCTGATCAGTGTAAAAGTAGCACTTTCTATACATCAACCAGCATTCTGCATGTAATTCACCAGTATTTTCTGTAACATAATTAGTATGTTTTTATTAAGTCTGCTGAGTTTGGTACATATGTTAATACATTTGTAAATTCTGAATGCAAACAATGAAAATAAATTGCATATGTTGTATAACTCTTGATAATCCACTTACATTAAAAACATATCTACTCTTATGCTAATGTTGTTTTCCAGTTTTAGTACATTTTAACAGGCACTACTGGGAATTAATGAGAGATTTGAGGTGTAAGCATTTATGGCCAGAAACAGCAGTAATTGATGTGGTGGAGAATTCTTCTGGAAAATATCTTTTCATCTCTTAAAAATGTTAATAAAATTACCCATAATAAAAATGGGAACACATTATTAGGCCATTCTTTAGGCTAAAAAGGTTTATTTATAACGATTGATGAGCAATGTGAACATTGCATGTTGAAGTGAGAATATTGACATAACACACTATACTGTCATCCAAACAGACGTCAGCACCAATATTTCTGTTCTGTTCAGCATGTGTTACTATCATTGCACACAGAGGACACACAGCCATCAGTAAAGAATCATAGGTTATATGATAATCAGCCTATTAGAAATAGATTCTCGTCTTTGGTAATTGACTCCTCAGTAGATTCGGTATGGTTGTCTTCTGCTGGACCAGGGGTTGAACTCTACTTTCAGAGTAGATGAGAATCCTCTGGTGGACACAAGTTCTGATACAGTAATTGAGATTTAATGAAACACTGCTCCAAGTGCCCAGCAGATGGCAATCATATTGGGTTCTTATTTGACTTTAGGATAAATTATTTTCAAATAGGATGTATTTAATATGAGTTAATATAATACATGTTTAAAAACATGATTAAGTGAAAAATAAAAATTGGAGAGGATCATAAGAAAAATTGAATTAAGGAGACCCAGCTTGACACTATGGTAAGCCAAAATTACACATAATTTTGCAACAACCAGAAGCTTCCCGAATATCCTCCGATACAATTTGCGTTAGACTAACTCAAGTACCTATCACAGTTTTTCGGGGTTTTTTAAGGGTTCGTGACCAGGGTCGCCCTGTTACAGCAATCAAACAGTTAATGAACATAATATACTTACCGGGTAGGCATTCTCCCTTCCTGCTGTGCCGCAGCTCTTCATCACTTCCGGGCCACCTCTTATCTTCTGGGTGTATATGATAGACTGTTGTAGCCAGTCACGTAAATATTCACAGAAGATAATGAGAGGCCCGGAAGTGTTGCAGCGCTGCGGCACAGCTGGAAGGGAAAATGCGGACCCTGTAAGTATAATGAGTATGATCATTAACTGTTTGCTTGCTTTAACAGTCTAATCCCACTCACGAACCCTTCAAAAACCGAATGATTTGCCAATCCCTATTCAGCAGAATTACACTCAGTACTTATACAATTTACAGAATTATTTTAACTATACAAAACTCTAAATATTGGTCCTTGACCTGTTCTTTGGCCAGTTTGTTTACATTTTTAGTCTTATCTGATTTTTGGTAGACTACCAGTAAAAAAGGCTGCAGCACTCCTGTAGTCAGATGAAATACAAGCCTTTAATCCGGCCCTGATACATTTGACTGATTTTTGGTAAAGATACCTTATAACTGGAAAAGGTAGAATAATAAGGTTTTCCAACAACTCGAAATTATTTGTGTTCTCGAAAATTATTGGTAAATATAATTATCTTCTTTAGTGACATTTTGTAATTAGAGAATAAATAGCCTTACGACCAATAAATCTTCTCCAAAAAAATTCACAAAAAAGGAAAAAGAATCAACAAAATCATTTGGCTTCATGCAACTTCTTAAGAATCACTATAATTATATTACAAATTAATTTCTATGATTATTTACTGATGTTTACTCCTTCTTCACTGGAGTGAAACCAAAAATATTCTGCCATGTGTTCTGAATTTGCAGTGTAACTTCATTCGACCGTGTACAAACTATATTCTCTATCTGTTACCATTTATTACAGACAGTAAAATCCTTTGAGATGTAACCTCTCATTAGCATCAGTGTTCTAAAGGTAGAATACACAAACTACAGCAATCAATCACACTGAGACAGCCCTGTGGCAAAAGATGAATATGGATTGTAATGCAAAAAGACACTGTTCTGACATTGCTAGAGGAAGCCATTCTCTTACTGAGATTAGAAAACAATGGTAATGTTGTATGGAAATTCTTATTAAATGTGATATTGACTAAACTGGTGTAAAACCATAACCCTGGTAAGGACATATTTGCGTGACAGATGTCAGGCTGGCATTAAAAGAAAGCTGACAGTTCATACTTGTTTTCCGATCCATTTCTATCGATGAATGAACCTTCTGAAGTTCGGTGGTGCCGCCGAACTTTTTGGCACACTGTTCATGACCCTGAATTTGACCCGAAACTCAATAGAAGTAACTGATTGGCACCCCTGCTCTCTGCCCATATACAGCCAGCCATAAGTAAAATACGTCCATGTGTGGGAAGGTGGTGTTTTTATATTTTATTTTGGACACACACTACACCCAAAAATTGTTCTTTTAAGCCCAGTGTGAGCCGATCAAACACTGCATGTGGCTCTCACTGGACCAAGCACCAACTGTACCCAACCACAATAATGCTGATTCCACTGCTTTTCCAATGTGAAGCACCAGAACTCGAACAGGTTTGCTCAACACCAGCAAGTTTGGCGACCTAAACCAAACCTTGAAAGGTTCACTCATCTCTATTCAGCACTGGTTGCATAACCTCAGCCATATTTATGTCACTGTGAAACGTTGCAACATTTCAGAGAAAAACATACATGAAAAGTCACTAGTAACTCAATCACATGGGAGTCTATTCAAATAGGTGGGTCCCCAGTAGCTCCTTTCCACCTGCTGCTAATAACTGACAGGTCTCTCCCTATGCACATGCGCTGAAAGAGACCAATCAATCAAGGGGAGCAGATGGTGATAAACCACCAAGAACCCTCCTTTTTGACCAGACACTTTTGCAACTTGGCTTCATAGTGGTTTTTAAAGTATGTCTCTCCGAAATGCTGCAGTGTTTAAGAGTCAAACATACTTGGCTGAAATCATATAGCCAGTGCCTTGATGCATGCTGCCTGTGGATTGGAAGAATGTATCAGCTGTAAAGATACATTTAAAAGCTATTAGAAGGTCTACATAACCAAAAAAAATTACTTTTAACCCGTTTCTGACATGAGACATACATAAATGTCTCTTGTTTTGTGTGGGTGCATGAAATCGGCCCAGGACTTCAGCCAGCACCAGCCCTGGTAGGTGTCAGCTGTTTAACACTGACAGCGTCTGCTTGTTTCAGCAGTGATAAGAATCTTAACTCTGATTGCTGTTGTTAAACCCTTAAATATAACTGTAAATCTCTGATGGTACCTTTACACGCCGCTACAGGATGGTGGAAACAACCTGGTGCTTCACGTGCACGAGCACGCACAAACGGTTGAAAACGGTACCCGCACCACCTTTACACGCCGCAACAAGGTGCGCTACAGTAGGTTACATCTATCTCTGGAAACACTGCCGGGTGCCACAAGTTACCTTCTATAGCTCACCTTACCTCATTTACACGCCACTACAGACGGTAATATGGGCGGTCCTGGTGCAGCAGGGACAACACATAGGCGTGCCACAATTGTGGATTACGAGACGTTCGTATGCTGATAGGACAAAGCAATAGCATCATGATTGGCCAGGCAGCGCAGGAGGCTGACTGATACATGACGCTCGAGCAATTGTTTAGTGTGACTGGTCAGCTCCTTAAATATGCCGCCCTATGCAGCGACTACCAATCACAACGCAGGAGCTTCCTCCAATGATCGCTGAAGGGGGGTGGTTTCACGGAGGCAGTGTCACGCCCCAGGGAGTTAACTAGGTGACGAATAAACCTTACCCTACCGTATTTACACGCCGGTACACGCCGTAACCATCGGGCTGAAATCAACCTGTTTAGGAGCACTGCTCGGAAACAGGTACATGAAGTGACGGGTGGAAACAACAGTCTTTACACGCCGCTACCGCGGGTTGATTTGGCGGTGCAAGATACATTTCTCTCATCTACCCGGTTGTTTCCACCATCCTCTAGCGGCGTGTAAAGGTACCATGGCATTCATGGTGATTGATCCAGGGATCATGCAGTTTTTGCCATCTATTGCACCCTTCATTCACTCCCGCAGGACAATTGGAAAGAGCAAATGGGTTCCCATGATATTCAGGTGTTTACTGAAGCTACAGGCTGGGCTTTGTACGAGACAATGATTTTATGCATTCTGCAATAGTATTGTAAAAGGTTAAATGTAAAAAAAATAAATAAACATATTAAATAAAACATAAAAAAAATGAAAATTGTAATCACCCACATTTTCTCCCCTTAAAAATAGAGATATTAAAAATAAATAAATTACCATATTCGCTACTACCACATCTGTAAACATTTCAGGGGGGTCCTGATGAGTGCCTAACAAAATGCCCCACAGGGATCATAACACTTAAATGCCGCTGTCATTAACCCTTCCATCCCCGGGTGATTTTCCATTTTTCAATTTTATTCTTTCCCTCCCCTTCTTCTAAGAGCCATAACTTGTTTACTTTTCCGTCAATATAGACATATGAGGGTTTGTTTTTTACGGGACGAGTTGTACTTTCAGAAGAAATCATTTATTTTACCATATATTGTATAGTAAAAAAGGAAACAAATTCCAAATGCAGTGTTTGTAATGTTTCCGTTTGGACTTGTTTTTTTGTTCCGCAGTTTAATAATCTGATTGATTTTATATTTTGATAAATCTGGCATTTCTGAATGCGGTGATACCAAATATGTGTTATATTTATTTTTTTACTTATTTTATTTGCCTGGGATAAAAGCGGGGTGATTTTAATTCTTGTTTGCTTTTTTTCATATTTTCACAAACTTTATTTTTTTTCTATTTATTTTACACTGCCCCATAGGGTGCCACTGTGTTGCACCCTATTGTCCAATCGCTTGTTCTATGTCCCAATGAGCTGCGGATCTCCAATTTCAGCGGGGTACTGTGCGATACCCGCTGCAGTGCTTTGAATCCCGCTGTCAGTAAATGATCAAAGGGTTAACACTGCCAATTGGATTACTGATCTGATCGGTGGTGGTAGCTAGACATGTCAGCTGATTATATCAGCTGAGATGTTGGGGGAAAGATGTGAGCTCACCGCCAGAGCTCACATCAAAGGGGGGCAGCCGACATATGATGTACCCAGTACATCATATGTCGGAAAGAGGTTAAAGTGTTGTGATTAAAATCACGTGCTCAATGTATAACGCAACTGACAGGGTTCATGCTCTCTCACCCCCTCCATAAAATAATAGTACTTTATGGAGATAAAAGATGCTTTGTTATGTTCTGATATCTTTACAATAATTTCAGATACAATACTAGTGGGAAAAAAAAGTAATGTTAATAAATGTATGTGTACATACAGCCGGTGAAATAAGTGTTGCACATGTCACCAATTTTATAAGTAATTATATTTATAAATGTGTTATTGACATGGATTTCTTACCAGATGTAATTAGGAAGTTGGAGCCCATTCAATGCCCATAGGTAAAAAAAACTACCGTATATACTCGTGTATAAGCCGACCCGTGTATAAGCCGACCCCCCTACTTTTGACCCCAAAACCTGGGAAAACCTATTGACTCGTGTATAAGCCGAGGGTGGACCCCAGCACAGGTATACAGCCCCCAGCAGTGTGGTATACAGGCCTCCCCAGTGGTAGTATACAGCATCCCCCCCAGTGGAAGTATACAGCAGCCTCCCCAGTGGTAGTATACAGCATCCCCCCAGTGGTATATACAGCATCCCTAAAGGTATAAACAGCAGGCCCCAGAGGCATATACAGCAGGCCCCAGAGGCATATACAGCAGGCCCCAGGGTATATACAGCAGGCCCCAGAGGCATATACAGCAGGCCCCAGAGGCATATACAGCAGGCCCCAGAGGCATATACAGCAGGCCCCAGGGTATATACAGCAGGCCCCAGGGTATATACAGCAGACCCCAGGGTATATACAGCAGGCCCCAGAGGTATACAGCAGGCCCCAGAGTATATACAGCAGGCCCCAGAGGTATACAGCAGGCCCCAGAGTATATACAGCAGGCCCCAGAGTATATACAGCAGGCCCCAGAGGTATACAGCAGGCCCCAGAGTATATACAGCAGGCCCCAGAGTATATACAGCAGGCCCCAGAGTATATACAGCAGGCCCCAGAGTATATACAGCAGGCCCCAGAGGTATACAGCAGGCCCCAGGGTATATACAGCAGGCCCCAGTGTATATACAGCAGGCCCCAGGGTATATACAGCAGACCCCAGGGTATATACAGCAGGCCCCAGAGGTATACAGCAGGCCCCAGAGTATATACAGCAGGCCCCAGAGGTATACAGCAGGCCCCAGAGTATATACAGCAGGCCCCAGAGGTATACAGCAGGCCCCAGAGTATATACAGCAGGCCCCAGAGGTATACAGCAGGCCCCAGAGTATATACAGCAGGCCCCAGAGTATATACAGCAGGCCCCAGAGTATATACAGCAGGCCCCAGAGGTATACAGCAGGCCCCAGAGGTATATACAGCAGGCCCCAGAGGTATACAGCAGGCCCCAGGGTATATACAGCAGGCCCCAGAGGTATACAGCAGGCCCCAGAGTATATACAGCTGGCCCCAGGGGTATACAGCAGGCCCCAGAGGTATACAGCTGGCCCCAGGGGTATACAGCTGGCCCCAGGGGTATACAGCTGGCCCCAGGGGTATACAGCTGGCCCCAGAGGTATACAGCAGGCCCCAGAGGTATACAGCTGGCCCCAGGGGTATACAGCTGGCCCCAGGGGTATACAGCTGGCCCCAGGGGTATACAGCTGGCCCCAGGGGTATACAGTTGGCCCCAGAGGTATACAGCTGGCCCCAGGGGTATACAGCTGGCCCCAGAGGTATACAGCTGGCCCCAGGGGTATACAGCTGGCCCCAGGGGTATAAAGCTGGCCCCAGGGGTATACAGCTGACCCCAAGGTGTATACAGGCAGCCCCGCAGTGGCACTAGCCCCCCCATCATGGAAAGAGCCCCCCACACTGTGCAGAGCCCCCCCGCCCGCCCGCCCGCTGCATTAACTTACCATCCAGCGTCTTCATCGCAGCGGGCTGTCGCGTCCTTCCTCCCGCGCTGTCTTCCCGGTCTCATGTGACCCGGCGGTCGCTGTGGAATGACGTCAGCGCGCCGGGTCACGTGAGACCGGGATGACAGCGCGCAGGACCCGCGGCGACACTGGATGGTAAAGCAACGGGGGGGGGGGGGCTCTGCCAAGTGTGGGGGCTCTTTCCATGATGGGGGGGGGATAGTGCCACTGGGGGGCTGCCTGTATACACTGGGGGGGCTGTATGCACGGCTCCCCCTGCCGCTGTGATGGGCGGGGGAGCCGTGCATATCTAATGAGCGGCCCCACGTGACGGGCAGCTCAGTCATCAGCCTCCCCCCCCTCCTCCAGCCTCCCCAGCACCCGGACACAGCCCCCACACATATATTACCGTATTGACCCGTGTATAAGCCGAGGGGGTGGCTTTTCAGCCCAATTTTTGGGCTGAAAAACTCGGCTTATACACGAGTATATACGGTAGTCCATAGATGTCCATAAATTAAGTTATGTGCATTAATGAGAAATGAAAACATATTGACCACATGAAGAAAGAGAGATGCAAAAAGTCATGGAAAGTCATGGAAAGTCACGGCACTGGATGAAACCTATCAGTATTTAGAAAGTAATCCTGCCACTTATTGAAAAATAATATCTGCTGGTTCTACACTGATGGCATATAAAAAGGTGTTTCATTACCAAGGTGTCATACAAGAAACATCTCATGATAAATAAAACCAATGAGATTTCTCAAAACCTTTGCTTATTGTTGCAAAACATAGTGATGGCATTGGTTACAGAAGAATCTCTAAACTTCTGAAGTTTCCAGTGAGCACTGTTGGGGCCACATAAAGAAAATGAAAAAAAAAACAAGATTAAACCATAAATCGACCACAGCCAGGTGCTTCCTGCAATATTTCAGATAGAGAAGTGAAAGGAAATATCAGAAAAGTTGACAAAGAGCCAAGAACCACTCATAGAACGCTATAGAAACACCTGGAAGCAGCAGGTACAGTTGTTTCAAAGAAAACAATAAGTAACGCACTCAACCTTCATGGCCTGTATGCACACTCACCATGCAAGACTTCATTGCTGAACAAAATGCATGTTCAAGGGTGTTTAAGGTTTGCTGAACAACATTTAGACAAGCCTGTGAAATACTGAGAGAATATAGTTTGGTCAGATGAGACTAAAGTTCGACTCTTTGGATGCCATAATACGCATCATGTTTGAAGAGCAAAAGTTACTGCATATCACTCCCAAAACACTATACCAACAGTGAAGTGTGGAGGTGTGAACATCATGGTCTGGGGCAGGATGAATGGACAAATTTACCAAGACGTTCTTGAGAAAAATCTGCCACCTACCAGGATGATGAGGAGGAAACAAGGGTGGACATAACAGCAAGATAATGATCCCAAATACACAGCGAAGGAAACTCTCAGTTGATTTCATAGAAAGAAAATAAAGTTGCTGAAATGGCACAGCCAATTACTTGACCTGAATCCAATAAAAAATTTATGAAAGGAACGAGAGCTTAGAGTTTATAGAAGAAGTTCACAGAAGCTACAGGATTTGAAAAGTGATTGTGTGGAAGAATGGACCCAAATCACATCTGAGCAATGTATGTGACTAGAATCTTCATGCAATAGGTGTGTAGGAGCTGTCATCACCAACAAAGAAGTAATAAATATATTTCAACAAGTGTATTCAAAACTTTTTTCCTGTGTCATAGCTCATTATTACACATCACTGTATGTATGGTTTGATTTTTTTTGCTTGTGTGGATTGGATGGGTTGTTATCAACATCTAGTAAGAAATTCATGTCAATAGTACCTTTAGGCTAGGGTCACATTAGAGATTACTGAGTGCTCAGGGGGGTCGCACTAAAAACTTAGTGTTTTGCAGCATAAACGCGGTGCTACCGCCATGGTAGTGCTGTGTTTACGCTGCCCATACTTATCTATGGAGACCCTGCCCCTAATGTGACGTCAACGCTGTCCACAGCGTTTTTGCTCGCGTTTGGAAATACAGCGAAATGTCCATATAATGACAGCATTGGAGCAGCGCTACAGCCGGGATCTCCATAGAGTAACATGGGCAGTGTTAACGCGGCGCTACCATGGCGGTAGCAGTGCGTTTATGCTGCAAAACACAACGTTTTTAGCACGACCCCCCCTGAGCACGCAGTGATCTCTAATGTGACCCTAGCCTTAGAAATATATTTATTTAGAAAATTGATGATGTGCTTAATACTTATTTCATCTAAGTACTTATATAATATATATAAAATGAGAATTTATAGACCTTTAATATCCCTATAAAATAGCCTGAATAAGACCATAAAACTTATCTGTCATTTGAAGGAGAGATGTGAAGGTTTCTAGTCAGTAACGGCACAACCGCAAGAGTGTTTTCTCACAGTACATTTTGTGAGAAAGAAATATCAATCTTTTATTTACCCAGTCTTCTGTTGGAATAGAATCTTTGGCTGCAACTATCTGCAATGTTCTCTCCTTGAAACATTTGTGTCATTGCAACTACAATGTAAAGAATATATATTAACAAAGCACAAAGTCTTACAGTATAAAACTTTGAACAATATAATTCTACGGATATTTCAGTTTTGTTACTACGGAGTATCATTGGATACTTTCTGGGTTCAGTTTTCCAATTAGAAAGCTTTTTATATAACTTTATTGAAATTCGAGTCTAAAAAAGCATTCATTATTTGGCAGATTATCAAAGTATCCACATTTATTAAAAAAATGTGCCAATCCCTACAGGCAACACCTACCTGTCGGTGATTTAGAGGAGAGCAAGAAGCATGTTGTTTGACCCGGGATTAGAATAAGAACACTCAAGGTGAATCAAGAAAAATATTATCATTATATAACCATCGGAATAAACAGAAACCAATCATACATTTAAAAACATTAAAAAGGTGGACACCCACCAACAGATCCCTCCCCTTAGGAAGCCGTCTTATAGGCGGCGACACGGTCGTGCGAGCCTTGAGCGCTCAGTCTTGTGGTTGATGGGGATGCCGGTTCCTCCGGTTTATCTCCTTGTCACTGATTGCCTACACTGCTTGTCTCACCTCTAGAGATCAGTCTTATATAAGTATTATCTTGCACCTTATATATGAGTCACTGGCTGGGCAAATTTTGGTACAACTTTGTGTGCTCAGTATTTTGATGTGTGTGCTCTATTGTGCATTTTTGTTATCAGATTCATTTATTTCTACTCTGTTTTTTATTCCCTAATGCAGTGTCTTTCCATGTGACAAGGTTTATTTAATGATATATGTCTTTTATTTCCAACTGGGTCCCCTTTCATCCCTAATTTGTATTGGCTGACATGCCCACTCCACTTATGTGTGGTTTGTTATGATCCATACTGCAAGACTGTTGTCTCTGTTGGTGGGTGTTCCACCTTTTTAATGGTTTTAAATGTTTGTTGGTTTCTGTTTTTTCTGATAGTGTATAATAAATGATATATATTTTTCTTGATTTCCTTTTGGAGTGTTTCTTATTTCCCTGATCCCAGTCAAACATACATGCTTCTTTGCTCTCCCTCTAAATATGACTCATTTATAGGCATGTGACTGGTGGATCATTTGATTGTGCCCCCTAACCACTTTATTATACCTGTCTGTTGTGCTCAGCGCCGTTCACCCCCGACACAGAGTGGTCACAGACCGCTCCTGCTGGGTACAGCATGACGGTGTAAACATAGCAGAGGTGGCTTTTCCGCTTTGCACTGTAGAAGGGGAAGGATAGTTGGTCTCCTGTTGATTCACAGCCTGCTCCCTGCCACCTGATTGGGGGAGCTATTATCAGCGTGACGTTGGCTCTGACGCTTTTTGACAGATTGTTGACATGATGGGAAGTGTCAAAATCTTTGACAGGAGCGAACTCAGCCCTCTCCTTGTCGGGGGTGGCCGACAGTGAATTGTACTGAGCACCACAGGCAGCTTAGTGGTGGCTATCTACCTGTTAGTGTTTAGTCACTTTTTTTTTTATAAATCCTGGATAACCCCTTTAAGGCAGTTTATTGGGGCACCAGCAGTGGGACACTTTGTGACTAGCTGTAATATTATATTTCAAACATGTAAGAACAGTTCAAATAAAAAAAAAACACATAGGCTATGTGCAACCTAGCAGATTTGGTTGTAAAAATTTCTGCAACTAATTTAGCATTTTCTGGCAGGAAAAAATTAATTTTTTTGCTGCAAATTTTGTACATTTTGTGGTGCATTTTTTTACCATTCTTTTGTTAATACAGTCTATCTGGAAAATGCAGGCAAAAACACAGAAACGATTGACTTTTTTTGCAACGTAATCTGCAAGGGTAAAAGCCAGAAGGTGGGCACAGCACTTGACTTTGCTGGCATGCGTTTTCTCTTGCAAATTTGAGAAAATCTGCAAGGAAAAAAAACTTGATAAAAAAGCACAAAAACGATAGGTGGTCACACAGCTTTAAACAGGTTTCCCATCAGGCACATTATTTTTCTAAATGCAGATCTTCTGGTGATTGGGTTGAAATGAATAGAAATATAAAATACTGAACCCAAAACGCACCAAGTAAAATTGTGTAAAAGATTGGCACAAATCATCTTGACCTAAGTCTGTGTGAAAACTGACTTTGGACTTTATTTCTTCTTTTTATGGTTAAACATCAGGGAAATTCATGAACAGTAAATCCCTAATCTACTTCTATTACTGGAATTGAGTAGAACAGAGAAGCTGCAGGGAATTCGGCTCCCCTGTCAGCTCATCAGCAGACTCTCACAGTCTCACAAAGATCTTTCTACATTTCAATTGTAGATGTTACATTTCATCTTACAGTATTTTTCATATTACCATATGCATTTTTTTGTACTACCCCACACAATAAAAAAGGGAATTATCCCATTCATTAATTTTTGGCTTGGTCAGTAGTTTCCACATCTACAGCTTGAAGACGCTCTTCATTTGATATCCTCCCTTGAGGTTCTAGTATTTACCAGACTTTGATGTTAGTCACACAAGGGCATTTGGGATGTTCTTTCCCATTTTAATGAACGTGGATTTATACTCTTATTTCCCACTGTATTGATTGTAAAATAATCTTACCGCTTCCATGAAATGACAGGTCCGCTTTTATTTTTAGCAGCTGTTATGAAAAGTATTCTATATACAATAATAAATATTTCATCACCAGTTCTCCTGCATTAGTCAAGATGTTATTCACATTCACCAGACAAGCTTCCTGGTGCAGTAGTTAAACTCTGCTTTCTGTCACTGTCCTTAGGGAAGAAATAGTTGAATATAACAAGCCACCTTGGCTTCCTTTTTTCTTTCGGCTGTTGGAAACTAGAATCCTCTCAGTATATTTTAGTACATTCACATTCAACTCCGATTTATAACATTTGTACAAAACATCCAGGGTGTCAAAATGGTAAGTACGCTCCTCAATAATTAATATCAAAAGAAAAAGTCATGGTATTATCGAAATCACAAAATCGATAGACATGTTAATGGTATATAAGTGTTGAAAAAATGGAAAGAAAATTTTTAAAACATAATGATCTATTTAGTAAGGGGTATCAGTGACATGTGCAGGAATACACACACATACATACCTTGGCAAAACAACAGTGGCTTGCTCCATGCTGCTTGTGATACTGTGAGCAGCAAGTGTGGCCTAAATATTCTACCTTGGTCTGCAGCGACTTCGGAATTGCCGAGCACATTGGAGACATTATTGGTCAGCAACTATAAAAGGATCTTGATAATATTTATGCCAAATGCATTGGCAGTACGTTCCTCAAAAAACCATTAACAACCTTATTAATAAGTTATTATGTATATTTCTGCATATGGTGCTCCCAATGGATACTGAATAAATCAAAATAGTTTGAAAATTGTGCTTCAACATTCTTTCTATCAAACCTGGGGGTCGAGCGTTTGGAGGATGAGGGAAAGGAAGCAGGATGATATAACAGGTAAGGAAACCTAGGTAGCTAGTCTGGCCCTAAACTGGGGTCCTTGGCTAGCCCTGTACCCAGAGGTACCTCAGATGGTGAAGAGGTCTAGGCCACCACCCTTGCCCTCTATTCCTCAATCAGCCCTGTGCTATTCCCTCTCACCTCCCTCCACAGACAGGGGTAAACAGCAACTTCCAAAAGGAAAAGCACAAAGAATCTTCAGCAGTGTAGAGACGTCTTCAGCTTACTTGGTCAAAGGCAGAGAAATTCTATCAGTGACGTCATCTGGAGGAAGAGAGGCTATTTAAAGGCTAGGGGCGTCGTCATCTGAAAAACCTATACCTCCACCTGCAGAGCTGCACACCACACATAGACAGCAACTGCAGCTTCAGGATTAACCCCGACTGAACCAAAGGAAACAAACTCTGGTTTAAACTGCAGCAGAGCAATTCATGTGGACTCCGGAGCACTCAACGTGTGACACTGGGATTTTCATAATTCCACAATTGTTTTCTTCTTGGTCCTGCAGTTTCACTGTTGATGTGCCTAGTTCCTTTGCTGTGTAGATACATTTAAATATGTTTAATACATTGCATTGCAAAAAGACAATTGCTTTATTTTCATGATTTTCTTTTTGAACACACCACTACACATGCATCTATTAATATTATTCCTGTTACTAAATATGAGTGTGTAGTCATTCCTGCCATGATGATAAGAATTTTGCCTAAGGTTACAATTCTTCAGACATAGTGCAGCCGCTTCATTTACAAGAGAGTATATCTGGCCTCCAGCAGTGGATTCAGCCAGTGCTAACTTACTGCCAGAGCTGTGCTAACAATATAGGATGTCACTGTACAGCTGCAACATTACTTGATTTAAAAGTTAGAAAAGATATGCATAGAGTTTATTTAACTGTATACTAAATGTATTTAAAAAGTATTCAGGGACTACAATAATGATGGCCAATTGTTTCTTGGCATATTCTTAAGTAAGACAGTGGTGGTCTACCAAATGTCATTGTTTACTACTCAGCCATGTTCTTTTGGTGCCTGGCATTGAAGTTCTTTTCTATTCATTTAACCCTAGAACGCATACCCATAGAAATCTACACATTCACGCACCTGGGGCCTTTTAGGCCTGTTTTCAATTATCATGGAATAACTAAAAAAAATAATTTTCAAAGTTTATTGCAAAGTAAGGATGCATTCCCACTAGCGCTGGAGTCCGCCAGGACGGGATTCCGTAATGGATCTGACCTCCTGGTGACCCCAGCTAAGGCTGGCGGATGCATACCTGGGGCCTCGCAGGCCTGCCAGGTTGCCTGTTTTCTATTTTCTGTAAAATTACTTTAGTTAGATTTTTGAAACTCTAGGTATTCCTCAGGTATATAGTTGTTAGTAATTTCCAGTTGTTCATATATTTTTATGCTATAGGCATTTCGGTATAACAACCTTTTTTTGGGACTACCCCATATTCACGCAACTGGGGCCTGTTAGGCCTGTGTGCAAATAACACGGAATAACTCAAATAAAAATACTTTTCAAAATGTATTTTACAATTGCAAAGTAAGGATGCATTCCCAGTAGCGCTGGGGTCCGCCAGGAGGGGATCCGTAATGGATCTGACCTCCTGGTGACCCCAGCTAAGGCTGGCGGAATGACTGTGCCATTGTAATTTTAGATGTCAGTAAACTAAAAAGAAAAAAAGAAAAAGATTACAATCAGGCTTGTGCACTGTAAACAGTATGTGATAAGACTCTTTGTTAGGGTCCCAGCACACCAAGCGATATAAAGCAGGGAGAGTGCAGCCCCCCTCCTCTTAACTCCAACAGATCACTTTCTTGTAGTGCAGTAGAAGCCTCTGGTTTTGGAGCTCAGAAAGCTTCTATTTCCAGACAAAAGAAAGCTGACTTCTTCCTCCAAAGCTCCAGCAATTAGGACAAAAAGACCTGTGATGAGGTCAGAGACACATGACTTTGTGAGGGAGCCTCCCTTCCAAGATCACATGACCATGTTGTCATGCAGAATCCACACTCTTCCCAGAGTCATAAAAGTTCTTCCCCAGCAACAATACAGACAAAAAGACTGAATATCACATGTAAACCTAGTACGGGCCTAAAAGGCCCCAGGTGCCTGAATATGGGGTAGTCCCAAAAAAAGGTTGTTATACTGAAATGTCTGTAACATAAAAAATATATGAATAACTGGAAATTACTAACAACTATATACCTGAGGATTACCTAGATTTTCAAAATTCAAACTAAAGTACTTTTACAGAAAATAGAAAACAAGTAACCTGGCGGGCCTGCGAGGCCCCAGGTATGCGTTCTAGGGTTAAATGCCATGGTAGCACATGTACTATCGCGCCAACATTCAGGTGTGGAGGTACCTAATTAATACCTTACCTCCTAATTAAATGGTACTATTAAAACAGGTTTAGCATTCTATAGACATGAAGAATGTCTTGGTTTAATTTCATAGCAAATAGTGCTTAAAGGAGTTATTCACTACTAGGACTACTACTAATGATGGCTGATCGAATTTTGGCATATCCTTAAGTAAGAATAGTAGCAATCTACCAGACTTTATTGTTTACTAGAATCATCCATGTTCTTTTGGTGCCTGTCGAAGAAGCTCTTTTCTCTTCATTTGAATGCCATGGCACCATACGTACCACCGCCACAATGGTCTGGTGCAAAGGTACCTGATTCATACCTTAACTCCTAATTTAATGTTACTATTAAAACATGTTTGGCATTTTGACAAGAAGAAGAATGTGTTGGTTTAAATTAATTGCAAACAGTACTCAAATGGAGTGCCGACTACTAGGACAACCCCTTCCCATTCCACATGTTTTCCCCAATTAAAAGAAAAAAAATCTCATACTCACCTCCGGTTGTGACACCGTACCAGTTGTACTGCAACCCCTTCCCATTCCACATATTTTCACCAATTAACAGAGCCCAAGTGAGGTTGTGAAATCACTTGAGCTCAGCACTCAATGACCATCAGTTTGTCTTTCCCACCTTTGAACATTTGACTTAATCAACAGGAAGTGAGCACTAAAAATCTCATATTCACCACCGGTTGTGGTGCTGTTTCATAAGTGCTGCCACTCACTCTCTCGGAGCTCATGTGAGGTTGTGAAATCACTCAAGCCTTGTACCCAATCACTACTAGCTTCTCTCTCCCACCTTCAGACATATAAGCTAATCAACAGGAAGTAAGCACTATGGCTTCCACTCACTTCCTGTTGATTACTCCTGCATCCAAAGGAGGGGAGAGACAAGCCAGTGGCAATTGGTAGCAGGGCTCGAGTGATTTTCGAGCCTCTCTTATTTTTATATTCATATTTTTAGTATACTATTATATAATATTGCATGTATAAATTCCAGAGATGTAAAATTGACCAATTTTGCCTACATCAAAATGTCACTACAAAACAATATGTTCTCAAGAAGGTCAATTGACAACAATATTTTTGAACCATTTGTATTTTTTAAGGGTAGCAAAAAATATATAAATATGGCATTACCATAAATTCACCAACACACATAATATTGTTAAATGTGTTCTGAAGAAAAATTATATTGATGACCTATGTTTCCATATTGAATAGGTTATCAGCTGTACTTCACCTACATATTGAATGGAACTACACAGCGCAGCTACAGCTGGCCTGTAACCATTGATTGTGGTGGTGCTCTTTGATACACCCTCACTGATTGGATGCTTATGGCATAGCAAAAAGATAGTACTCAAAAAATACTTGGCACTCACAAATTATTTTGTTGCTGTGTTTTGTATTGTATTAAATCAGAACAAGCAAATATTTTGGTCCAGTGATCTCGAACCTTCTTCAGCAATTGCCATACTCAGCAGTGGATAATGCGGTCATATTTCCTGGTCACTACATAGAGTTTAAAGGGATCCTGTCACCCCCAAATCACCTCATAAGCTATTAAAAGATGTCCCTAGAGCATATTAACTCTTATCCTACACACCTTTTAGCTCCTAAATGCATCTAGTGAAAATGAAGATAAACGTTATTAAACTCACTCATTAGCGATGTTAATTAGTGACTACTGTATTCATAGTCACCCAGGCAGGCTCTCCCTCTTCCTAATATCACGCCTCAATAGGCGTGATCTTCAACTCTGATTCAAATGCGCGTCTCCCCGCTCTCCTCTGCCGGCCGGGCTGCAGTGTGCGGCTGTATGACGCGAATCGCGTCATTTACGGCTTCGGGTGACGTATGTACACCCACGCCGCTTTTTTAGCTTCAAGCCCCGCACTGCGCATGCGTGCTGGAGGCATAACAGAGCGGCACGGGTGTACATACGTCACCCGAAGCCGGAAATGATGCAATTCGCGTCATACAGCACGCACTGCAGCCCGTCTGACATAGAGGAGAGCGGGGAGGCGCACATTTGAATCAGAGTTGAAGATCACGCCTATTGAGGCGTGATATTAGGAAGAGGGAGAGCCTGCCTGGGTGACTATGAATACAGTAGTCACTAATTAACATTGCTAATGAGTCCACTGCTCACTTCCTCTCCACACCAGAATATATAGGGAAGCAGCTTTTGCTCCCTCTTCTGGCCTGGAGGCGCTAGTGTAGTGTTGTGGGTTTGTGGGGAGTTAACCCTTTGTGGTGTTACTGTGGCACATGAACCCTGGGTGCCACACTCATATGGCTATGTAGACAGACACATTTTAAAAATGGACAGCTCTTGCAATAGGAGAAAGAACAATATAAATAAATAAAAAATAGTTACAACAGGAAGTGGTTAACCAGGTTAAATTAGTTATTCATTAAGTGGCATGTCTAAAGACATAGAATAGTTCCTCGAATAAATCAGACACAAATGCAATGTGAATGTGTTGTGCGGGCAACAATTTAGTATGCAGCACTTGAATTCTGCAAAGTTTCAGCTAAATGGGCTGCCAGGAATGTCTTGTGGAAAATATACCTTACCACCCACCTAAACATTTAGGGATTATATGCTGATAAGGTTCAGTGTGATAGTGACAGCGGCTGTGTGAAATCATTTCTGACTGCTGGAAATAATAAACATTTCTATCAAATGCCTCATAGTGAGATGTTCTGAGGCTTCTTTCACGTGAAAACTTTGCATTAATATTTATAATGCTTTTAACTTTTGGATAATGTAGGTTCTGCTAACAGTGGGAAAGGATGTCATGCAGAGTCATTTTAATTCTAGACTGAATTTCACCTTTAAGAAAGTGTTTGTCAATAGCCTTACATGGTTGTTGCATTTTATTTCAATTCGACTTTAGTCACAAAAATGTAAGAAGTTCTTTTAAACAATGTCGCTCAATCAAAAACTTCAAATTTATCTATATGATCGAGTTTATCAAAGTGTTTTATGTGTGTAGAGGTAAGTGAATCAATTCTGCCCATATTTTGTGAAATTTGTTGAATTTTAAGAATCTCCAAAATTTCTCAGTTTGATTGGACAAATCATCTAAAAAGGCACAAGACAGAGAAAGATCTAAGCATACTTCCCTTAATGTCTTAGACTGTGTGCCTACACTACATTTTTTATTCGTTTTTTGTGCTGTGTTTTTTGCTCAAAAATAGGATCAATTTTTGTGATGCCAGCAAAGTCTACGAGATTTCTCAAATGCTGTGCCAACGTCCACGTTTTTCCTGATCAGGTTTTGGTGCAAAAACCTGATCAGGAAAAGAAGTATCATGTCTTACAATTGATCTGGTCTTGGAGCAAAACGCTCCAGTACTCACCCTCCCCGGTGATCCCGTGGTGAGTTCTTCCTTCCAGGCACTTGCAAGATCAGTGCAAAGTGACTTACAAGACTTGCGCCCCATGTGACTCAGCCAAGTCACATGGTGCTCAGGTCCTGGATGTACTGTACCCATGCCGTAGGGTCGCCGTCTGTCTCTGTCTGGGTGTGTGTGTCTGTCTATCTGTGTTTGTCCCCATATTTGTGCTGCATTTGTAATGTGCACAAATGCAGCACAAACTCAATCTGCTTGTGCTGCATTTTTTTTTTTTTTTTTTTTTAAAAACCTGATAAGGTTTTCATGCAGAATTTTACTGACCGCAAATTGATCACTTTTTTTGTGTGGCCACATAGCCTTAAAGCACCACACATAATACCACAGCAAATCATGAGTTTCTCCAAGTCAAAGGTCATGGATAAGTTATACCCACTGTTAGTGCCCATTCAGGTGATGCTTATGGAATTAGTATGTGAGAGAGGATCCTAGCAGTCAGCGAGACATAATGTACAAAAAGCATATCTATAGTTCCAAAATTAGTATGTGAAAAGAAAGTTGATTGGTTTAATACAAGAAATAGAGATGGATAGAAGAAACACAGACACTGTGACACTGGTGGGTAGAGGGAGGTCAATCTGACAGGGTCGAATGGCTGCTTCTAATAGTCTAAGGCTATGTTCACATGCAGTATTTTTCCCTTTTTATGTACTTTTACTATGGTTTTATGCTAATGTATGTTAATCTATACCTGTGGTTTGGATCCCCGCAAAACCTATGTGATATTGGGAAAAGATGTCCACACGCATAGTTTTTTTTTCCTGTACAGGTTTTAAAGCCTGTACAGATTGTTGTGCATTTTTATAAGAATGAGGATGTCAATACTTTGTTGCATTTTTTTGCATTTTTGCTGCAGTTGAACAGATTTAGGACTCATTGAAAGCAATAAGAAGTTGCAAAACCACAGTTAAAAACTTAATAAAAACACATCCTTGCATTTGTACAGCAGTTTTGGGACAAGGTACATTCTCATTTGCAGAAAAATGCGAAAAAAAACGCAACCAAAAAAATGCAGCAAATCTTCTGCCAGTGATTTTATTGACCCCAGATTTTACCACAGGTTTTAATGTGTTTCTGGTGCAGTACAAACACCTGTGTGAACAGAGCCTAACAATTCAAAATCACACTGTAACTAAGATGTAATCAGTCTGCTCTGGGTTCAAGTGAAGTGTCAGCATGGCACTCATTTTGTTGCATCTGTACACTGTCTGGGACTACCGCACTAATATTGCCAATTTATAATTTTTATATGCATCAAAGTAACAATTATACATCACAATGAAACATAGTTTACTCTGTGTTATGGTGTTGCAAGACTCACTTTGTTTCATCCATGCAGTGTGTGCAACGTCTTCACCCTATACTGCTGTTTGTATTTTCTGCATCCAACTAGCATTTATTCTGGGCTTCATAGTTCAGTCTGTGTTTGTCACATAATTTAAAACAGTTTTTAAATACTTGTTTGATACAAAAAAAACACAAAGGGTACGTCCTAGACGACCTCAAAATACTTTTTTAAGGACTTTCTGAGAATTTCATGCCCTTTTGAAATAATCAATTCAGACTAAATCAAAATTTTCATATGAATTGGTCCTGAAAAATAATTTAAGAAATTAACTCTTCTTTATCATCCAACCTATTAATTAAATATGGTCACTTTTGCACTCAATGGTTAAGAATTTTTTTTTCCCTACATTTTATTTCAATGTATTTATTAAAGTAATGTAATTGTAAATTTATCAAGGTAACATGTAATGGCAAATGTTTCTGGGTAATGACACATCTCTGCATTTTAATAAAATATAAACTTCAAATATTGCGTACTCTTTTTAGTGCTTTCATTGCTATACTACTATTAAGTAGGAATAATGTAAGGCAACAACATATAAACTACTGTTCAAAAGTTTGTGGTCATCAAGACAATTTTGTGTTTTCCATGAGAACTCATACTTTTATTTATCAAATGAGTTGCAAAATGAATAGAAAATATAGTCCAGACATTGAAAAGGTTAGAAATTATGATTTTTATTTGAAATAATAGTTGTCTCCTTCAAACTTTGCTTTCGTCAAAGAATGCTCCCTTTACAGCAATTACAGCATTGCAGACCTTTAGCATTCTAGCTGTTAATTTGCTGAGGTAATCTTGAGAAATTTCCCCCCATGCTTCCTGAAGCCCCTCCTACAAGTTGGATTGGCTTGATGGGCACTTTGTGCATACCATACGGTCAAGCTGCTCCTACAACAGCTCAATGTGATTGAGATATGGTGACTGCGGTGGCCACTCCATTACAGATAGAATACCGGCTGCCTGCTTCTTGCCTAAATAGTTCATGCATAATCTGAAGGTGTGCTTTGGGTCATTGTCCTGTTGTAAGATGAAATTGGCTCCAATCAAGCGCTGTCCACAGAATATGGCATGGCGTTGCAAACTGGAGTGATAGCCTTCCTTATTCAAAATCCATTTTACCTTGTACAAATCTCACACTTTACCAGCACCAAAGCAACACCCAGACCATCACATTACCTCCACCATGCTTGACAGATGGCATCAGGCACTCTTCCAGCATCTTTTCAGTTGTTCTTCATGTCACAAATGTTCTTCTGTGTGATCCAAATACCTCAAATTTTGATTCGTCTATCCATAAATTTTTTTTCCAATCTTCCTCTGCTCAATGTCTGTGCTCTTTTACCCATATTAATCTTTTCCTTTTATTAGCCAGTCTCAGATATGGCTTTTTGTTGGCCACTCTCGGTGAAGGTCAGCATCCCAGAGTTGTCTCTTCACTGTAGACGTTGACACTAGCGTTTTACAGGTACTATTTAAAGAAGCTGCCAGTTGAGGAGCTGTGAGGCGTCGATTTCTCAAACTAGAAACTCTAATGTACTTGTCTTGTTGCTCAGTTGTGCAGCGGGGCCTCCCACTTCTCTTTCTACTCTGGTTAGAGCCTGTTTGTACTCTCCTCTGAATAGAATAGTACACATCACAATTTCTCACATGGAATAGCCTTAATTTCAAAGAACAAGAATAGACTGTCGAGTTTCACATGAAAGTTCTCTTTTTCTGACCATTTTGAGAGTTTCATAGAATAAACAAATGTAATGCTCCAAGTTCTCAACTAGCTCAAATGAAGGTCAATTTTATAGCTTCTCTAATCAGCAAAACCATTTTCAGCTGTGCTAACATACTTATACAAGGGTTTTCTAGGGTTTTCTAAACATCCATTAGCCTTCTTACACAGTTATCAAAAACAATGTAGCATTAAAACACTAGAGTGGTGGTTGTTGGAAATGGGCCTCTATACACCTATGTAGATATTGCATTAAGAACCTGACGTTTGCAGCTAGAATAGTCATTTACCACATTAACAATCTATAGAGTGTATTTCTGATTCATTTAATTTAACTTCATTAAAAAAATGTGCTTTTCTTTAAAAAATAAGGAAATTTCTAAATGACCCCTCACTTTTGACCGGTAGTGTATACCAACAACCAGTCTATATAACATATACCGTATATACTCGTGTATAAGCCGAGTTTTTCAGCCCAAAAATTGGGCTGAAAAGTCCCCCCCTCGGCTTATACACGAGTCATATGGTATGCTGTGGGGGGGGGGCTGTGACCGGTGGCTGGAGGAGGCAGGAGGGGGCCACAGTGACCGCAGGCGGTCACGTGGGGCCGCCTCATTAGTGCAATGAATATGCACGGCATCCCCCGCCCATCAGCGGCGGGGGGATGCCGTGCATATTGCAATACACAGCCCCCCCTCCTTATTATGGGTCCCCCAGCAGAAATAAACAGCCCCCCCTCCTTTACACGTCCCCCCAGGCTGCGGCAGCTGTGAAAATAACAAACACTTTATACATCACCTTCCGGCGCAGCTCCTCCGGTCCCGGCTCCTCCGCTCGCCGGCTTCTTCTTCCTTCTTGTGCCGGTGTCATGTGACCAGGCGCAGGAGATGACGTCATTTCCTGCGCGCGGTCACAGAAGCCGACACAAGAAAGAAGAAGAAGACGGCGAGCGGAGGAGCCGGGACCGGAGGAGCTGCGCCGGAAGGTGATGTATAAAGTGTTTGTTATTTTCACAGCTGCCGCAGCCTGGGGGGGACGTGTAAAGGAGGGGGGGCTGTTTATTTCTGCTGGGGGACCCATAATAAGGAGGGGGGCTGTTAACTACCACTGGGGCTGCATATACTACCACTGGGGCTGTATATACTACCACTGGGGCTGCATATACTACCACTGGGGCTGTATATACCACTGGGGCTGCATATACTACCACTGGGGCTGTATATACCACTGGGGCTGCATATACTACCACTGGGGCTGCATATACTACCACTGGGGCTGCATATACTACCACTGGGGCTGCATATACTACCACTGGGGCTGTATATATCACTGGGGCTGTATATACCACTGGGGCTGCATATACTACCACTGGGGATGTATATACTACTGGGGCTGCATGTATACTACCACTGGGGCTGCTGCTGTATACTACCACTGGGGCTGCTGTATATACCTCTGGGGCTGCTATATACCACACTGCTGGGGGCTGTATACCTGTGCTGGGGTCCACCCTCGGCTTATACACGAGTCAATAGATTTTCCCAGGTTTTGGGGGCAAAAGTAGGGGGGTCGGCTTATACACGGGTCGGCTTATACACGAGTATAAACGGTAGTTGGAGAGGGTAGAAAAAACTATTTCTGGAAAAATTAAATTATATATATCAGCCCCATAGTTAACAGCAAGTTGCAGACCTGGTCCGTCAAAAAAGGTGCAATGGTTTCTATGGGGCAACAAAGATAGGCCAGCTTAATTGTGGTTTCCTGATAAAGGGATGAGTATATTTTGAAACATGTTGAGAAGTAAAACCACACAATGTACCATATTATCTAAAGTGGTTTCTGACGTCTCTGTTGTGGTGCCAACAATGCAGCTGCTTTTCCACATCCCTTAAAAAAGCTGCATTGGTTTTAATTGGGTAACAATTATAGGTCAGCATAGCTTACCATTGTAGCAAGGAGCATAGCTGAATATGCACTACAAGATTTTCAATATAAGCAAACATAGCAAACGTATCAACAGTGAGGTGCATTTTTCTTTATTCTCCAATGATAAAATATACAGTGGATATAAAAAGTCTACTGCCTTTAAAATTGCAAGGTTTTTCTTATAAAAACTAAAATCATACCAAGAAAAATTATTTCAAAACGTTTTCCACCTCTTTTGTATTCCATAATCTGCACAAATCTATTGAGAAACAAATATATCATGATGAGAATAGAAAATAGAAACTGGAAAACTAAAATAATGTGGTCACGTAAATGTGAACACCCTCATCATATTTAAACTCATGTTATGTGGTAGCGGCAATCATTCAACGTCATTCTGATGAACCCCATAAAACGTTCAGCTTTTCTAGTAGGATGATTTTAACATAGTCTTAGTTTTAGTTTACAACAAACATGATCCAAAAACAGCTTATAACACAGCAAAGGGATTTTATTGTTGAAAAATTATCAGTCAAAAGAAGGATACAAATAAATTTCCAAGGGATTACCGTAGATATTCCATGGAACACTGTGAAAACGGTCATCAAGAATTTACTTGAATTTGGCACAATATTGACATTAACTAGAACTGGATAAGACTCAAAAATTAATGAAGACAATAAGATAATTGGCCTAAAATGCTGCGAAAAGCTCTACAGCAAGATTAAAGAAGCTGCAGGAATTAATGGCATCTACTGGTTGTGCAAAGAGAGCTGTAGAAAGAAGATGCCTTTGCTATCTGACAAGTTTAGAACACTACTGCAAGCAAGAGTATATAAAAATTGCTAATTCTAGATGTACCACAATGATAGACTCCTAGCAAAAAGAATGAGTAATTCAGCCAAGTATTAGTTTAAGGGTGTTCATGTTTATACTATATACCTATCTAAAACACTGCCATATACATTGAAACTAGAGTTGGGTAAATTCATTAGATTTAAATTGAATTCAATCTGAATTTTACAAAAAATTTGCATTCTGGAGAATGCAGATTTTTTTTGTCATTCACTCTGCACAAATTCAGTAAGATGATCTTCATCTTGCTAAAAAGAAGTCGGCCGGGAAAAGCTAGGCGGTGCCTACTGTCAGGTCTTTAACTTGTGTTAATGAAAACATGAATACTCAACTCCTTTTCCCACCCACCCCTCTGCGTCAGCATTAGTGATTCACTCAGACTGACAAAATATTGCCCAAAGATTGCATCGCAATGCTCGCACTGGCTGGTGGCTCTTTTGATCCAAGCAGTGGTGTAACTTGAAGCTCATGGGCCCTGATGCGAAAGCTCCAACGGGGCCCCCAATTATTTAAAATCTTTAACCGCAATAGTGTTTTTCTATAGGCCAAAGGGACATTTCTGGCCCTTTAGGCTCCAGGGCCCGGGTGCGATCGCAACCCCTGCACCTATTGTAGTTACGCCCCTGGATCCAAGCATATAAGCATGTATTTCTATGCAGCTGTCATGCTCAGATGGAGTTTCACCAGCCTGTACAAACATTACTCTGCAATCATCGAGCAATTATATGTCAGTCTGAGTGGATCACTGATGCCAGCACAGAGAGGTGTGCGGAAGAAACACTTTGAGACTAACAGCAGCACAACAGGGCACTGTACACAAATAAAAGTTACATATCCTGAAAGGGCTGACAAAGCCCTATTTTAGGATACTATTTGTATGATGATCCACAGCTAGGGCTTATTTTGGCGAGGGGCTTATATTTTAAGCAACCTTTAAAAAAGGGCCAAAAAATCCTACTGGGGATTATTTTGGGGGTAGGACTTAATTTTGGGAGACACAGTATTGGTCAGTGTATACTGAGAGTAGTTATTTTGCAGGAGCTCAAACCAACTGGTTGAAGACCTTGAATTATAAAAAAAAAAGTCAACAAGCTGAAAAGAATGTTTCAGATATTAAAAGGAATCAATGTTTTAAGAAACTTTATCTTGTAATTTATTATATTGCTGCGTTTAGCAATCTAATTTTCCTCATCATATTCTTGATATATTAAAAAGTCATGTTTATAATGTGTGAAATAAATATGTACTCAATGCAATTAAGCAAAAGCAAATAGCATAGTAATAATGCAATGTTAATAAGATGAAGTCAATGATTTCAAATAGCGGTATAAGGTGGCTGCCATTTGAACTATCAATATTTTTATCCTTAATGACTATGCTCATTATGCTAAAAATCTTGACATTTATGCAGAGGTTCCACTTATAGGCAAATTAATAAGATATGTAATAGAAGTCAATTGTTTGGCTTCTCATGGGAATTCAAACACACAGGTGCATCTCAATGAATTAGAATACAATCAAAAGTTAATTTATCTCAGTAATTCAATACATAAAGTGAAATGCATATATAATGTAGAGTCATTACAAACAGAGTGATCTATTTCAAGTGTTTATTTCTGTTAATGTTGATGATTATGGCTTACAGTCAATGAAAACCAAAAGGTCATTATTTAAGAAAATTAAAGTAGGAAGGATTAAGGGTCTGACAGATAAAATATTTCCTAAATAGGTATCAGAGGCTTCACCTTGTCAACGCGTTTCAGGGCTCCTGGCGTCTTCCTCAGGAAAAAAACAATATCATATTGCCATTATTCAGGGCGTTTCTGGGAAATTAGAGATAATGACCGTTGGGTTTTCATCAATCAACAACATTTACATATATAAATACTTGGAATAGATCACCCTGTCTGTAATGACTGTATATAATGTATGCTTGTCACTTTATGTAGTGAATTAATGAAAAAAATGAACTTTTTGATGATATTCTAATTCATTGAGACGCACCTGTAAATAGCCAAAATTTTATTTTTTTTTAGTTTCCTGGTTCTTCAAAAACTTTGCAAACAAAATTTGAATTTGCAACATAAAAACAATAATAGTTAATTTTTATCATTTAATTTGTTAAAAAAAAACAACTTACTGGATATATCTTAGAAGAGTATTACGGTTTTTAATAGGAAAAGGGGGTGAAATCGGCATGAACTGATCAGTCAAAATTATAACTTGTGGATTTTCCTGGGAAATTCAATCTGCATAGAAGTTACTCTCCACCAATTTATTCGTATTATTAATATTATTCATGCATATTTGGATTAACCCGGTGGCAATGCACCTAGGATTTCACTGTGGTTGACCGCTTTTGCCGACTCCCCGCAGTGTTTTCCTGAGATCAGTGATTGTTTTGTGATGTTTGTCTACCAGGCATTCTCCCACCTAGCCAGAATCCTACTCCACACTGATGAGGGGCAAAACCCCGAAACAGCTGTCTGTGGATGGATACCTGGCTTTGGTATTTCCCTTGTCATATCTTTAAACTTGTAAAGAGCTGGATATTGACTGAAAAGGCCACTTAATATGGTGGTCATGGTGGTCTCCTCAAGGAGCCACCCCATGGCTAGGTCCTTCCCTGGAGGGATATCTGGCTAGTCCGTGTTGAGACTCCTAAACGAGACTCACGGACTCTATTTACATATTCGTATTTCCAGGGGCAATGCACCTAGGATTTCACTGTGTTTGAGCACTTTAGCCAGCTGCCGCAGTGTTTTATGTGACTGGTCTCCTAGATCAGTGATTATTTCATGATGTTGGTCTACCAGGCATTGCTCCACTAGCAGAATTCTATCCCACTGATGAGGGGCAAAGCCCCGAAACAGCTGTCTGTGATGGATACCTGGCTTTGGTATTTCCCTTGTTATATTTTTAAACTCATAAAGAGCTGGATATTGTGGCTAGGTCCTTCCTTGGTGGGATATCTGGCTAGTCCTGTGTTTGAGACTCCTAAACGAGGCTTCACGGACTCTATTTCCACCAATTTAATGTCCCTTATTACTATGAGAAGTCTCTCCAAAACTCTAAAACATAATAAACCAAAAAAGTAAATGATACTTACAGTGGGGAAAAAAGTATTTAGTCAGCCACTATTGCGCAAATTCTCCCACTTAAAAATATGAGCGAGGCCTGTAATTGATATCATAGGTAGACCATTAACTATGAGAGACAAATTGAGAAAACAAATCCTGAAAATCACATTATCTGATTTGGAAAGAAATTTTTTTCAAATTTCGTGGAAAATATGTATTTGGTGACCTACAAACAAGCAAGATCTCTGGCTCTCACAGACTGGTAAGGTGGGTTTTCGTCACACAACTGGTGATGTGGAGTTTCCTATACCCCAGTGTTTAGAAATCTCTAATTTTTACAGAAAATGCAGAGATCACGTTTGTTTTAATTGTTTTCTTATTTGCAATTGATTACACATGAGTGTAACAAATTTTTGACACCCACAAGTATCGGAAAATGTAATACTTTGATGATTCAATCCGAGGGAATTATGAAACATGACTTTTAGGATAATGTAAATAAAAATCACAAACCTTTTTCAAAAACATGTGAATATAAGTATTAAAATGAAAATTGAAACTCAGTTATAAATTTGTGCAAAAATAAAGAAGTTTTCAAAATTTTAAAATGTGTAAAAAAGAATTACATGAGTGGTTCAGAAATGACAAGACAGCACTTAACGACAGCTAGCTCTGTTTAATGCGTGGCTAGAAGAGAGAGTCCTTGACGACATCCTGTTGTCAAGGAATGGATGGAAGCTAGTGAGACATGTATCCTCATACTAGCATTTTTCAATGAATGGCAGCCGAACATAAATTCCCTGGGGTGTAGCAAACTCCACCTCACCAGTTGAGGGTTAAGAGGCTCTTCTGTCCTCCACTCATTACCTATAGTACTGGCACCTATTTTAACTTGTTATCAGTAGATAAGACACCTTTCCACAACCTGAAACAGTCACACTTCAGGAGTGAACTGCAAAAGGCAAACAGCATGGTGTGAAGAAATCAACTGTGGGAGCAATAATTATAAAATGGAAGACATACAAGACCATTGATAATCTCCCTCGATTTGGGGCTCCACGCAAGATCTCACCCTGTGGGGTCAAAATGATCTCAAGAACGGTGAGGAAAATTCCCAGAACCACACGAGGAAGGACCTAGTGAATGACTTGCGGAGAGCTGGGACCAAAGTTACACAGACTACAACCAGTAACACACTACGCCGCCAGAGACTCAGATCCTGTAGTTTCAGATGTGTCCCCCTGCTTAAGCCATTCATGTCTGGGCCATTGAAGATAGTTAGGAGCATTGGATGATCAGAAGAGTATTGAGAGATGTCATTTGGTCAGTTGAAACCAAGTAGAACTGTTTGTAGAAACTCATCGTGTTCGGAGAGAAAGAATGCTGATTGCATCAAGAACACCATACCTCACTGTGAAGCATGGGGTGCAACATCATGCTTGGCTGTATCTCTGTCATGGGACGTGACAACTGATCTCTGTTACATTGAAAATGATGGACCATATATAGTGAGATTTTGAGTGCAAACCTCCTTCCATCAGCAAAGGCATTAATGATAAAGCATGGCTGGGTTTTTCAGCATGACAATGATCCCACTAACACCACTGAGGCAACAAAAGAGTGGCTTTGTAAGAAGCGTTTCAATGTCCTGGAGTGGACTAGCTAGTCTCCAAATCTAAATCTTACAGAAAACCTTTGGAGGGAGTTGAAAGTCCATGTTGCCCTCCACACCCCCAAAACATCACTACTCTAGAGGAGATCTGCATGGAGGAATGGGCCAGCATACCAGCAGTGTGTGCCAACCTTGTGAAGACTTACAGAAAACGTTTGACATCTGTCATTGCCAATGAAGGATGTATAACAAAGTATTGAGATGAACTTTAGTTATTGTCCAAATACTTATTTTCCACCAAAATTGGAAAAAAAAATATTTTCAAATCAGACAATGTGATTTTCAGGATTTGTATTCTCATTTTGTCTCTCATAGTTGAGGTCTAACTATGATGTCAATTACAGGCCTCACCACTGTTTACTCACTATCTGCTCACCTCTCCAGAAATTGCTGCTATCTTCCCTAATCTTTTGCACCGCAATCACATCATATCTCGATCGTTTTCACGCAAGGCCAGGATTACCTGCCTCAAACAGGCCCCAGAGTATGCGCAGTAAATTCTAGGGCCTGCGTGCGACTACAAACCCCAGCAAAGGGTGAACAGCAGCGCCAAAGATACAATGAAATAGAGACATAGGGGATTCCACACTCAGCATTGACCGTTGGGGACGAACAGAGATGCACGTGGCTGGCAAAAAGTAAAAAAAACATACGTACCACACTGTTCACCTTTCCGCTGTCTAATTCATCAAGTCTCGTCTCCAGCATGTTGTTTACTTTTAGGCAAGACTTCCATCCAAGAATAGGTCTTTGAACATGCGCTGTGAGCTCCAGGCTCTGCACACAGTCAAAGCCATGGCCTAGAGTGAACACCAGGGTGGAGATAACACACCATGGAGGCACAGGGGACACACCTTTGGGTGTATGTATGGACCTCACTGCGCATTGCGCATGCGCGAGGTGTTATTCACAATCTCGTGCATGCGCAATGCGCCGCGTGAGGTATATCGACGTCACAGCTCCAGAGATGACGCGATTTGCAACATTCCGGCTAAGCCGACCCACCGATCCGACACAGGAGCATCAATATTCATTTTCATGCTCATTGGGGTGTGAAAAAAAACAGTGGAGGTGGCGATAAGGAGCCAGAGGGAACACCCACTGTGACTCCTTGGGGATTCAGAAGCCGCAGATTTGCCAGGTAATAAATATGATTATTGCACATTACAGAATCTATAAAGGGAAAAAGAGGGATAGCTTGAAATCATATGTAAGGTGCAGGGACAGGTTTGTAGAGGCTGGGGACCGATTTGGAGGGGTCAGGTTCCCTTTAAGTATTTTAATTTGGAATAAATCTTTATTCTCACTGATTCTGTTTTATGGATCATACCCCTTTTGCTTGTTTTGTCTTTGTAATACTTAATCAGAAAGTTTAAATTATATTTTAATTAACAGTATGAGCAAATTTCAAGCTCTTTGCATATAAATTTTACTTAGACTTTTAAAATAAATAAGATCATATTTTCCCAGAAATAGATTTTGAACTATGGAACTATGAGATTTGGACTGAACTTGTATGGCCATTAACATGCTCTTAGCAATGAATTAGCTTCCTATCATGTGGAAGCTTCGTTTGATAATGGCTTGTTAATGAACGTTAGATAATGGCTTGTCATCATTTTGCTTAGATCTCACGGGCTTTCCTCCACTAACCTCTGACATTCCCTGTCTCTTGAAGCGTTGTCAATGAGTTTGCCCAGAGAAATAAATGGCACATAGATAGAAGACAATGACATTCACCAGAGGTTGAAAATATACCTTGGTTAAAGACTAGAAGAAAAACTGTTTTCAATTAAACCTTACCTAGCCAGACATCAACATATGGCAAATGATCTTAATTAAACTAAACACAATGACTTTTCTTGAGCGATAGTTTTCAAACACATCCATTAACCAGTGTGCAACACATTAAAGAAAACAGCAGACGCCATGTCACTGGCTATACACAAATGTAGCAGAGATGAGTTTGTCACTGTATCACAAGCTCTGTTTTCCCTTAGGGTTGGAATAAAAACTAGCATTATTTATAAATACTTAGCACCAAGGCGTTACACAGCTCTTTAAAGACATCACCATCACTGTCCCCAATGGGGCTCAATATATAAACTGATCAGTAAGTCAGAAATTAGAGGGGAAACCAGATTACCTGGAGAAAACCTATACAAACACAGGGAGAACATACAAATTCCTTGTATTCATTGGGGCATTTGAACCCAGTACTGCAAAAACACAACATTTATTGCAATTAATGTGACCTTTATTATCACAATAGAGTACAAGACTTAAAACTCTTGTAGTAACAAGACTAGATACTATAGAAGTTTTTTCCCTTACACTTTGCTAAGAGAGATCTATATATGTATATATATATATATATATATATACAGTTGTGGCCAAAAGTATTGACACCCCTGCAATTCTGTCAGATAATACTCAGTTTCTTCCTGAAAATGATTGCAATCACAAATTCTTTGGTATTATTATCTTCATTTAATTTGTCTTCAATGAAAAAACACAAAAGAGAATGAAGCAAAAAGCAAAACATTGATCATTTCACACAAAACTCCAAAAATGAGCCAGACAAAAGTATTGGCACCCTCATCCTAATACTTGGTTGCACAACCTTTAGCCAAAATAACTGCGCTCAACCGCTTCCGGTAACCATCAATGAGTTTCTTACAATGCTCTGCTGGAATTTTAGACCATTCTTCTTTGGCAAACTGCTCCAGGTGCCTGATATTTGAAGGGTGCCTTCTCCAAACAGCTATTTTTAGATTTCTCCACAGGTGTTCTATGGGATTCAGGTCTGGACTCATTGCTGGCCACCTTAGAAGTCTCCAGTGCTTTCTCTCAAACCATTTTCTAGTGCTTTTTGAAGTGTGTTTTGGGTCATTGTCCTGCTGGAAGACCCATGACCTCTGAGGGAGGCCCAGCTTTCTCACACTGGGCCCTACATTATGCTGCAAAATTTGTTGGTAGTCTTCAGACTTCATAATGCCATGCACACGGTCAAGCAGTCCAGTGCCAGAGGCAGCAAAGCAACCCCAAAAACATCAGGGAACCTCCACAATGTTTGACTGTAGGGACCGTGTTCTTTTCTTTGAATGCCTCTTTTTGCTCCTGAAAACTCTATGTTGATGCCTTTGCCCAAAAAGCTCTACTTTTGTCTCATCTGACCAGAGAACATTCTTCCAAAATATTTTAGGCTTTCTCAGGTAAGACAAATTAAATGAAGATAATAATACCAAAGAATTTGTGATTGCAATCATTTTCAGGAGGAAACTGAGTATTATCTGACAGAATTGCAGGGGTGTCAATACTTTTGGCTACAACTGTATATATATATATATATATATATATATATATATATATATATATGTTCATATATAGATCTCTCTTAGCAAAGTGTAAGGGAAAAAACTTCTATAGTATCTAGTCTTGTTACTACAAGAGTTTTAAGTTTTGTACTCTATCGTGATAATGAAGGTCAAATTAATTGCAATAAATGTTGTCAGGACCCGTAGAAGCGGCCACTGAGCCGCGAAACGGTTACCGTCGTCCACGCTCCCGCACCTCCCTCCCCAACGACCCGCTCCCTTGGAATGTTCCCTTGGACAATGCAATAAAATTTGAAGATCCATCTGGTGAGTGCCACTGTCTTACTTTCTCCGTTATATATATATATATATATATATATATATATATATATATATATATATGTAGATATACATATACAGTATACAGTTGTGGCCAAAAGTATATATATATGTACATATATATATATTGTATATGTATACGGTATTTATTTAAGTATATACATGCAGTTTCTATATGTAAATATCTGCATGAAAAAGAAAAGTCAAGAGCAGCACTAGGAGCATCAATCAAAACTGGTGCACAGTCCCAGTAGTGTTCAATTGCTTACATATTTACCAAAAACGGACAGCACTCTCAAAATTGCAAATAATGTGTCAATTTTATTGGCCCATACCGACCGCACGTTTCGGTTCACTCAGAACCTTCCTCCAGCAGTGTACAACGTACAAGGAGTGACAAGTATATATAGTATATCAGCAGTTGAAGTTTATAATGATCAATGTATACAAAAGTGATTTTAAGTTTAAACCCATACAGTTTACATAAAATCCATTCACATGTGTCAAAGACCAATGCTATTATAAAGTAACTCGTGCTCAATTGCAGTAGGTTATAAAGTGTTTACAGTACATATTCATTTTTGTACCTTAAGTGTTATTATGTGAAGTTAATCAACTCAAGTGCAAGTTGTTTGTAGACTCACCCATCGCATGGCTAACATGAAAATAGCCCGGAGACTGGCGTCTTCCGGGTACACTGAGCATACTTCGTGATCCTTCAATCCAATTCTCGCTATTGCGGTCATGTGACCTTGCTGCCAACGTCAGCGCCGTCACTTCCATTATACATATCATGGCGCTTCCCTATGATGTCACCTATTAACAGCATACACCCGTCATCCATCTTCACTGAGGGACAGTTTTGCCCACACTAGGTTGTACTATAAACTGTGCTAACGCCACCACACTTAAATGATTTTGCTGTTATAGCACCGCTCCCTACAGTCCCCGAGTTGAAACTGTAACCGCTCCAGGTGACTTCTTGTTTCCACTCTCATTCTTTAGGTTAGTCCCGTAAGAGTTTACAACACCCACACAGAGGTCACCATCCAGGACATGGGACTGGTCAATGGGAACTGATTATGCTACATTCTCAACAATGCAATATTGTACCATACAGGTGGTACTTCTAACAGAGACCTCCTATCACCGGACCCTAGATGCGACTGTCCATTGGTGGATGAACTTCTTTATCTCAGTCTGAAGTCTATGGTTTCTCCTGACAAAGAATTTAAAGAAACGTTTACATGCATTTAGATTAAAACCGCAATCATTCATTATACCCTTTATTGGTAATATATCTTTTATTCCATACCGACCAGCAAAGCAGCACATCCGCATTACCTACAGCTGTTCTCTATATGAGACTATCATGACATTTTTATGTATATCTTTTGGAGTATCAGAATAGGAGAAAGTTTCATTATACATGAAGAGGAAAGAAAAAATAAAATAGTCTCTTTAATTGCCCTGCTGATTGCTTAAAAACCTAATGTGAAGTATATAGAGCAAGAGAAAGGTGTGAGCAGCTGCTGCCCAAGAAAGCACACAGAACAAAATATGTATTCAATAGAAAGCAAAGTCTATAATTGCCAGACGATTGATGGGGGTCCAGATCCTGAGACCACCACCAATCGCTCTACAAACTCTTTATTTTCTATAGTTTATGTTTTCTTTTGACTCTATGTGTAGGCTCAAACAGAAGTTGTGCATTCTTGTGTACTTAAAGGGAACCAACCACCCCCAATGACCCCCCGGACTATTAATATCGGTCCCTACACACAGCACATACATGTGCTGCAATGATTTTTGCTAAAAAAACTGTTTTGTAAAACTTAAGATAATGCTTTTGAAAGTTTAAACCGAAGGGACGGGTGGGCGTTACTTATCTGTGGCAAAAGCCGAGTAGCAGCTGCCAGTCATCCTCCTGTGTCCCGCAGTAGCAGTTATGGCCAGCCCTTTGCAGCGTCACAGCATGGTGCACGGGCTCGCATGCCCGTGCACACGTCATCAGCTACAGCCGGGAAGCGAGCGCGCGCTCTGACTTCCACAGCCGAGCGCAGTTAGTCAGAGCGCGCGCTCGCAACCCGGCTGTAGATGATGACGTGTGCACGGGCATGCGAGCCCGTGCACCATGCTGTGACGCTGCAAAGGGCTGGCCATAACTGCTACTGCGGGACACAGGAGGATGACTGGCAGCTGCTACTCGGCTTTTGCCACAGATAAGTAACGCCCACCCGTCCCTTCGGTTTAAACTTTCAAAAGCATTATCTTAAGTTTTACAAAACAGTTTTTTTTAGCAAAAATCATTGCAGCACATGTATGTGCTGTGTGTAGGGACCGATATTAATAGTCCGGGGGGGTCATTGGGGGTGGTTGGTTCCCTTTAACTGAGTACTTTTCAGAGTTTTTTGGAGTGATTGGTGGAGGTCTCAAGACCTGCTCAGAATTTAAACAAAATAATAACATTTTTGCAAACATTTAGTTACCTTTTTAGTTTAAATTTAACAATGAATTCCAGTCCTATGAACCAGGTCAGGTATAACTGTGCCAATTAATTAGAAGTAGAGCTGAGAAAATGATTTGAATTGAAAATTAACTACCTTTACTGAATTTTTCCCAAAATGTATTATAATTCATTTGCAGCAAATTGCAATAGTGAAAAGCGAAATATTGACTGGAAAATATGAGTACACTTTGCAGTTTTTCTAGAACTGTATTAAACCCATTTTGAGCTCACTAATAAAAACAAAGACATACAAAAAATGCCCTTAACCTACAGTATGAGGACAATTGACAATGGATGGTAACAAGTGGTAGCCCACAGCCGTATTTGGGTAGCTTGTAAAGAGATAACAGCATACTATTACAACAAGTGAGCAAAGACACAAGACACCATTTTTACAACACATCCACTTAGTGAAGAAGAGTTTACATTTCTGGATTATGGATATTTTTCTTTTGCTTTAAAAAAAATATACTGTTAGGCTAGGGTCACACTTACATCATGACCCTAGCCTGGCGCATCCGTGAAAAACGTAATGCCAGGCAGGCATAGCGCATAGCGTTAACGGCAGGTAATGCTATGCGCCACCTGCCTGTACATTTCTATGGTGACGTCCAACTTATCGCGCCCACCGACTCCACTGAGCAGATCCGGATATGCACTTTTGATCAGCGCACAGAAAACGCTGCTTGCAGCGTTTTCCTGTGCGCTCTGCAAAAGCGCATATCTGGGTCTGCTCAGTGGAGCCGGCGGGTGGACATCATCATAGCAATGCACAGCCAGGTGGCGCATAGCATTACCTGCCATTAACGCTATGCGCTATGCCTGCCTGGCATTAAGATTAGGAAGGAAGCGTCAGGCTAGGGTCATGATGCAAGTCTGACCCTATCCTTAATGGAGTATATCACAGCTCAATCAAATAACAGTCACACTAAGTGACATTGCAAGTGCTGCACTTCCTAAATTACTTGAATCTTTGGACTAATATTCACAAGCTTAGACTACCACTCCCATTTTCGATGCAATTCAGTGCTAAGTAGTACATCACAATCAGATGAATTCTTTTCTACCCCTATGTGGAATGAGATGTGACTTCCTATCCTTACACTCTAAAAGCCTAAAATGGCACTGCTTGGCCGACCTTCATCTTTTAAGCTGGTTTCAATAGTCCACCATGGGCATTGTGGGAAAGCCTACATGGTACTGCTTGATTTCATCAGCTCATTCTCTTTGTCTTCAGCAGTGTGTGTAATATCGCAAGGCATTTTGGGAGGGGACAGAGGGGATGATCACCTTATTTCTATGTCAAATCACAGTGTTCAAATTTGGGGGGAACCGTGAATTTCAGGTAAATGTAACTGAAAGTCAATCCTCCATTGATTAATCTGCTCATCTCTAGCTAGAATTTTAACAATTCTTCAGATTGACAGTGCTCATGTCCAAGAGCTAGTTTTTCTGAATTATTTTTGATTACGAAAGCATTTTTAATAGTATAAATTCCATATAAGTAAGCTAAAAGTCTCTAACCACATTTGTCATTAAATTATTCTCTTTATGAGAACTATTCATTTTACATTTTTTAATCATTGGCATCTTTTACACCATAACAATTCACTAATCACTTTTCTTGACAGATTACTCAAGGGTAATTTGGATGTTACGCTGCTGCAGCATAAAATATGTAAAGTGAAACATATTACTGGAAAACCTCCGAGAAGAAATTAACCAATTTAATTAGAACAAAACCTTCAACGGCTTTTTAAAGGTACATTGACCTTGAAGGATTTGACAATATAATATGCAGATGAAGCTCAATTGTATAGGGTGAAGGGGCACCTGAGTTGCTATGACATGGCACATCAGTAGAGCCAATGACCTATATTCACATTGCACTTCTGTCATATCTCTTTGGAAGGGTTTTTGTCCTATTCATCCATATTGTGCATAGCGATGACATGAGCCACCAGGTGTAATGGATTTTCGTGATCCTGTCTTTGAAATGGAAATTATCAGCTCATAAAGTATTATTTACATCATTAAGAATTTTGATAGCTCAAACTTAGCAAAATAAAATTAAAATCTTTTGCTATTTACTTTATTTGGCACTATATATAGTATACTATATATAGTATAAAAGGCATGCATACAAATGATTGAACAGAACAGCATCTTAATTTATTAAATATTCTATATGTAAACATTTGATAATTTATGGTACATAGTTCATGTGGTTTCTTGCATTTTTGGATTCAAAACCATAGTTGCTTAAGAATTATTTACATGATCATGAGATTGACAGTTTTGCTTGAGTTGTTATTCTAGCTGTAAATAGAGTCAGCAAAGACTCTTGGGTAAAATAAAACTAGAGAATGACCTGTTTACTTTTGTGTCAGTATGTTATCAGCTTGCTCCTGCTACAATCCATTACTATTATTGTTGCTGGATCCTATGTTATCTTTTCCACATTTATAATAGAGGTGTAACCTTTTGTTGTTATCATGACCTTTTCTGATAAATAGATGACTCCTGACCTTGGCTCCATCACACAGTACAAGCTTTGAAGGCATCAATACAAAGTGGAATTCCCTTTAAGAAAAATTGGTTCTGTGCTCAAAAAGGTGCCATAGCAGGGGATATAATATAGGATGGTATGACAATGATATGACATCTTGGTAAATTTTTAAGATTATTTAATCATGAACTTTTATTTCTGGCTCCCAAGGTTACAATATTATTTGTATGTAGTAAGAAGTCTTCACTTGCTATAATGGATATAACAAGTTTATACACCAGGTTTTTGTTATTTAAAAATATGGACTGGCCAATCGAACACTTGTGGGTTGAGTTGAAGAGCTGTGTACATACATAAGTGTGTCGACCATTTACCTTTCCAAGCACCATCCAAGAATCATCTTCTCCTCTATATTGGTGGAACTTTCTTACTTTGTTTGTCAAGTAAGTCGAACAGTATGCACCAACATTGGAAAGGTGTAGAAAAAACATGGGATCATATTTTGGTTGGGACATGATTAAATTTGATCAAGAGCATCACAGAACGATTAAGGCAGTATTAAATGCCAACGGTGGATTTACAAAATGATGACAAAATATTAAAAATGTAAAATTTGAATTTTAGGAGCAAAACAGTAAAAATGCAGTGACATGACAAGAATCTACATAACTAATTATATCCTAAATCAGAGGTCCCCAACTCCAGGCCTCCAGAGCCGCCAGCAGTGCAGGTTTTCAGGATTTCCTTAGTATTGCACAGGTGCTAATGTGATCATCTGTACAGATAATGATTCCAAGCCCTGTGCAATACTAAAGAAATCCTGAAAACCTGCACTGTTGGCGGCCCTTGAGGCCTGGATTTGGGGACCTCTGTCCTAAATAGTTGTAAGTCAAGCTTATGTATGTGATAGCCAAGATGATTGTCTTTAAAATGACTGTAGTCTCATGCTCAAAGCTGTAGTGGATGGTGAGATATGAAGCCTGAAAGTCAAAAGCTCAAAACATTGTTACCTTTTGGTTGTAAGTGTATATTAACAGCATATTTCCCATTCCAATATTAGATTTCTATAGATATGAAACATGGCATACATGACTTTATCCCCCTGGCCAATATTAATTCTGACATAATGGGCATGCACAGTGATTCAAGTAAATGTAGCATTCAACTCCATACAACGATGCTGAAAATATGTCTCCCATATTCAAAAAATCTACAGTGGTCACTAAAAATGCAATATCCATATCTTTTAACATAGCACTGTAAAATCTGGGACATTGGCTAAGTGGCCATACCTTGTTTTGAAGTGAGAAATAACCTAATTACAAAGGGATAGAAAAGTGTTACAACAGAATTCATATATCAAAAGATTTGCTTGACCCACTGCTCAGTGGGGACCATTGAACAACTGGGAGGAAGAAATTGTCAGCTCTTCTTCTGATGGCCCTAATATTACATTTACAGTGAAGACTTGCTCCTAAGCTTGGGGTGAAAGTGACACATTGCAATAATTTAACTATGGGACAAGAGTATTTGGAGTACACAGATAGGGTTGTAATATAAGTGGATCCGAAAGTGCATATAATCAATAGGTTACAATGCATTTAAATACTTTTAGCTAATGTGCAGTTGGAGGCGTAGTGATTTTTGCAAGCCAAACATCATATAGTACTTCATATTATGTAACGGCTCAATATTCTCAACGCTGTTCTTATAAATTGCTATATTGACATTATACTCTATTTAAATAGTTATGTTTGTATAAATAATGATTTGGATGTAAATCATGTTATAATGACTGTTTCTTCATGGAATTTGGATCTATATAGTGTTGGTAGGTTTGACGTTTCCTGCAGGTTTCTGTTTGCTTAGGATTCAGAGATGAAATAGCTGGATAAACAGAAATGCACACGGTGAAATATCAGTGCAGCATTGTGCTATTAAACGTGCTTGACTGAACAGCTCAGTTGACATTTGGCATGTTTGTTTCCTCAGGCCACATACTGTTGCTGGCTAAAAAGTGTTCATTTCATTGGGTGATGCAATGAATATATACAAAGCTAAAGTGTTATTTTTAGAGCTTAAAAGCTGCAGAATAAAATGAGAGAACATTTTGTTAAGCAAAAATAAAGGAAAAATAAGAAAATAATTTAGTAGTTGCATACTAGTACTCCTGCACTCCTCTACCTGTACAGTATCAATGACATTCACCTTCAGTTTGTAGCTGGCTGCCATATTGAAAGAAGAGTTACTGGGAAAAAATAAACTAATTTCCTCCCAAAAGTAGGCTGCTTTCAGTCATAGAGTTATGCACATAGTTAACTCTCAATGCACAATGAGCAGCGAGTCTAAACATGCCCCAGAACTTTGATTGAAAACACGTTCTGCACTGATACACATCTGGGCTGAGCAAGCTGTCAATCAAATACTCATCTGTTCAGAAGGAGCTGTCAATCAAAGTACTAGGTTGTGCTTACAGCCACCACTCACTGTATACTGAGCCATTACTGTATCCACTCCTGTTATGACTCTAGGACTGAAAGCTGGCATCTTCTAGGAAGAATAATGTTCATTTTCCTCTGGTAGCCATACTTTTAGTAAAGCTGCCACACAGCTTTGTAGTTCTAGTTGTATTTGGGAACAGGGCAGGCTCCAACATGCATGATATGGCAGTTCACGAGAGTCAAATCTGATAAATTCTTTTAATGCTACTTCATTTATATTATTATATTATTATTATTATTTATTTATATAGCACCATTAATTCCATGGTGCTGTACATGAGAAGTGGTTTAATACAAAACACAGCTATAGATTACAGTGAACAAATTACCAATAACAGACTCGTCAAGAAGGGAGAGGATCCCGGCCTCACGGATTACATTTTATTGGATGATGGGGAGGAGACAGTAGGTTGTGAGTTGTGACAACTCTGGGGGTGGTGAAGCGCCAGCTCCAGGGGTGGTAAGATGGCAGCTCTGCCCGTGGTGAGGAGACCACACCAGTGGAGGTGCTGAGAGGCAGTTCCAGTGGTGGTAAGGGTGCCACACCAGTGATAGTGAGGCGGCAGATATAATATGTCATATTTTTTCCACCAGTCTTTATGAGGATGCATACAGGATTGTGTCAGAAGCTTCTGATTCATTAAGAAATACATGCTTCTTCATGAATCAGGAGTATCTGATGAGTGTTGTTCCCTTCTGTGCTCCATGCCATGTCTTTGACTGGAGTAAGATTGTAACTTAAGTGCTACAACTAATCCTAAATTAGACAAGCTGTGGTATCATGCCCATGCTACACCCTTGTGCCACTCCAGCTCCTCCCATTGACAGAGCTGGGTAAAACTGGCGAGAAATCACCAAAAGTCCCGAAATTTGAAAGCAACTCCAAGTTGACCTTTCAAAGCTTTTTTTGCCACTTGTTTCGTATAAAAACTTTGATGGATCAGCCAGGAATTTTTCATGGATTCAAAATTGGGGTGATAGTAAGAATAGTAGAATTTTAAACACACTGGGACACTAATTTGATATCGGAAATATCCCCTTAAGATAAAGTATTATTTTCCTGTCTTCATATGTTCAGTAAATTACTATGAGTTTGCAATGAAACTCTGTTAAAGCTGTGTGTGTTTATCTGTGTCTAAACAAATCATTGTTCACAATGTTTAAACATTATTAAAATTATGGTCAGGTTGCAGAACTATGAAGGTATGATAGGTATAAAAGCATTGTCACTACAAAGGCAATGCCTCAAGCGGGCTCTAGGACTAGAATGGCGTTTACCATTGATGTTGACATTTATTTATTATTAAAATAATAGTATTCTGCTCTGAATATTTCAAAACACTTCAGTACCTAGGGAGCTTCAAGTAACAGGGCATTGTTTAAAATATTTTACAAGAAGCAATTTTCTATATATTATCAATATTGTTTAGCTTTGTAGGTCCTCTAATAATGATGAGTATCATTGGAAGCTTGAAATACTATTGTAGCAAGAAGGCAGAACACTCGGAAATGTCTCTTAGCGCTCTTTTTTTCTAACTATCTTTAAATTAATGTCACCATGGAGGGAAGTTATTAAAGCTTTTGTTCCTGGTTTTGGCATCAAAATGTCACACTTTTTTTTTTGCACAATTTTTTTTAGCAAAAAAAGTGCCACTTTTTAAAATTTTATATAATTCTTGCCAATTGTGAAATATAGGTGGGAAAACTGGCATGGTTAGCTAGTTTAATAAGCTGAGACTTTTTTAAAAGTAAGAAAAAAATATCACAAAAATTAGAGAAACAGCTCTAGACAGAAGTGTTACATTTAAAATGTCCCAGATTTTTATTAGAAAAATGACAGCTTATGCCGAAAATCGTTGGTCCTTACAGCTTAAAGGTGCAACAATAAAAATGCCTGTTTACGTTTCCAGTCAGGTTCATTCTTTCAAGTGAATGGAGCTGAGCTGTAATAACCAATGTAGTACATAGAAAAAAATTGATATGGGGGCCACATTCCTCGTAGGACTAAGTGACATTTTTAGTAATACCAGAATTTTTTGCTCAATGTAGTAATGTGCAAATCATGATATTCTTCTTGTAGTAATGTCCCTATCTTGTTTGTAATGTTACCATATTAATCCCCATTCTATAGTAATGTCCCACATCCTGGACCCCATCTTGATCCCTTTCTTGTAGTAATGTCCTATCCTAGTCCTCATCATATAGTAATATCCCCATCCTGATCCCCTTTTGCAGTGATGTCCCCATCCTGGCCCCCATAGTGTAGTAATGCCCCCATGCTGGACCCCTTTTGTAGTAATGTCCCCATCCTGGCCCCCATAGTGTTGTAATGTCCCCCATACTGATCCCCTTTTGTAGCAATATCCACATCCTGGTCCCTTTTGTAGTGATGTCCCCCATCCCAATCCCTTTTTGCAGTGATGTCCCCATCCTGGCCCCATAGTGTCATGAAAGGAGACAGAAAATCTGAGACAGAGAAATTTCAGGAGGGAGGAAGAAGAAGAAGAAGAAGGAGAAGAGATAACTAGAGGAAAGGGCAAGGATTCATATAAACATGCTGTTGTAAGATTTCTGAATGGCTTCAATAAACTTATATAAATTATTAACTATTGCCATGACAATAGTGTAGTAATGTTCCCCATGCTGGTCCCCTTTTGTAGTGATGTCCCCATCCTGGCCCCATTAGTGTACTAATGTCCCCCATGCTGGAGCCCTTTTGCAGTGATGTCACATTCTGGCCCCCATAGTATAGTAATGTCCCCCATACTGATCCCCCTTTGTAGTAATATCTATATCCTGGTCCCCTTTTGTAGTGATGTCCCCCATCCCGATCCCTTTTTTCAGTGATGTCCACATCCTGGCCCCCATAGTGTTGTAATTTCCCCCATACTGATCCCATTTTGTAGTAATATCCACATGCTGGTCCCCTTTTGTTGTAAGGTCCCCCATCCTGATACCCTTTTGCAGTGATGTACACATCCTGGCCCCCATGGTGTAGTAACTTCCCCCATACTAATCCCCTTTTGTAGCAATATCCACATCCTGATCCCCTTTTACAGTGATGTCCCCATCCTGGCCCCCTTAGTGTAATAATGTCCCCCATGCTGGTCCCCTTTTGTAGTAATATCCTCATCCTGGCCCCCATAGTGTATTGGTGTCCCCCAATCCGAGTCCCCTTTTGTCGTGATGTCCCCAACGTGGTCTACCTTCTTTCTTTGCACATAGGGCATTTTCAGCATGCTGCATTTTAGGCTGCGTTTGCAAAAATGGATGTGTTTTGCGTTTCTGCAAAATGATGTGCATTTTGCATTGCGTTTGCAATGCGTTTTGCATTGCACACTATGAGTGCGTTTTTGGTTGCGTTTGGATGCGTTTGTAGTGGTAAAAATGCATAGAAACACAAATGCAGCCAAACGCAGCTCAGCCTTAGATGTGAACTGGGCCATACACTCACCCACACAAACATATTCACTCACACACACATTCACACTCACAGACATTCACACTCACTCACTCACTCTCACACATTCGCATTCACACATTCACGCACACACATTCCCACACACACATTCCCACTGACATTCACACACACATTCACGCACATATTCACTCACACATTAAGGTATTCACACATTCACACATTCTCTCACAAACTCCCCACTCACACACTCTTTTTTAACCTTACCCATGCTGGCGGTCTGATACAGGGAGCCGCTGCGGTCCCTGCTGTGTTATAACTTCCAGCCACGGGACTCACAAGGGCTGCTGCTCAGCAAGATCAATGCAAGCCGCCAGCCAATGAGAGGCCCGCAGGAGAGTCATACGCCAATGGCCCAATGACAGCTGCGGGCCTCTCATTGGCCAATGGACTGCATTGATCTTACTGAGTGGCAGCGCTTTATGAGTCCCGCGGCTGGAAGTTATAGCACAGCGGGGACCACAGCGGCTCCCTGCACCAGACCACCAGCATGGTTAAGCAGTCCATGGCGCGCGGGCCGCACAGTGGAGCCCTGACAGCCGCATGCGGCCTGCGGGCCACGTGTTTGAGACCCCTGATTTAATGCTTAACAAATCTTTAAAGTGTAAATGCCATTTCATTGAAAAAAACACCATACTGCACTGGTTGTTAAAATGACATATCCATATTTTCACATGGACCTTTCATTTTTTTCCAGCAGCACAGATGATAAGGACCAATACAAGTGTATGGGTCTATTAAAAACATGTAAAACACACAGATGGCATCTGAGTACCATCCGTGTGCCTATGTGTTTAACAGTGGGCAGCTCTTTGACTCAGTGGTTATCACTGCAGTCCTGCAGTGCTGGGGTCCTGGGTTCAAATCTCATGAAGGAAAACATCTGCAAGGAGTTTGTATATTCTCCCTGTGTTTGCGTGGGTTTCCTCCAGGTTCTCCAGTTTCCTCCAACACTCCAAAGACAGACAGAGAGGGACCTTAGATTGAGAGCCCCAATGGGGACAGTGTTGCTCATGTATGTAAAGTGGTGAGGAATCAATTTTGTATATAAATGACTAAATACTGTTATGTATTATGATAACTCTGAAAATATAGGAGAAGCGTCATAATCTATTTCTTTAGCCATACTGGAAAAACGGATGAAACAAAGATTGCACACTGAAGGAAAACACTGATGATGCCAGTACTGCTTTTTCACGTTTATGCTTTATACATGTGAACAGGGCCTAAAGGATATTTCATGGTCAGAAATTTAGCCTATGTATAGCTCCATAGTGAATCCTATGTAATGAGTGACAGTCTATTATATAATGACACAAAGGCGATACAGTTCAATGCACTGTGTATGATCTAAAAGGAATACATTTAAAAGACATTATTCTTTGATACATTTTGCACTTTTATAATGTTTGCAATTCTCTTACATTCTTTTTATGAACAAACATCAAAACCATAGCACAGCATTAACAAATGCTATTTTAATCAGCAAATTCCCCCCTCTACACCCCCCCCCCCCCAATGTGCAGCACAATATTGTGGAGAATGCAGAAGATTTCTTTGAGGTATTGAAGTGTGGAGTTATTGTTGCCGGTTTTCACAAAGAGTGTTTTGTAGTAACAGGTATCTTTAATTCTAAGTGTTAATTAATATCATGGAAATATAATTAATAATTACATAACCCTAATTATGTAGCAGCCTCTGTCAAATCAGAAAACACTGAAGTACGTTTCCTGCACTTGTTAAATTTCCATAAAGACTGAACTTACTACAATGGTTCCAGGTCATTTATCTGACTGAGAAATGTCCGAAGAGAAAACATTATTGCGTGTTCATCGAGTTACAAAGGGATTTGTGCTAGCTCAAACCAGGCTATTTTTCAGTTCTCTTATGTCCAAAAACATCATGAAAACCATGATCCATACCGAATGGTTTGCGTTTCATTGATCGCTGTCTGCAGGGATTATTCCGATACTGACTGTGAAACAAGTTTTGGGGTAAAACGATCTCCATGGCTAGTCTTGCATGAGATAACTCCCCAGTGTGAAGGACAAATGGCTGGAGCTGTACTGCTGATTTGCTCTTTAGACATGTCTTTGGAAGGCAGTGGGTTTTGTTACTTTTGTGCTGCCAAGCACACATGCCGTTTTGACCATAGAAATCAAACATTGCTTACTGACCGATCTGCACAAGAGAAGAAAAAAGGAAAAAGCTTTAACTTTTATTTCATATATCTTATCCTTAATTATCTACAGTATCTGAGCACCAGAAAAGACAGCTCGGTGCTAACATTGTTATTTCTCAGATTCCAATGATCAATGAACTTAGATTTTCTGAAATCAAATACAAATATATGATTAGTATGCAAAACTCACAACCAGCCATGACTGTGTAATAGTTTGAGGGTGTACTTTTGCATATATTTTTGGACTTATAAGTCATCTGTATTTTAGATCACATCTTTCAGGCAAAGCAGAGAGACATCTATATTACATGATCTAGTAGATATAAAAAATATTAGTGTTTCATAACACCAACCATAAGTATCAAAATCACAATTTTTTTAATGGCAGGTAAAGGGGTTTCACAATAATATTCAGGAGTGCTCCACTCCTTTTAGGCCAGAGATACACTTGCGAGAGTAATGTCAGAGACTCATGCAAGTTTCTCATTGCATCAACCAACAAGGCAGGAGTGTGCACCTGCATTAAAATACAAGCAGCTGCACACTGCAGTCCGGAGAGCTGGCGAGCGTGCTGGGTGATGGGATGAAAGACTCGCATGAGTCTCTCTCAAAAGTGTCTCCAGCTTAACTCCCAGCTCCTTGGTCGTACAGTACTTTACAATGCCTAAAGATAGACATTCTGGACCAGTTACCTGTCGAATTGCTGGTCTGAACTGAGCTCGCTCTCTGGTTTTTAGCAAAGGACACTTTTCCTGTGTAGAGTGACCTGGACAGCCTCACTGTGTAAACACAAAGGAGACAAGCGAAGCGCAGAATAGTGCCCTATCAATGATGACACTTATTAGACATGGTGATATGCAGTGTCCACTCACCTTTTTCGGTTGTGTACCCCCACAACCAGGCTTGAGTGCCTTAATACAGCTGCCACTGGACCTCCACCGCCACTGAGGAAGGAGCTCGGGAAGGAGGAAGGACTCGGATGTGGCTCCGAAACACGTAGGAGAGAAGGAGAGAAAGAGAGAAAGAATAAAGGAGTTTTTATCGAAGCATTGTCTACCCTGTGATCCTTTATGTCACAGCAGCGCGGACCGTGGTACACCTTTTTTTTCCAACTTCTGGACAGCCTCAGACCTCCAGAGTAGACTTTAAAGCATAAAGCCGGCAAGCAGCTCGTGCTCCTTGCCTAGGTAACCGGCCAATCTTAGACTGCAAAGTGGCCGGTAACCCTGACATCAAGCTGTACATTAGGAAAAAAAATCACTCCTATTTTCCAGAACTGAGAATAGTTTTAATAAAAGGTAAGTTGCTTGGTTTTACTATTTCTTTATAATTGTACCAATTTAAGAACTTGAGACAAACACTTTAATGGAAAAAAAAAATCATTTTTTTCTGAGCACAATTTATTCAACAGATATTGAAGATAAATTGAAGCAAGAATCTCCACGAGGAATGATATCATCAACAATAGATTCATAATAATACCTGGCATTATTGTAGCTCATATTAATGTCTAGTCCGAGACAAAACGGATGAGTAACTACTAATCAATTGAGTGCACAATATTGATCTATGATCTAGGGCATAAACCATTATTTTCACTCCAGATAGATTACATAATTGTACCAGAATATAAGCCATTGATATATCAGATGCTTCCATTCCAACTATCCTTTTTCTGGCCTGAAGCATGACATAAATAAATCTAGACTGCACATGAGAAATGATTTATAATACAGCACCTGGGTGAATTATAGCTATAGATCCTTTATACTTTCATGAAGATCTTGAGCTATTTCAGCCTTGAAAATGAATGGAAAATTTGTCTTTTTTGGTGTGTTGATATATATGTTTCTGAGCTAACAGTCGGTTCCTAAGATGAATCCTTTAAAAAAACATGGCTTTTATGACGCCCTAGCAGGTCCTCCGCACAATGTTTATAAGCTTTTGAAGCTTCACAATATTAGCTGCCTTTGAAGACATGATCTTAAACGCCATATGAGTATTGATTTTGTTCTTTGGAGTATCATAATCACTGTGATGTGATAGATGAGAAATATTAGTAAAAACATACGTCTAGGAGATACTTAGTACAAAGAAGACATGGTTCATTTTACACCTAATTAATAAAACCATATAATAATGGTCTGGTGCTTATGGAAAGTCCATTGCAAAATGATAGGATAAAATCATGAACCTGTAAACAAATTATAGAAACTGTGAATTTTACAGCATATTGATAATATTGATTTACACAGCTATCTAATTAAAATGCTCTTGACCCTTAGTGTAAACCTACAAAGTATGTTTAAGTTAATACATGAACAGTTTTTACAGTAATGCATGAATTAATTTGTTTTTGTGAGTTGCGTTGTTCACTAATATCAGATGTTGCTTTAGTAGCGTACATTGAGTTTTTTTTGTTTTCTAGAGATTGCTTCGAAAACGTCTAAAATCCTTTGCTTATTGTTAAGGGTTCACCTAATGAGATGGATTCCCTGAGCCGTAGGCCTGGATGATCATATGTACTGAATGTGATGGTGTAGCGGAGTCAGTCTTCACGGGTGATACATGGACCAGTGAGAACTAAGACTGTAAAAAACAAGTGGAGCAGGTAGCACAGATTAAGCACAATCAGATTTTAGGATACCCATGGGAACAGTAACAAAAAAAGCAGATCACAGACATGGCACAAAACTAAAGTAATTTCAAATGGCAACTTTATGGCTTTAACAAACACTAAAAGAAATCAAGATAAAAAAATATGGTAGTCAGTAAGGATAATTTTTTCAGACCAAGCAGAGGGGAAAAATTGTGGAATCACTCAATTCTGAGGAAAAAATTATGGAATCATGAAAAACAAACACACAAAAGAACACTCCAATACATCACTACTATTTTGTTGCACCACCTCTGGCTTTAATAACAGTTTGCAGTCTCTGAGGCATGGACCTAATGAGTAAGGCTGGGGTCACACATAGAAGTCCGTTTTTGGAAGTGATTTTCATCACCAATCCGTTTTTTATAGGGTGCTTTTTGAGCCTCCTGCACCCCTGAACGTTTTTTGACTTAGTCATTTTTTAATTAAAAACGCATATGCGTTAACGCATGCGTTAACGCAGGTGCCTATATGTGCCATGCGTTAACGCATGCGTTTCCCATAGGGACCCATGTTAAAAAAACGCATGCGTTTATTAACTGATGCCAAAAACGTTGCTAGCAACGTTTTGGGCTCAAAAACGGACAGAGCAATGTTTTGAGGTCCAGAAAAAACGGACAGGGTGTTTACTACATCCAATCCGTTTTTCTGTCAGTTTTTGGACTTAGAAAAAAAAATGACAAAAATGAAGCCAAAAACGGACCAAGGGCTTATGTGTGACCCTAGCCTAACAAACTCTTCATCAATCTGGCCCCAACTTTCTCTGTTTGCTGTTGCCAAATTAGCTTTGCAGGTTGGAGCCTTGTCATGCACCATTTTCTTCAACTTCCACCAAAGATTTTCAATTGGATTGAGATCTGGACTATTTGCAGGCCATGACATTGACCTTATGAGTCTTCTTTCAAGGAATGTTGCACAGTTTTTGCTCTATGGCAGGATACATTGTCATCTTGAAAAATGATTTCATCATCCCCAAACATCCTTTCAATTGATGGGATAAGAAAAGTGTCCAAAATATCAATGTATACTTGGGCATTTATTGAAGATGTAATGACAGCTATCTCCCCAGTGCCTTTACCTGACATGCAGCCCCATATCATCAATAACTGTCATCTTTATAAATCTTACTGGAATGGCACCAAACAAAAGTTCCAGCATCATCACCTTGCCCCATGCAGATTTGCAATTCATCACTGAATATATCACTGAATATATTCATCCACAGTCCACGATTGCTTTTCCTTAGCCCATTGTAACCTTGTTTTTTCTGTTTAGGTGTTAATGATGACTTATGTTTAGCTCTTCTGTATGTAAATCCCATTTCCTTTAGGCAGTTTCTTACAGCTCTGTCACAGACATTGACTCCAGTTTCCTCCCATTCATTTCTCATTTGTTTTGTTGTGCATTTCCTTTTTTGGAGACATATTGCTTTAAGTTTCTGGTCTTGACGCTTTGATTTCTTCCTTGGTCTACCAGTATGTTTGCCTTTAACAACCTTCCCATGTTGTTTGTATTTGGTCCAGATTTTAGACACAGCTGACTGTAAACAACCAACATCTTTTGCAACATTGCTTGTTGATTTACCCTCTTTTAAGAGTTTGATAATCCTCTCCTTTGTTTCAATTGACATCTCTCATGTTGGAGCCAAGATTCATGTCAGTCCACTCGGTGCAACAGCCCTCCAAAGTGTGATCACTCCTTTTTATATGCAGACTAAAGAGCAGATCCTATTTGATGCAGGTGTTAGTTTTGGGAATGAAAATTTACAGGGTGATTCCATAATATTTTACTCAGAATTGAGTGATTCGATATATTTTTCCCTCTGCTTGGTCTGAAAAAAAGGTACCCTTACTGACTAACATTTTTTTATCTTGATTTCTTTTAGTGTTTCTTAAAGCCATAAAGTTGCCATTTGAAATTACTTTAGTTTTGTGCCATGTCTGTGATCTGCTTTTTTCTACAACATTAAACAACTGAATGATACTCGCATGAATAATTTGCAGTGTTGAGTTCTCAGATTTTTCCAGATCGCTGTTATCCTTGAATCAGTATTTTGCCACTTTCTGTCTTGCTATGACTTAAAATATGGTTTCAGCTTCGGTGTCTCCTGTCCTTGCATTGCTTTTCACAATTCGCTGATTACCTGTGCTCTATCAGGTCTGCAATCTGTCTGTGATTTGCCTAGAAGCCTGGATTACTCTGCTGGATCCTGACATTGTGGTACCGACCTTTGCTACCATCACCATCTACAGGAAAGTAAGCTCTGATATTCTCTTGAGATTTGTGCTTCTTAAGCTTCTCTGATATCCTTGTTATGCTGCCTCCGCATTTAGTTATTTCATTTGTTAGTGCAGACTTTTGATGCAATACAAGAATATTAGAGTTAGTCTTATGTCTCATTTACTCAGCATTGCTATCATATGACTGTTCATATATGACGTCGAGCTAATAAGTTCGGTTGGATGTCTGATTCGCTGCACTGCATAGAGTTTCTGATCTTGCCATTTGACAATGCAGCGGAGCAGATATAGATCGAATTAGTATAGGCGTTGTGCTTCTACAACCCTCCAGGTGGCACTTCCTTTCTTAAGTCAGGTGTGTACACAGAACATATGTGCCCTTTTTTCTTTAAGCTCTCTGTGTACAGGTTCTGGATTGGAGACCGTTTAGCATTTGTGCAAGTGATGGTCATCTTGCCACTAGGATAAGGCCATTCAGGCTGGATTGCGTGATCATAATCTGCAGTGTTTGGACAAACTTGGATTTAGACCCGATTGAGTTGAAGACGATCACCCATTCGCCGTTGTTGGAATCCAGTTCCCACCATTCATTGGGGTGAACGGGAAAATTCGGGCTATTAACCATGCAACTGTCTTTGCAGTCATGCCCAATTCCTTACGAGCAATCTAGTGTAACATAATTTCTGCTCCACAAGGCTCTCACAGGCAACCTAATGAACTGACGAAGTCTAATATCTTGATGCTAATTGCTATGGCAGTATTCGACGATCCAAACTGAGGTGCTACGAATCGCATGTTACTTAGCAAGATATGCTCGTAGTGGAATAGCTTGATTCCGAATGACCTTCGAACACTTGGATAGCTCATAAAATGGTTTTCCGGAAGGTATCTCTGGGATTAGACGAAAGCTCTACCTGATATCTTGTTAGTGCTTGCACTCGCATTTAGTTATTTCACATTCTGTTAGTGCACTGACTTGTATGATGCAATACAAGGAATACTTAAGAAGTGTATGTCTTATGTGTCTCATTATACTCATGCATTAGACTCTATCATATGACTGTATCATATATGACAGATTCAGGAGCCATAATAGAGTCTGCTGGGTTTGGGATTGTACTGATTCTGCTGCAACCTGCATAGAGATTTCTGGATCTTCGCCATTTGAGGAACAACTGCAGGCCGTGGAGGCAAGATATAGATCGATATTATATGTTATGATGGCGGTTGTGGCTTCTCACAACCCCTCCAGGTGAGCACCTTCCTTTCTTAAGTCAGGTGTGTTACCACAGGCAAACACTATTGTGCTCCTTTTCTTCCTTTCCAGCTCTCTGCTGTACAGGTTCTGGGAATATGGAGGACCCGGTTAAGCATTTGTGCAAGTGACTGGTTCAATCCTTGCCGACCTACAGGCATTGAAGGCCAGCTGTTCAGGCCCGTGGGATTGCAGTGATCATAATCTGCAGGTGTTTGGACAAACCATATAGGATTTATGACCCCGAATTGAGGTTCTGGAAGGACGAGTCCACGCCCCCAACTTCAGCCCCGTTGTTGGAATCCAAACCACCATCCATTGGTGAGACCCGGAAGTTCAGGGGTTACCAATGGCAAACTAGTTCTTTCGCACTTCAGCCCACAGGTTCGTATGGAATCCAGAGTTAACATTTTTGCTGGTTCCAACGGACCTACAGTTGGGCCGCTAATTAAGACCGAATGTCATAATCTGATGTTTTGCAGCTATGCGCAAGTTTACGACCAATTAGGTTCTAAGCAGATACCATCTTGCTCTTCCAATTCAAGGCTCCGGTGTGGAATCCCAGATTACCCCCACTTGTGAGCTGAACGGAAATTCGGCGGTAATAATCCTAATGCAAATGCTTTTGCAGCTCATGGCCAGGTATTTACTGATCAATCTGAGTTTAACGCAAATCAGCCTGTCTCAACTTAATGGGCAAGCATAATGGACTCGAGTAGAATAATCTTTGTTTTTGCGCGGAGCAGGACTTCGACGACCACTGAGTGCTACAGCAGAACACATCGGTACTTTACAACGATATGCTCGTAGTGGATAGGCTGGATTCGGAGACCTCGACAACTGTAGCTATAGAATGTTTATCAACGATGATTCTGGATAATGCGCTTCTGATGCAGCTATGATTGGAGTGAACACTATATTCATCTCGTCTATAAGAGCTGAGAGGGTAGATGAAGAAACATTGACTCCTACAATTGCAGTAGAGAACACGACTAGGAAATTCTGTTATGCGTCAGCAGACACTGATAAGAACCAGTTTCGGAAAACTATCCCACTGCGAGTGCTCGAGAGGGTTTGTCAGGTCGACAGACCAAGAAATAGAGGTTATAGGACATTGATTCTCGGGCTAAATGTATCTCAGAGCTGATGCACGCATACGCAGCAGTCTTTAGTTTTTCGGCGGTCTCAGCTGGCTGTATGAAAAAATTTCATTGCTTATTTCTTTCAAGCTCTGGGTTAACTCTGGGTATCTACCTCCGCTATGATTGATTCAGGGGCAAGCATCAATTTTATGGATATCTCCTTTGCTCAGAAACTTGGAGTAAGTTCAGTAAAGAAGGCTACTCCTGTACAGATGAATACTGTGGATGGCTCACTGTTAAACTCTGGACCAGTGGATCAGGAGACGGAGCCCTTGAAGGTCCTCATGGGTAATGACCATCAAGAGAGTCTGTCATTTATGCTCATCTCTTCCCCCATTTCCCTATTATTCTAGGACTGCCTTGGCTATAGGCTCAGAATCCTACGAATTAACTGGGAAACTAAAGAACTGCACTTTCCAGAGAGGCAGGTAGGTCCAGAAGTTTCAGTTTGCTCCGTTCCTAAGGACCCACGTCAGTCTCCGAGTTACCAGCAATATACTGTGAGTTTGCTGATGTGTGCAACAAGAGGAATGCAGACCAACTGCCCCCTCACCATCCATATGACTGTCCAATAGACCTATTACCACGTGCAGGAACACCGTTTGCAAGATTTACTCTTTGGCAGGGCCTGAGCTAAAGGCTCTAAAGACTATCTAGACTATATGCCACTCTTCATCTCCTGCTGGTGCACCTATCTTCTTTGTGAAGAAAAAAGATGGATGACTTAGGCCCTGCATTGACTATCGGGAGCTAAATTAGATCACGATTAGAAACCGTTACTCACTACCTCTGATCCCTGAATTATTAGAAAGAGTACGGCATGCAAAAATCTTTACTAAGTTGGATCTCCGTGGGGTCCTATAACGTGGTCCGCATTAGGCCTGGGGATGAATGGAAGACAGCATTCAGGTCACGCTACGGACATTTTGAGTACTTAGTAATGCCGTTCGGTTTATGTAATGCTCCAGCAACTTTCGAACATTTTGGTGAATGACATTTTTAGGGACCTCCTGGATACATTCATTGTCATTTATCTGGATGAAATTTAGATTTTTTCTAACTCCACAGAGGAACATCACCAACATGTGAGGATGGTCTTAGAACGCCTTTGACAAAACCATCTGTATATCAAACTGGAGAAGTGGAATTCCATCGGACAGGAGATCAAATTTTTGGGGTATGTAATGTCATCATGAGGAATCAGGATGGATGATAGTAAGGTCCAAGCCATGAAAGACTGTCCAGTCCCCAGGAATGTGAAGGAGGTCCAGCGCTTTATAGGGTTTGCTAATTTCTACAGGCGTTTTATCATGAACTTTTCTGAGGTAGTGTCACCCATCACACAGCTTACCCGCAAGAAACCTGCTTTTACCTGGACCTCCCAAGCTCAGGAAGCATTTTCCCATTTGAAGGATAAATTTACCACGGCACCTATTCTGGTGCATCCTAACCCTGAACTTGCTTTCAAAATAGAGGTGGATGCCTCAGACTGTGCCATCGGAGCTATACTCTACCAGAGGATAGGTGAGAAAGAGGTCTTACATCCCTGTGCTTTCTTTTCCCGGCGGTTGTCTCCAGCAGAAAGGAACTACGACTTGGGTAACAGAGAATTGTTGGCTATCATCGCGGCCTTCAAGGAATGGAGACACCACATTCAGGGAGCTGCACAGCAGATAATCATCTTGACCGATCACCGCAATCTTGAATTTATCAGATTGGCTAAGTGCCTGACTCCTCGCCAGGCTCATTGGAGTCTTTTCTTAAACCAATTCAGTTTTATTATCTTTTATAGGCCAGGATCACGTAATGGAAAGGCCGATGCGTTGTCTAGACTCTACTCAACTGAAACCATTCCACTCACGTCTCATAAGACTATCATTTCTGATTCCAGGTTCCTGGGAGTGATTCATAACCAAGACTTACTCAACGACATCAAGGAAGCATACCATTTGGATTGTCCCTGAAGAAGGAGCCCGATAGCAGCTCCGAAACGCGTTGGAATTAAACATACATCTTATCCCAGATATCCTGTGTTTCTGGTGGTCCTTTACAGCAGCCAGGTCGAGCGGCTCTTCGTCCTTCATGCAGGCGCTCTAAAAAAACTGTACACCTAGTTACTATATTATTTTCATCATACAAATAAAAAAGTGGAAAAAAAAGTGATCAAAAAGTCAAATATAAATAAAAATTGTACTTCTAAAAATGTCATGTTATCCTGCAAAGAATAAGCTGCTATACAGCCCCATCAGTGAAAAACAAAAAAGATATAGCTCTCAGAATACAACAATGCAAAAACGTTTTTTTTCTATAAAATAGTATTTCTGGTGTAAAAGTGACTAAATGTATGAAAACATAATACAAATGTGATCTCACTGTAATCATACTGACCCGGAGAATAAAGCTGTCTTATCACTTTTACGACACGGTGAATGGTGCAAAAAAGAAAACAAAAGAAAGCTATTTCTGAATTGCTGTTTCTTCTTGATTCTGCCTCACAAAAAGCAGAATAGAAAGTGATGAGGTCCAAAATAGTACCAAAAAAACTCCAAGTCATCCCACAAAAAACAAGCCCTCACATGACTCTGTCAGCAGAACAGTAAAAAACATAGCTCCTTCAAAATTCAGAGATGTCAAAATCCTTTATTTTGTAAAATAGTGTAATAGTAAACCAAACTTAAAAAATCTATATAAATCTGGTATCGCTGTAATCATACCGATCTCATGAATAAAGCTGCCTTATCAATTACACTGCAAGGTAAATGGCTTAAAACAAGTAGTAAAGTATTCTTCAATTTCTGTTGATTTGTATATTCTGCCTCCCAAAGATCACAGTAAACTCAGGTCACATTAATCCTGCACTCTACACTGAGCACTTACACGGGAATTGCATGTAAATCTATGAAAAACATGATTCAAACAAAAGTCTCAATGGAAAATTCACTGTAATGTGGTAGATGATATTACTTTGAACTCCCATCTGGCTTATGGTTTGGCAGTGTCCATCTTTTTCGCATCTTTTTAGGCGTGCATAAAAGTGCAGTGAACCACTGTGTTGGGCACCTTTGAAAAGAAGGATACCAGTGCATAGAGGGCAAACAGGGTCCAGAGTAACTCTGCTGCCTCATTAGTGAATGGGTGTCACCTGAATAACTCATTTCAGAGATGTAGCTGATAACCAGAATGTAAGTGCTAACATAGAGCACATGATTAATGTGAACTGATGCAAAATGTTCTATACCCAAATTGCCACCAATAGCATTCAATTCAACCCACAAAAAAACAAGTCCCCAAAAATGTCTGTCATCCTTTAATGGAAATTTAGGGCTTGCACGTTACTGGTAGCACAAAGGCAAATCCAGCAAACAATTCCAGCCAATTTGCCATTATAAGGCGTTATGGCTCTTTGCCCCCAAAACGAAAACCAGCAAGTCCTTCAATCTCAAATCCAGTTGTCCCCCTTTCTTCAGAGCCCCACAATGCTCAAAGCACAGTTAACATCTACGTTTGGATTTGTTGTAGTGAGGAAGTTCACTTAATTCATGGGGTGTGTTTCTCCAGAAGCATAAGCTGGGCACAATGTACATGCAATAAAATGTACTAGGCAATACAAGGGCTTATTTGCTATTTTTAATTCTGCAACATGCACTGTGTTTGACTCCATGGGTGTTTTCCAGAGGTAAAATTGTCAATATAACCATGGTTGAATTCCCAGAGGGGTGCAATTTCCAAAATGTGGTCACTTGAGGGGATTCTGCTGTTCTGGCATTTAGGTGCTCTGGAGTCCACAAACTATTTTAGGAAAAATTTGTGCTCCAAAAATAATGGTGTTCCTTCCCTTCCGAGCCTTTCCATGCACTCAATGTTTTTTCCACCACATATGGGGCATCATCGTACTCAGGAAAAATAGCACTATGAATTTTAGGGTCCATTATATTCTGTTATCCTTGTGAAAATGAAAAATATTGGGGCTAAAAACGTTTGTGGGGATGAAAATGTACTTTTTCATTTTAACATCTCAATGTTCTAAAATTCTGCAAAGCACCTGGGGGTTCAAAGTGGGTACCACACTTCTAGATAAATTCCTTGGAGGACCTACGTTCCAAAATGGGGTCACTTGTGGGGTTTCCAGTGTTTAGGCACATCAGCGGATTTCCAAATGCAACTTAGGATCAGCAAACTATTCCGGCCAATTTGTTGTTTCAAACAACAAATGGTGCTCCCTCCCCTCTGAGCCCTACTGTATGCCCAAACAATGTTTTTCTGCGACACATGAGGTATCATGGTACTCAGGAGAAATTGCTCATCAAATTTTGGGATCCATTTTATCCTCTTTCCCCTGAAAAAATGAAAAATTTGAGAAAAAAAAAATTTTTGTGGAAAAAAAAGTGTTTCTTCCATTTGTAGAGCTCAACTTTATAAAATTCTGTGAAGCACTTGGGGGGTTCAGAGTGCTCACCACGCATCTAGATAAATTCCTTAGGGGTCTAGATTCCAAAATGGTGTACCTTGGGGGGTTTTCACTATTAAGGCACATTAGGGGCTTTCAAAAAGCAACATTGTGTCAGCAAACGATTCCAGCGAATACGCCTTTCAAAAAGTGAAAGGGCACTCCTTCTCTTCCAAGCCCTGCTTTGTGCCCAAACAGTGGTTTTCCGCCACATATGGAGAATCAGCGTACTCAGGAGAAATTACACAACAAACTCTTTGGTGCAATTTCCCCTGTTGCATTTGTAAAAATGCATATTTGATATATATTCCTTTCACAATGCTTTGGTTACTGTGAAGCAACTGGAAGGTTAATAAATTTCTTAAATGTGGTTTTGAGTAGTTTGAGTGGTGCAGTTTTTAATATGGTGTCACTTTTGGGTGTTTTCTGTCACATAGGTCCCTCAAGGTCACTTAAAATGTGATTTGGTCCCCAAAAAAAAGGCGTAAATTTTGTAGGAAGAATGAGAAATTGCTGATAAATTTTCAATTCTTCTAACTTCCTAACAAAAAATGTTGGATATGTTATTTATTAACTATTTTGTGCAATATAACTCTCTATTTTAAGGGTATAAAAATTCAAAGTTTGAAAATTACATTTTTGACAAATTTCCAATTTTTTTTACAAACAAATGCAAAAATTATTGTCCTACATTTACCACTAACATGAAATCCAATATGTCACGAAAAAACAGTCTCAGAATCACTGGCATATGTTAAACTAGATTGGGATATGTTAAAATGTTCTGGAGTTATAACCTCATAAAGGAACATTGCAAAAAATGGCCTGGTCATTAAGGTCAACACAGGCTGGGGAGTGAAGGGGTTAATCATAAGAAAGTACTAAAAAAGTCAAACTGGAGACTTGTTTGAGAGAGACATTACCTTGATTGCGAGGAGTTGATGACAAGTAGGTGTAGACAAGTAAGCAATAGTAGACTTATTAGACAGCAGACTGGAGCTGAGTCAAGTGAAATAGAAGCTAGTGCTGAGCGAAATATTCATAATCAATATACTTGTAACAAGTAGTTTCTAATACTTGCGTACTCGTTCGAATAGTGAGTCCAATGTTAGTTAATTAGTGATAGGCACCACCCACACACATCAGGCTATAAAATGAGTCTTTGCAAGGCTGCATGGAAGGGTGGACTTTTTTGCATTTTCACTGAGTACAACACCTTGCTGTACCCCCCAGTGAGACCCTTCCACTCAATCTGCTCTCACTGGGGTGGCAGCTTCGTTTGTGTACTGAAGGGACCTGCAATATGTGTCAGATCATTCACAGTTGACACATCAATCATGAACACCTGCAATACTCGCCGAGAAACAAGTATCATGAATACCGCACTATACGTGCGAGTAGCGAATAGTAACAATTTTACTCGCTCATCACTAGTAGAAGCAAATTTTGGATAAACTTGAAGCAACTATAAACAATGTTATGAAATACTATATATAAAGATACAGAAAACTATATATGCATACCTTTATGCTATGCTATGCCTACTATGTTATATTATTAAATATCCAATAAAAATGTATTGAAAATATAAACAGTGTTACGGAGTACTCAAGTTTTGACCTCAGCTAAAGCCAGTCTTAAAGGCCCTAGGTTGATTATGTCAGAGGAGTTTTCCAGGTTACCTGAGAAACCCAGCATAGACTAGCAAAGGGAGTCAGAAGAAGGAGAATGTAACAAGAATGGAGCCAGGACAGGTAACACCTACTCATTTCAATAGGAAAATCACTTTGTTATTGATGTTGAATTCATACTGAATTTTTAGACCTTTTTTTCTGAAGATATTTTGAAATCCATCTGGTGGATAAAATAAATTGTATGTTACTTCTTTGAAGTGGGTTCTGAAGAAAACTCTTCAACCTAGGCACTGTCAAATCACAGGATTGTAAAGAACACCTCAGAATAAAAACTTTTCCAAAACTCTTTAATACCTTTTATAAACAGCTTCAAGATAAGAAAAGTGTCTCCAAAATTCCCCCAAAAGTAAGCGTTTCCTGAAGTTTTTTCTGCTTTAAAAATCCATCATTTTTGAATGCCTCAAAAAACTTGCTGTGAACCATATAATAAAACCATTGAGAAGTGTAAATCTTCTACATCAGGGGTGGGGAACTCCAGGCCTCGAGGCTGCCAGCAGGTCATTTTTCAGGTTTTCCTTAGTATTGCATTGGGATCATCACCAGTGCAGGGGATTATATTATCACCTGTGCAATACTAATGAAATCTTGAAAACCTACACTGTTGGCGGCGCTTTAGACTGGAGTACTCCACACCTGTTCTACATAGTTATTTACGGTGCTCACACCATTTTAAAACCAATAACACAAATAATTAAAGTGTTTTGCAAGTATGCAGTACATTAGTAAAGTGCAAAATTCATAAAGCTCAGCTTCATTGTGATGGTGAAGGGCAAAAAGCGTTTGCGGGGCAAATCTAGAATTGTGCTCTGCAGTCATAGGTATTCGCCACCTCAGAAATGGAGCATAACACTATTTTTCATGAAGTCAATGAACTACTCCTGTTATGTACAGACATGCTCTAGAAACAGAGATGTTAAGTGCAGATGTTCTGTTCTCCAGTTTGCTGATGGAGGTCTCAAACCAGACACCTCTGTGTAATAACTGAATGTCTTAAGAGAATGGTGGGAATTATAATACACATTTATAGCAGACCTTGAAAACTTTTGTGAATAGAGATGTGCAGATTGATTCGACATGAGTGAAATTCATTAGAAATGTCTCTATTTATTCAATTCTAACTAATATTAGTTTTTGTGGATTCCATTTGTATAAATCCAACTAATTGAAAGCTGGAAAGGAATAAGAAAAAGAGGTGATGTCACTTACTAATTCCCAAGTTAAGTTTTAACCCCTGTATGACCTATAATGTACTGAGTACATCCTTGGATGCCTCCCTATTTTTTGATACAAGCTCACATGCTGAACTTGCATTATTGCCTGCACATATAGGCTGATCTCATCACAGACATGTGCAGCTAAGAGCCTTTGTCACAAGGGTCAATTTAGTGAACAATATCGTTTAAGGACCTGCTTTTTTGATCGCTTAAGTGATATCGTTTGTGCGTCGCTGCGTGTAATCAAATGATTTTTCTTTGAAAAATCGTTTGATTGTTTGACTGCAGATTTGTGAACATGTTCACAAATCTGTCGTTGGTCGGCCGGTGGACACGCAGCATCGCTGCATGTGACACCGGCAGAGCAACGATTAACGAGCTCCCAGAGCCTAGCAGCCTATGCTGGGAGCTCGTATCCATGGTAAACATCGGGTTACTAAGCGCCGCGTGGCGCCTAGTAACCCGATGTGTACCATGGTTATCAGTGTTCTCACTGGTCTACCTCATTAGTGAGTCTGCCTGTGTGACAGCTCACCAACAATGTGAACGATATTGTTAGCGATCGTGCGTGCATGTGATCGCTAACAATATCGTTCTGAAAATTGAACCGTGTGACGTGGCCCTAACATATATGGCAGATCAGCATTCCATGCACCACCTGTCAACCCTTAATATCACTCTGTCAAACACTGACTGCGGAATCTAAAGGACCGCAGCAGGGATCACGCTGTTCCCCGCAGCCATCTGCAACTCTGCCAACTGCCTGTATGCACACAAAGTTATCATTTCTGAAGCATCACTCTGAAAAGCAGGAGCAATCGGACACTGCATTGTTAAGGTGCTCCAAGGGGACAAGTAAAATAAAGTAAAAGTGAAAAAATGTTTTTAAAAATATGAAAAATTGAAAAAGTGGAAATCACCAACTTTTGCCCCATTGGAAATAAAACTATTAAAAAAAATACACATACAGTATTTGGTGCCACATTTAGAAATGCCCAATCTATCAAAATATAAAATCAATTATTCTGATCAGTAAACTGCGTAATGGAAAAATAGTAAAACTCCAAAATTAAGATTTTTGTCACATAGCCATAAAATGCAATGACATGTGCCCAAAACAGCACATCTACACAAAAATGGTATCATTAGAAACGTCTGCTCAAGCCGCAAAAAATAAGCCATCACACAGCCCCAGATCATGAAAAATGAGAACACTATGAGTCGATGCACAATTTTTTTTATTTTACAAATTTTTGAATTTTTTTTCCCCTCGAAAAAAAAGCGAAAGTATACATGTTTAGTATCTATGAACTCATACTGTACTGAGGGACCATACTGAGATCTCAGTTTTACTACATAGTGAATATTGTGAAACAAAAATCCCAAAAACTATTGTGGAATTTCACTTTTTTTTGCAATTTCACCACCATTTTCCTGTACACTTTATGGTAAAATGAATGATGACATTCAAAAGTGCAACTTGTCCCACAAAATAAAGTTCTCATATGTCTGTATCAATGGAAAAATAAAAAAAATCATGGCTCTTGTGAAAAGGGGAGGTAAAAACAAAAGCAAACAAAAGGTAAAAAGGGAAAGGGCAAGGTCTTAAAGGGTTAAATATTGGGGAAATTTTATCTCATCAGAAACATTAGTAAAGTTCTTTAAGTCAGTTATGTTATTAAAAAAAATAGACTAAGGGCCCTTTCACATCAGCGTTTTTCGTAATTCGCGGCAGATGCGGTGAAAAAACCGCATCTGCCGCGTTTGCCGCATAACCGTTCCACTTGCGGCGCGGTTGCGGTTTTTCCCATAGGAAGTATAAGGGGACTTGCGGCAGATGCGGCAAGTGCGGTTTTGCACTTGCGGCAGGTGCGGCAGCGAAAAAAACCGCGGTCAGCCGCGGTTTTTTTCGCTGCCGCACCTGCCGCAAGTGCAAAACCGCACTTGCCGCATCTGCCGCAAGTCCCCCTATACTTCCTATGGGAAAAACCGCAACCGCGCCGCAAGTGGAACGGTTATGCGGCAAACGCGGCAGATGCGGTTTTTTCACCGCATCTGCCGCGAATTACGAAAAACGCTGATGTGAAAGGGCCCTAAGAATTGGAGCACTTTAAATTCAGCTTTTACATTGGCTAAACAATGGTATTTTGCCATTTAGTAATAATGCAATGCAAATAAATGCATGCCGCTTTACACACACCAACATCTGTGTCCAACTTCTGAACAGATCTCTGGTTGCAGTGAAATCATGGAAACATTGCTCCATTGTACACAGCCACAAAATGGAACAATGTGTCCATGATTTCACTGCAACCAGAGATCTGTTCAGAAGTTGGACACAGAAGTTGGTGTGTGTAAAGCGGCCCTTAGATGTGCTGAAGATGTGTAAAACATGATAATTGAAATATGGTGGTTCAGTGGTAGCACTTCAACCATGCGGCGCTGGGGACCTGGGTTCAAATCCCACCAAGGACAACATATGAAAGGAGTTTGTATGTTTTCTTTGTGTTTGCGTGGGTTTCCTCCAGGCACTCCGGTTTCCTCCCACACTCCAAACACATACCGATAGGGAGTTTAGATTGTGGGGGACAATGATGATGATGACTGAAAAAGTACTGTGTTATTATTAGTTCTATATAAGTGAATATAATAAAAAAAATTAAATAAACATGTGGCATCACTCGAGTTAGTGATAATATGCCTGGATTATTTCCAAGACTTAGGTTAGACTCTGTAATGGAGACACAAACTTTACATCCCCTTATTTGGCTTAAAATAATCTAATTTAGGCTAAAATCTATTTCCTGAAGCGTTTGTCATTTAACACTTTATTTTAGAATACAACATCTTCTATGATGTGGTATCTGGTCATTGAGTAACTAATGGTTTACGGAAGCTGAACTGATCTTTGACCTTTCATTGCATTTCACTTATTATGGAGAATGCAGTGAAGTTCCCTCAATTAGTTCATATTGATCTGGTTTCCATGTTTAGAATGAGAATACTGGGTTTATTATAAATAAGATTAAAAAGATGATACTATTAGGAAACTATAGCGTACATATTTCAGAACAAATCTGTATTAATTAAGTTCATATTTTTTACTATGATTGCAGCTAATGCAAAATATATTTTTAAGTACTGATCGGCTATAACCAGCCATAAGCCTTAAAATCATCAATAGGTGAAGTGATTAACATTGATTATCTTGTGAAAATAGGACCAGTCAAGGGTAGGATGTATAAAAACAGTCAACAATCAGTTCATGAAGTTGGAAAATGAGCAAGTAGAAGGATCTGAAGAATTTTGACAACAGATAAATTTGTGCTGTCAGAAGACTTGGTCACAGCATTTCCAAAATAACTTACTTTGTGCGGTGTCGTGTCTATAGTGGTTACACCTACCAAACGTGAACAATATTATCTGAAGAGTCAAACAGTATACTTTGAATAAATCCCTAAATGGAGGATGGTACCATCAAAATACAAAATTAACTATTTAAACAGTTATATAAGGTACTAAGTTATTATTTATTATTATAGCACCATTGATTCTGTGGCACTTTACATGTGAAAGGGGTATACAAGTACAATCTTTATGAGCAATGTAAGGCATAAACAGGTACAGGAGGAGAGAGGAACCTGCCTGCAAGGGCTCACAGTCTACAAGGAATGGGTGAGGATACACCAGGTGAGGAGAGAGGACCCTGCCTACGAAGTATCACAGTCTACAAGGGATTGGTGAGGATACAGTAGGTGAGGATAGAGGACCCTGCCTATGTGGGCTCACAGTCTACAAGGGATGGGTGAGGATACAGTAGGTGAGGAGAGAGGATCCTGCCAACGAGGTATCACAGTCTACAAGGGATGGGTGAGAATACAGTAGGTGAGGTGAGAGGAGTTTGCCCAGGAGGGCTCACAGTCTACAAGGGATGAGAGAGGATACAGTAGGTGAGGAGAGAGGACCCTGCCCACGAGGGCTCACAGACTACAAGGGATGTGTGAGGATACATAGAAGAGAAGAGAGCTAATTGTGCAGTGGTATAGTGGACTGAGGCTCTCTACATGTTATATGCTCGTCTGGAGAGGTGGATCTTCAGGTTTCTTTTGAAAGTTTCCATGGTAGGTGAAAATCTGATGTGTTGTGGAGAGGAGTTCCAGAGTTTGAGGGATGCACAGGAGAAATCTTTTAGAAATCATGCAGGCAGTACAAGTTTAATGTATTGGTAAATGAACAATCGTTTTTAATTCATATGCAAATGAGCGGACATTAGTGCACCCTTGTCATTTCCAAAGAGTGAACTGTAATAGCCTCCAATTTATGTTTTACTGCCACGTGAACCTGATTGACTGTGCTCACTTGCCCAGAGCAAGTGCGGCCTGAGCTCTATGTGATTTCCTCTGGCTTGCACATATCTTGTACAAAAACATGGAAAAATAAATAAAAGAAAAAGATAAAAGTTCAAATCATCCCTCTTTTTACCCTACTAATAATAAAGAAATGTAAAAAAAATTATAAGAAATATGCCTACATGGTATATCAAAATATAAAAATGGTGACATTAGCCACATTTTGTTTACAAATTTGGACAATTTACCACTTCATTAAAAGAAATGCAAGTTTAGTATTGTCATAGTTGTGACCTGGAGAATAATATTATGGTCTTTTCTCCTTCGCCTCATTGGGGGACACAGGACCGTGGGTGTTATGCTGCTGTCCACTAGGAGGCGACACTAAGCAATCTGCAAAAGAGTAACAGTGGCTCCTCCTCCTCAGCATACACCCCTGGGGCAGGCACTGCCTCCTCAGTTTTTGCTTAGTGTCGAAGGAGGCACACGTCCATTTTTACTCTCATCTTTTTTCTTCCGATGAAGAAAAGTGGGTCCGGTGTGACCCCCGGCATGCTCCCTCCTCGGCCACCCACTGTTGGGGCGCTAGGTTGAGGTTGAGAATCCATACATATGCCGTACTCCTTTCTCGGCCTCCCACTGTTGGGTTGCTGGGTTAACGTTGAGACAGCCCAGCATAACACCCTCCTTCCTCATTCTCTTCGGTCTGAGGTGAAGTAGAAGCTGACGGCCTGCCAGATGACGTCCCCCTAATCACCCCTGGGTGTTTTAGGCAGTGGCACCACAGGTATCAGCAGCCCCTGGCTGCAGGGGCTGGAGATGTACGGCTGCCTGTAGCACAGGCTAGCAGGCTATACAGTTTTCAAGATGCTGAGGCTGCATGGAGGGGGCTTTTGCAATCCAGCACAGGCTTCCAGTGCTTGTGCACAAGCCTGCACAGCTGAGGGGCACACAGCACAAGGACGTGCAGCTGCATCCACTGGAGCAGCTTGCACATACTGTGGAGCACCCCCCTGATATACTGGCGGTTCCCCCGCCAGTATCTTCCTCTATGCCCCCGGGACCTTCTTGTCCCGTTTTTCTGGGCCCCCCAGCGCCGTTTTCGCGCCTCCGCGCCGGCCCCTCACTATTTCCGGAGGCCTCAACTAATTGAGGCCCCGGCTTGGGCCTAGCGCGGAGGCCGCAACCCCTGCACCGCCCCCGTCCCGCCCCGCCGGATGACGCGGACGCGCGTCATACTGGGGGCGGAGCCGAGAACGGGCGCGTTTTACAGCAAGGAGCCCGCCCGTTTAGCTCCGCCCCTTCCTCCTTCTGCCTGCACGGACGCCATTAGCCCTGCACGTGGACCCGGCCTCAGCCATCCGGGGGGACACAGGATCCAGGCGGCCTGTCACAGCGGCGCTGGGGGCTGGTAAGACCTCTGCAGGGATCTCTTCTGCAGAGGTTTCTCTCTCTCTCCCCCCTCTGTATCCCCCTGCAACAGGCACTGTTCGACCACAGTGACCCTTCTCAGCCCCTCAACTAAGGGCCCAGGCACCTAGCTGGACAGCTAGACAGTGCCTGATTACACTGGGGACTCCTGGTTACCTTATATACTGCTCACTGACCATACCACAATGTCTGGCAATAAGAGTAAGAAAGGCTCCAAGGCAGCCAGCACTTACTATGCTACCTGCACTATTTGTCAGGCTGACCTCCCTGCAGGATGCACCTCGCCACATTGTGAGAGCTGCACGCAGGCTGCGGACACTGAGACCCTCACGACCCAGGCTTCTAACAGTGCCCCTGACCCTACCCCTGCGTGGGCCACGGTCATGTCTCAGAATATGACGCAGTCCATGGACAGATTGTCGGACACACTGCTGCAGTTTATGCAAGCTCGTTCGCCACCTGCAGCCGCGTTTCAGGCTTCTGCGTCGCAGCAGGAAGTCCCAGAACCGCGACAGACTGCTGACCCTGACCCGTCAGCTTCCGACTCTGGCCGTAAGAGACCACCACCTTCTCCAGAGTCCCATGCAGGCTCTGCAGCCTCTGCTTCCCGTAGGCGTCAAGATGACGCGCAGGACTCCGAAGGTCTCTGCTCTTCGAGCTCGGAGGATCACTTAGATGACTCCCTAGATTTGGATACGACTGATACGGTCGCGTTGGTGGAGGATTTAATTACTTCCATTAACCAGGTTCTGGAGGTGTCAGACCCTCCGGCTGATACTCCAGAGCATAAGGTGTCCTTTAAAAGGGCCAGGAGACCACATAAGCATTTCTCGGACCATCCAGAGTTCCAGGAAATCCTCAAAAAACATAGGTTACACCCTGACAAAAGGTTTGGTAACCGTAAGGCGCTGGAAACCCGTTATCCCTTTCTGCCTAAGGTCACCCAGGATTGGACAGATCCGCCACAGGTGGACCCTCCTGTTTCGCGTCTCGCTACTAAGACCCTCCTGTCCTTACCGGACAGTTCATCCATAAAGGACGCCACTGACCGTCAGGTGGAGCAGATGGCGAAGTCCGTCTTTGAGGCCTCAGGCTCTTCTCTAGGGCCTGCCTTTGCCTCGGTTTGGGCTTCAAAGGCTATTATGACTAGAGCTAATTCCGTACACTCGGCCCTACGGTCTTTGCAGGTCGACCCAGCCTTGTTAGACCAGGTTGCCCAAATAGCGGTGACCGCCGAATACTCCATGCACGCTGCCTTCGATTCAGCTAACTGTGCCGCGGCTGCGGCTTCCAACGCCATAACCATCAGGCGAGCCCTCTGGTTGAGAGAGTGGAAAGCAGATGCAGCGTCTAAAAAGTCGCTCACCTGCCTTCCGTACAACGGTGGACGTTTATTCGGCGAAAAACTGGATCAATTGATTTCAGATGCCACTGGGGGTAAGAGTACCTCTCTGCCACAACGTCAGATTAAGCGACCCTTCTCTCGTCGCCAACAAACCCGTTTCCGGTCCTTTCGGAACTCCTTTGGTTGGTCAGTCTCGAAACCCCCGACGGCGGCCAATAGGTCCCCTCGTAGGGAACGCTCCCAGACGATACGGAAGACTGGTGCAAACTGGCAGTCCCATTCACGCCAGTCCAGAGCCAAGGGTTCAAAGCCCGGCAGATTTTCTTCTTCCTGACTCCCCCCCTTCGGGAGACACTATTCAGGTTGGCGGCCGACTTTCTCGCTTTCGTCAGGTCTGGCTCGCTTCTACCGACGACAAGTGGGTACACACCTTGGTGTCTTCCGGATACGCCATAGAATTCACGGCCTATCCTCCAAATCGTTTTTTTCTGTCAGTCCCACCTGCTCATCCCCCCAAAGCTCGCGCCTTCTTTCAGGCGGTCGATTCCCTTTTAAAAGCCGGTGTCATCATTCCGGTACCGCCAGCCGAACGCTTCCAAGGGTTCTACTCGAACCTGTTTGTGGTACCCAAAAAAGGGGGGGCTGTTCGCCCCATTCTGGATCTGAAACAGTTAAACTCCTTCGTGAAGGTTCGGCATTTCCGCATGGAGTCACTGCGCTCCATCATAGCGTCCATGGAGAAGGACGAATTTCTTGCGTCCATCGACATACAGGACGCTTACCTCCATATCCCGATCGCGACAATTCACCAGCGGTTTCTCCGATTCGCCATCGACCGGGATCATTATCAGTTTGTGGCCCTCCCGTTCGGCCTAGCGACGGCCCCCAGGGTGTTCACCAAGGTCATGGCGGCTGTCATGACCATACTGCACACAAGAGGAATGGTAGTCCTACCATACCTAGACGATTTGCTCATCAAAGCTCCCTCCTTCAGGGAGTGTCAGCAGAGTGTTTCCATCACGGTGGACACCCTGCGTCGGCTAGGCTGGTTGGTGAATCTGCGGAAGTCATCGCCAGTTCCGTCACAATTTCTAACATTCCTCGGGATGCTTTTCAACACCCCCAGGGGTCTGGTCCTCCTCCCTCAGGACAAGGCGAAGGCCCTTCGACAGGGGGTCCACAGTCTTCTACGGCCGTGTCCTCATTCACTTCGGTTCGCCATGAGAGTCTTGGGAAGGATGGTTGCCTCTATGGAGGCGGTGCCGTTTGCTCAACTTCACCTCAGGCCTCTCCAACGGGCAATTCTGACTTCGTGGAACAGGAATCCTTCTGCCCTGGACAAGTTATTCCGTTTGTCTCCTGCAGCAAGGAGTTCCCTCCATTGGTGGCTCAAACCTCGTTCCCTCACAAGGGGGAGGTCCTTTCTACCGGTTTGCTGGAAGATAGTCACCACCGACGCAAGCCTCAGCGGATGGGGAGCGGTACATCGTCGTCACACAGCACAGGGAACATGGTCCCCAGCGGAGTCGGCCGAGCCCATCAATCTCCTGGAAATCCGGGCCATATTTCTAGCTCTGAAGGCCTTTCATTCCATGCTGGCAGGCACACAGGTACGGATTCAGTCGGACAATGCCACGGCCGTGGCATACATCAACCATCAAGGCGGAACACACAGTCTCCAGGCCATGCACGAAGTGCAACGCATTCTACACTGGGCAGAATCGACGAACTCAACGCTGTCAGCAGTTCATATCCCAGGAGTGGAAAACTGGGAAGCGGATTTTCTCAGCCGCCAGGGCATGGACTCGGGAGAGTGGTCCCTACACCCCGACGTGTTCCAACAAATCTGCCGTCGCTGGGGGACCCCGGACGTAGACCTGATGGCATCTCGGCTCAACACGAAGGTTCCCAGGTTTATGGCCAGATCTCACGACCCGCAAGCACTAGGGGCGGATGCCCTAGTTCAGAACTGGTCCCAGTTCCAGCTGCCTTACATCTTCCCTCCTCTGCCTCTCATTCCCAGAGTCGTGCGGAAGATAAAACAAGAGGGCATTCAACTCATTCTCATAGCCCCAGACTGGCCCAGACGGGCATGGTACGCCGATCTCGTCCAGCTCGCGGCGGACGTTCCTTGGCGCCTCCCTTGTCGTCCCGACCTTCTGTCGCAGGGACCGTTTTACCACCAGAATTCAGACGCCCTGAATTTGATGGCGTGGCCCTTGAGACCTGGGTACTAACCCAAGCGGGTTTCTCCCCTGCCGTTATTCAGACCATGATCAGAGCTCGGAAGTCGGCATCGGCAAAGATTTATCATCGCACCTGGAAAGCCTTCTTTGCATGGTGCTCTTCTCGAGATCAACCCCCTCTTCCCTATTCCTTGCCGCTAGTTCTAGGGTTCCTTCAGTCGGGGTTGGAGTCTGGTCTCTCACTAGGTTCCCTTAAGGGTCAGGTCTCGGCTCTTTCAGTACTCTTTCAATGTCGCCTTGCTGTTAAGCCGCAGGTTAAAACTTTTCTCCAGGGAGTTAATCGCATCGTCCCTCCGTACAAACGACCGTTAGATACATGGGACCTTAACCTGGTACTTACGGCTCTGCAGGAACCTCCCTTTGAACCTCTTCGGGATATCTCCCTCCACTTTCTGGTTCTGAAGGTGGTTTTTCTAGTGGCTATCACTTCTCTTCGCCGAGTGTCCGAACTCTCGGCGCTTTCCTGTAAGCCACCCTTCCTGGTGTTCCATCAGGACAAGGTCGTCCTACGCCCGGTGCCGTCATTCCTGCCTAAGGTTGTCTCCTCTTTCCATCTGAATGAGGATATTTCATTGCCTTCCTTTTGCCCTGCTCCGGTTCACAGGTTCGAACGAGCCCTGCATACTCTGGATCTCGTCAGGGCGCTTCGCATTTATGTCTCCAGAACTGCACATTTCCGTAAGTCAGACACTCTGTTCATTCTGACGGAAGGCCCCCGTAAGGGTATGCCAGCTTCCAAGGCTACACTGGCTAGATGGATTAGATCAGCTATCCAAGAGGCCTACACGATGAAAACTACTCCTCTTCCAGCGGGGATCAAGGCACATTCTACCCGAGCCGTGGGGGCCTCCTGGGCCATTCGGCACCAAGCCTCGGCTCTCCAAGTGTGTAAGGCGGCCACCTGGTCGAGCTTACACACTTTTACCAAGCACTACCGTGTTCATACCCAGTCCTCGGCGGACGCTAGTCTGGGTAGGTGCATCCTTCAGGCGGCGGTTGCCCACCTGTAGGTGTTTCTCTGTTCACTGACTTGTTCAGTATCATTAGTTCCATTGTCTTTCCCACCCAGGGACTGCTTTGGGACGTCCCACGGTCCTGTGTCCCCCAATGAGGCGAAGGAGAAAAGGAGAATTTTGTATACTTACCGTAAATTCCTTTTCTCTTAGCCTCTAATTGGGGGACACAGCACCCACCCTGTTGGCCATACGGCCTTGTTTCTAGTGGTTTTTGTTACTCTTATTTTGTTACGTTATGGCCTTGCCAGGCCTTGTTGGTATTGGTTAACCTTGTTACTTCTCCTACTGCTTTAGCACAAAACTGAGGAGGCAGTGCCTGCCCCAGGGGTGTATGCTGAGGAGGAGGAGCCACTGTTACTCTTTTGCAGATTGCTTAGTGTCGCCTCCTAGTGGACAGCAGCATAACACCCACGGTCCTGTGTCCCCCAATTAGAGGCTAAGAGAAAAGGAATTTACGGTAAGTATACAAAATTCTCCTTTTTGCAGATTCACCATATTTGATTTTTATTATTTGCAAGAGTACACTGGAGCTAGCAGTTAGCACTTGAGCTGCTGCAGTAGTCTGAAGGCAGTACCGCGTATTTAATCGCCTTATTGTTGTTTAAATCAATTATTATCTATTTGTGAGACTATGCGCTAGCTCTTAAAATAATAAATAAATAAATAAAACTATTCCTTCCACTTTCTTTACCCTTCTAGGGGATATTTATTAAAAATTATCTGTATAATTACAACTTATGTAATTTAGATGCCTACTTATATTTTTATTATTCAATACTAATTATAGCAAAAGACTAAAATATCTATAAACAATCAAAGTAAAAACTGATATATCAATAATTAAAAATTTAAAATTAAAACGGAAAAAACCCTATGATTAATATTCACAGCATTTGTAAATATCTTATTATGTTGTAGTGGATACTGCAACCGCCGTGCACAAAGGGACAGGTGAGTGGGGATCCTCCCTTGATTGACTTTATCCAGCATATTTGCAGTGCAATAAAAATTAAAAATGAACTTTTCTGCATACCCATTATAATCAAATAAAAAAGCAATGTGGTCTTGCTTTTAATGCATTCAGGAGAGCATAATGGCACAGCATATATAAAAATAAGTAGAGTAGAACTGCCCCATCTAAGAATGCCGTGACGAGGTGGGGTAGCTAAAAAATATTGATCAATTGTTTGCCAAATGTCTTAGTTTTAAAGTACAGTTAGAAATTAATATGTGCACATGCACTTTTTGTAGTGCATGCTAACCACAGGCAGCGCTGGTTTCTTGGCTTTTTTTATCCACTATAATCAAAGTATTTTCCATATAATGTACCTTATGTGGGGTCCTCCAGTTCAATAGGATGCATCATTTATCTTTCCTCCTACACAAAATTTATGGTATGAAAATATCTTGCAAATATAGTGATTCCTGTATTTGCACAATATTTTGAAACTTTATTAATTTTTACTAGTTCTGATACTAGTGTATTTTGTTATCTGGTATAGTGATTTTATTTTTTCATATATGAAAAGCAATAGATGGTTCTACTTTACAAGGTGTCACCCTCTTAATACATTTGGTGCCTCTAAGTCCTGCTGACCTTTTATTAAGACCTTAAAGAACATCTGCCAGCTGGTTTTTACTACCTCGTCTCAGAGTATATATCAAAGTTAGATCCAAGAAAATCATTGGCAAATAAAGATGAGAGCTGGTCATCATCTAAACATTCTGCAAAAATGGTACAAGATTGCCTCCAAAAAATACTATGTAATACAGGAGAAACGCAGGAGGTTTTTACATCACTGCCATCACTCCCTTGTTAGTCCCTTTACTTTGTAAACATTAAATTGATATTTATTGCTATTTACTATATATATTTTTCCTACCTTAATAAAATTTACATGTGTTTTTTGCAAAAAAGCTACTGTGTTTTTTCTGTTTTATATACTCATCTCAGAGCAGCATAATGTAGGAAAATAAACCATAATTCCAGCTATATAGCACTTAGTTTAGTGGGTACAGCAGTTGTGATGTCATCAAAATTTTGGGATGTAACAGAGCTCAGAAAGCTAACCCTCGCCCACACCCTTGATTAATACCTTTTGGTGTACACTATATATTGCTAGTACCTGCTAATCGGTGCTGGGTAAATTGTTGCACCAGGTTCATGTGGGCACCTTGTCTGGCAGAATTAATCTCCTGCTGATAAAACAGTTTTGCATGGAACAATAGCACACAGCCTAATAAGTGACACATCCCTAAAATCAGTGTCTCTAGCCCTACCTCCTGCTGTCCTCAGATTACATAGCAAAAGTCTGCTTACAGCTTACCTTACACAAACTAAACAAAACATAATCTTAATAATTTATCTATATATTCACTGCCCCTCTGAAAGGAGACCTTTATCTTTCCACAATATGTCCTTATAGGATACTGGAAATGTCAGATACAAACAGAATTAAACCAACTCCCTATAAATGCAGTTGTTTTCTCTGGATACCAGATAAATATCTACAACTATAGATCCACCAACAGCACCAATGCATTTCTGACATACAATGCATCCTGAGACATGAAAAATCCGTGCTTGGAAATATGGTTACTAAACAAAAAAAAAAACCTAACAATTTTTTATAATAAACAATTTATTATATCCATTTGTTATGCATAGCTTTAAGAACATACATACATTTCTCAGTGGTTCATGCAGTATTTCCTTATAATCGATCGCATATAGAAAATTGGTATAAAATTACATAGAAATATTTACAATGGAACCAAAGGCAAAAACACAGAGCTATAGTTGGCGGAGCTATATTTCTCCGATTTTTATGATGTGAAATATAAATCATATATGAAATATTTTTCTTTGATAGACTTTGATGAGTTTCGTGAAATACAATGAATAACCTGAACCAGTTTAAGACCAGAGGACATCTTGTCGCGCGAATAAAAAATAAAACATATTGCCCAAAGCTGAAGTACAGGAGTATAAAGTGGAGAAAGAAGTCCAGGAATCTAAGCTCTTTAAATGATAACCCTCAAGATATGTTTTGTGTTCCTTTTACAAATTCATGCTAAGTGTCTTTTCCCTTTTGCAGCGCTCAGGGGCTATTGATGGTAGTTTAAACTCCTTATCTCTAAAGGAACAGCAGACAGACAGTGGGGAGGAAAACACCCTGCAGTTGCTATCTTACAATTAGACAGGCATGTCATCTTTGCGTGATAAAATTAAAGAAACTGGCAGACCACATAGCAAATGTCAGAGCTGTATATAACAAATATCACTGAAGTGCATGATTTCCATTATAAAAATGAACAGAAATAAATATAAAGAGCTATTGTGATATGGCTATAGAGAGTTAAAGGGAACCTGTCATGTCTAAAGTATGCTATTTATCTGCAGATATAGGGTTAAACTGCATGTAATCAGCACTAAATTCCTGCTCGCTGGGCTGCTGGGGCAGCAGCTATAGGGAAAAAACAAACTTATATCCTCTCTGTAGCAACTTGTTTACAGTCTTTGGAGCTATGACAGTCATCGCTCATTTCTCAGTGAGCACAGCTGTTATCACTCCCCAGCACTTTGATTGACAACCTGATCTTCAAGTTGTGTTTGCATTGCAGACTGTCAAAGTGTCACAGATGTTACAGCCATGATCAATATGTGAGCAGAGGCTGTAATATCTATCTGTACTTCATGATTAGAGATGAGTGGACCCATGGATGTTCGGGTTCTGTAGGTTCAGCCAGACTTTATAAAAAGTTTTGTTCTGGACCCAATCTTGACCCAAGTCACTGATTGGACAGCCAGCCATAAGCAAAGCACTTCCAGGGGATAGAGGGAAAGGGTTTTGTCATTTTCTTTTTTTTTGGTACACACTACATCTGATAATGCTGATTTACCCCCTGTAGGAGCTATTCAAACACTGCAAGTGGCTTAAGGTCCCATCACACACAACGACGCTCCAGCGATCCCGACAGCGATAACAACCTGCTGGGATCGCTGGAGCATCGCTACCTGGTTGCTGGGGAGAAGTCAAAGAGGCAGATCTCCCCAGCGACCAGGGACCAGGGAGAAACCTCACACATTGCTGGAAGCGATGTTACCAGCGTCCTCCCTGCTTAGCGCTGCCTGTAAGCAGGGAGGAAGCTGGTAACTATGATAAACACCGGGTATCTAGGCAGCGCGCTGTGAGATCGCTGATCGCTGCAAAGGGCTCAGGACCATTTTTTGGTCGTTGGTCTCCCGCTGGTCAGCATGAATTGCTGCGTGTGACAGAGAGAGACCAATGATCAGCGATCTCACAGACTGGTAACCATGGTAAACACAGTTACCTAGGTAGCACGCGCTGCCTAGATACCCAGTGTTTATCATAGTTACCAACTTCCTCCCTGCTTAGCGCAGCCTTTAAGCAGGGAGGAAGCTGGTATCTATGATAAACCCCGGGTATCTAGGCAGCGCACGCTGCTTAGATACCCGGTGTTTATCATAGTTACCAGCGTCCTCCCTGCTTACAGGCCGCGCTAAGCAGGGAGGAAGCTGGTAACTATGATAAACACCGGGTATCTAGGCAGCCCATGCTGGAACTTACATGAAGGAAAAACATAGGGAAAAACACACAAAGAATGATAATGATGCTTTTTTACTGCAACAAAATCTGCAAATGAAAATACTTGAAGGTGGGCACAGCTTTTCAGAAATCTCATAGACTTTGCTGAGATGTGTTTTCCTTGCGGATTATGAAAAAAAAATTGCAAGTAAAAATGCATAAAAAAATGCTAGATGAGCACTTAACCTAACATGTATCAATATTTATTATAGTTTCTGATTGATACTTTGCTGCAGATATTGAAGTTATACAATATTTAACATAATAAGGGAATGTTATATTTCCATGATTTTCTCTACCAAAGTGTACATTAAAAATTAGCAATCAACTGTAACAATTCTATTATTTCAATAGGAAAAAAGTTAATGGCTTTAGTTGTATCATTCATTTTATTTTAGTTCTCATGTATGTATTCTGAAGATTATAATTTGCTTATAATATCACTTTTTGTGTGTGCAGGAAACATTTTAACGAGCAAGCCGAACAAGCAAATACAAGAATAACCTCCGCTCTAATCTATTTTAAAAGGTAAAATTACATTTTTGTTAAATCATTGAAAACATTTGATACTTTGCTGACCTGACCTCTGATTCCTTTTAGCATAATATCTAATATATGTAATTAAAGAGCAGCTATTTCTCATTGGCAATGATTCTTTGTGTCCAGAATGCCTTCTAATGTGCACACTATTTATAGAATTTATAATAGATTGTAATCCTATTAGAAAGTCATTTGATCTGATGTATCTGGTGCCTGCTCTTGTTTTATTATTGCAGTTCATTGTATAACTCAATACATAATTTTATTTCATGCTGAATGTTTTATAGCTGATTGGACAGGAATAATTTGTGCTTCGCATTCTATTTATTGCGACAAAACCTTAGCGTATCTTCCATTACAATGGTTGACTTCATACTTATACTTATGTAAGTCAATATAAATATTTCTGGATGACATTTCAACATTGTGCACCATAGCAATGTCCCTTACTTTTCTTCATGTTGTTTCTTGATATAACCTATAAAAATATTGAAAGCCTAATAGTCGCTCCTAACAGATGGTATTTGTAGGCTTACCAGCTGTGCCTGCAGCATTTTATGCTTTAATTATGTACAGGTAGTTCATATGTACATATTTTCCAGAAAATGCTATAAATACTTTTCTGGGGGAGAAACCACAGGAGCCTCTGGCATATTTAAGAAAAAGAATGAAAGCCAACACACTAGATCATTATTTTGTTTCATCAGTGCATCAGTGCACAATAGGCTTGACAGAATCTGCTGAAAAATTATCATAACTTTGACCAAGATTAATCATGAAAGATTAATATGCTAATGCTAGAACATAATCAGTAAACTAATGTCAACTGCCCAACAAGACTTGGCCTTTCCTTTCAAACAAGTATTCATTTATGTTTGTGTTACTTTACTCCAGCTGATCTAAATCGTAAGGTTGCCTTTATGAGTATAGTGATAATCGCTATTGACGTGGTATAACTTTGGAGGCAGTGCTGACAAGAGTAAGGATGAATGAGCAAAACCCCAGTGCATTGATCTGCTTTATAAGTATTCCATGTCTGCTAGATGGGAACCCTGTGAACTGCCTCTTACCTGCCGCCACCGTAGTTCCATCTACTTTGTACAATGTTTTGTATGGTCCACACTATTGCTAAGACGATGTGCCAGGCCGGCTCATCAAAAAAGTAGCTAAGGATGCCGGGACGAAAAAAGGCTTAACTATTGGACCAGGGTCCTAGGAATCAAAAGTTGTTTTTTTTTATCTACATTTAATATATTGTAATACTTTGATCATATATCATCATCATTTTATTGCAGGCTCAGTTATTTGATCTTGATGCATCTCAAATGGATCACAAAGGATGGCACATATTCTTCAGTTCTCCGATGCTACTATTCTTTTTTGTCAATTCACTCTCAGATGCTCTCTGTGGCTAAATCACAACATTACATGATATGTTGTGATCTGCTTCTGGACTGATGCCTGCACCTTTCCAGTGCAATAACGGATGTGCCAGACAAGTAGAGGGATCCAATTCTAAGCAATAGGAATCAGTTTCTCCATCAGTTTTCGTCTGGTGTCTTAGGTAAATGTCAGATGGAAACAATGATAAAGTGGCAGACATGTATCACCTCCGGGTTTAAGAATACCTTTACAAGTTATAGTCAAGAACCACATGAATTAGGATTTATTTAGGCTATTAGCCGCAAAGATCAATATTTAAACGCCAAAGATAACCCTCTTGCATTGGCCCCTTTCACACAGTATTAGTTTAATCAATGTTTAGCATCAGTATTTTTGCGCTCAAAAGAGAAGCAAGTCCAAACTTTGGAAGAGGTCTGCAAGTTTTTATTATAATTTTATCTCCATAGTTTCCACTTCTGATTTTGTCCTAATATTATTAATGCAAAACACAGAACATTTCATTGTTGTGTTAAAGTCCTTTCATCTATAATGCTCATCTAGCCCTCTATCCAAACAGAAATAGCAATCATTGGGTTAATAGTGACTTCTAGATTTTTTTAACTAAGGGCTCGGACACACATCAGTGAAACTCCACCGAGATACCGTGCGGAAAAATCGCATTGCTCTCACAACCAATGTTAATTAATGTCCGAGAGCACATTTCCGAGTCTCATAAGCTTTTTTCCGCATCTGATTCTTGGATTGCGAGTCAATCACAATATGTTGCGATTCTATGCGAGTAACGGACGAGACTCGCCAATGCAAGTCTATGGGTCCGTCAAAAATCACGAATTGCACTAGGACCACACTCGCACCATCCGAGTCTGATGCGAGTTTTAATTGCTACATTACCATTCTGTAGCTCAGATAACTGTACAAAATGCACCTGTAAATGATTATACAGTAACTAGCTGCTGAGGAAAAAACAGATTGCACTCGGAAAGCACTCGCAAGCCACACTGACCAAAACTCGGATCACACTCTTCCGACTCTCGCATCAGTGAATCGGAGCGTTTTTTCAATCTGATGTGTGTCCATACCCTTATAGTAATAATTGAAGATTCATCAGGAATAGCCATGTTAATTAACTATTGTAAACAACTTCATTCTTAACCCAGTCACTTACAAGGCCATCACTGAACATGTCATTTACAAAAGTCTTTAATAAAATTAATTACATTAAATCAATAAATATAAAAAAAAAAAAAACAAAGTGTAAAGCAAGAATCTAATGTAAGTTGTGGTCCTCTGAATATTTTCTTAACTCTTTCATTAGTAAGTAAACCAAAACTGACATTTGATAGTCTACAGTAGGTGCTGATTCATGTAGAAAGTGTGTTATGTGAAACACACTCTAGAGTTAATTCACTTTACCTTGCCAAGCAACTAAGTATGAATTATTAATACAATGATGTGTAGAAATGAGTCCTTTCAACCACTAAGCTCCAGCTCAGCGGCCATGCCAGAGCTGTTAGTGGATGTGCCCCTTCTACACTACAGAACACATTTTCTCTTTTATAGGTAGTTGTAGAATTTAACCTCGCATCGGCTCTACAAAATAATTACATTTTAATGTTTATACTATAATGTTATCCCAATGCACAGGACAATAATAAGGATTAAGAGTCTATTTGTATAAAGAGGCCTTTTAAGAGTAGCATGAATCGTAGCCTGGCTGCCAGGTATACATTTGGGTGAAACACTTCAGCGTTCCGTCGGGGACATGATACTAGTCCGGCTCCTCTACCAGGAAGAGATGATTAACAGCTCTCTATCATATGTGTATAGAGAAAGACTCATCAACACCTGGAGCAGCCGCTGGAGAAGTCAGCCAGGGATTGAGTCTTCTACGGCTATTATCACCATCAAATTTTCTGTGCAACAGCGGAGCATTTCGTAGGAAAATATACTTAGCTTTATTTGTGTAGCCAGGCTCTGATTCAAGCTGTCTGCAGTTCTGTGGTTCTGTGCCAGTGGGGTGATGTGACCTGGAGTCATGGAAGTTCAGCCTTGTAATATGGGTGCTTTGGGGTGCCAGGTCATTCACCTTGTTGGTGCATTATTACTGTGGTGTTGTTAAGTGCATGATGCCACACATTTAATGTCAGGAACCCACTGAGAGGCTGGCTGTGATAAAGCAATGGGCTTCATGCAGTCTAATCAGAATGTTAAACTAAGAACCTCCTGTTAATTTTTCTATGTTTTTGCTTATCCACATTAGATGAGTGTATAATTCTGGATATGCAGTCAGTGTACTTTTTCTACGGCTTTCTAGTACTCTGAATTCACTTCTATGGAGAATTGGCAAGCTTGTCTATTTAGCATATGACTACAAGATTTAAAATCACATTCATAAAATCACATGACATCTGATCATACTAGTAAAATCGGGGAATCGTGAGAGCCTACCTAGCACATGCTGTCACGATTGGCAGTCTGCAGTCACAAAGATGGATTTAAGACTTTTGGCTTAAGCTTGGAAAACCCCTTTAAAATTGTGGACACAGGTAACTAATCAGATTGTCTAGGGTAGTGCATTCCATAGCACTGCTGCAGCACAAGAAACTTCTTATAGATGAGAGGTGGCAGATCTCTCTAAGGCGGCCGTCACACGCTTCAATATCGATAGCGATATTTTTAGCGATCACGTGCACGCGCGATTGCTAACAATATCGCTCACATCGCTGGTGAGCTGTCACACAGACAGACTCACCAGCGATGTGGAGCAACGAGATCCCTGGTAACTATGGTACCCATCGGGTTACAAGGCGACGCGCGGCGCTTAGTAACCCGACGTTTACCATAGATACCATCTCCCAGCATAGGCTCTGCCGCTGGAAGATGGATCATTGTGGTGTCACACACCACGATGATGCAGATTGATCAAGCGTTTATCGCTTGATATGAGCTCCGGCTCACCAATCTGCGATCTAACGATCAAGCGATTTTACATTGTAAAATCGCTTGATTGCACGCAGTGACGCACAAACAATATCGCTTAAGCGATCAAAAAGCAGATCGCTTAAGCGATATCGTGCTTTAAATTGATGCGTGTGACGGCCGCCTAAGGAAGATTTTACTTTTAGATCATTTGTAGCACATGCAGGGTGCTTGATATGGTTAAGGGATAAGCTGTACTGTGCAGTACTGTGGAAGGTTTTGTGGGTTAGTGTGTTAATTAGGGATGGGCGAATCTACTCGCTAGGACTCGTTACTCGGCGAGTAGTAAGGGACTCGCAGGACTCGGTACTCTGCGAGTTTCCCAGTGATTACTCGCACGAGTCCAATGCAAATCAATATCAATCCTAGTTTTGTCAGAAACGCTGACAAAACTAGGATTGTCATTGTCTAGCATTAGACTCGGCTACTGTGCCAGTGATAGCAGGGAAACTCGCAAACTGCTGTTACATTGCGAGCCGAGTCCAGCTGTCTGCTCTGTGCAGCTCCGGGGTCCTAGAGCCCGCCTGCTCACAGACATGATGTAGCAGTGCTGAGATTGTTCTCAGTCTGCTCATTCCCTGTGCATAGACATCGATCTATGCTCAGGGGATGTAGCAGAGAGGACATCGCGTTTTGGACTACGTTGGACGGAAGAGGATTTTTTTAATTAAAGATGGAGTCCCTAATGGCTTTTTTTTTTATTTCAAATAAAAATTTTTCTCTGTGTTGTGTTTTTTTAACCCTTTATTGGAGATTCTTAGTGGCTGGGTCAAACGTGGCCTGACATTAAGAATCTCGGGCTTAATACCAGCTTGTATAACAAAGCTGGTATTAACCCCTTTATTACCCAGCGTGCTACCGCCACCAGGGCTGCTGGAAGAGCGGGTTTCAACACCAGAGGATGGCGCTTCAATGAACGCGCCATCTTCTGGGGCGGCTGCGGGCTGCAATTTGCAGCGGGGGGTGCCCAGAAAGCTTGGGCATCCCTGCGCTGCGGATTCCAGCCCCCAGCTGCTTAGCTGTACCTGGCTAGACATAGAAATTGTGCGGATCCCCACGCATTTTTTTTTTATTATTTCATGAATTTCAGAGTCTCAGAGTCAGAGTCTCAGAGTCAGAGTCAGAGTCAGAATCTCAGAATTTCATTGAAGCGCCATCCTCTGGCGCTGAACCCCGCTCTTCCAGCGGCCCTGGTAGCGGTGGCACGCTGGGTAATAAAGAGGTTAGGGCCAGCTTTGTATTATCAGCTGGCCCTAAGCCCGAAATTTATGGCGGTCACGCCAATATTAGACATGACCGCCATGAATTTCTATTAAATTGTTTTAAAAAAAACACAACACAAAGAGATTAGGGACTCCATCTTTAATTAAAAAAATCCTCTTCCGTCCGACGCAGTCCAAAACGCGATGTCCTCTCTGCTACATCCCCTGTGCATAGATATAGATGTCTATGCACAGGGAATGAGCAGACTGAGAACAATCTCAGCTCTGCTACATCATCTCTGTGCACAGACATTCATGTCTGTACACAGGGAATGAGCAGACTGAGAACAATCTCAGCTCTGCTACATCAGGCAGCAGGCGGGCTCTAGGACCCTGGAGCTGCGGCAGCCAGCACACAGAGAAGACAGGACTCTTATCTGTGCGAGTTTCCCAGCGATTACAGTTGCAAAGTAAACGAGTCCAATGCAAATAAATGACAAAACTAGGATTGCTTCAGGCTGAAGCTTCCGAGACACATCTGCGATTTGTAAATCTCACACTACTCGCTATTACTTGCTTCCCCATTCATTAACATTGGACTCGCTAGACTCGCAACGAGTAGCGAGTCCTGTGCTCGGACTCGCTAGAGTCAAGCGATTCCGAGTAATTTAGGATTCGCCCATCACTAGTGTTAATCTTTCTTTTTTTCTTTATTAGATGGTCAACCAGTGCAAAGAATAGAGGCACCAGTGTAAAATATGGATATAAATATAAACAAAGCTGCTGTACTTTAATTTCAAAGGGGAGAGTTTAGTGAGAGGAAGATTGATTAAAAGTGAGTTGCAGCAGTCAAGATGAGTGTGATCAATCTTTATGCACCACTAGTAGGTATAATCAAGGTTGGCTGCAGGTATAAGTGGGCCCTTGGACCATATACAGTTGGCTTTACTATAAGGCTTCACAATCTAATATATAAAGCTGAATGTGTGTGTGTATGTATGTGTGTATGTATGTGTGTATGTATGTATGTATGTATGTCCGGGATTGGCATCTACACCGTCGCAACTACAGCCACAAAATTTTGCACAGTCACACGTCTGGACCACGAGAGCGTCATAGGCTATGTTGTGAGGCGAAATTTTAACCCTGCATGTTCCAGTTCACCAAACAATTTTGCCCCTATCTACATAATGGGGAAAAAGTGAATGGAAAATCGACAGCTGTCAGCTATAGCCACAAAAGTTTGCACAATCACACGTCTGGACCCCAGGAGCGTCATAGGCTATGTTGTGAGGCGAAATTTTAACCCCGCTCATTCCAATTCACCAAACAATTTTGCCCCTATCTACATATTGGGGAAAAAGTGACAGTTACCAGTTGACAGTTGTGAATGAGAGGGGCTTAATGATAGCGCCAAAGACTAACAGCACATACCAGCATATAGTCACTAACGTGGGGCCCCAACATGAGATATTCACCACGCACGGGGACATGTATACACACACCACACGCACACAAAGTGTAACAGCAAGTGTATAGTCGCTAAGGTGCAGCCCCAATATTGGATACTCACCACGCACTCGAACAAACACACACACCACAAAGAGACACACACAACACAGAGACACACACACACACCCCCATCGGGACACACACCCTATAGCGACACATGCACTCACCCCACATGGACACACACACACACAACGCAGACACACACCACACAGACCCCCCCCACAGGGACACACACACATAGCCACCCTATAGGGACACATGCACTAACTCCACAGGGACACACACACACACCCAAAGGGACACACACACACCACACAGACCCCCCCACAGGGACACACACACATACACACCCAATAGGGACACATGCACTCACCCCACAGGGACAAACGCACACACCACAAAGAGACACACACAACACAGGGACACACATACCCCACACAGACACCACCCCCACAGGGACACACACACATACACACCCTATAGGGACACATGCACTCACCCCACAGGGACACACACACACACCACAAAGAGACACACACAACACAGATACACACACACCACACAGACCCCCCCACAGGGACACACACACATACACACCCTATAGGGACACATTCACTCACCCCACAGGGACACACACACACCACAAAGAGACACACACAACAGAAACACACACCACACAGACCCCCCCACAAGGACATATACACCCTATAGGGAACCATGCACTCACCCCACAGGAACACACACACACACCCCAGGGACACACACACCACACAGACAGACACAGATGTGCACAAATCACACAACTCGCCTCATACGTGTGCTATCTTTAATTTCCTAACATAAACATCTAATTAAAAACAGCCAATGTGCAACACATGTGCCATATAGGGAATTAAGGCAGATGTCAGTCACATGAGCTGTCTATTATGTGTGTGTGTGAGGTAACATATACTGCCTGGCAAGGGGGAGGGTTTACTGTTGGCTGGAGATTTATTAAGCTGCCTATAGCAACCAATCACAGCTCAGCTTCTATTTTCTTACAGGTCATTAATATGACATATTCAAATTCTATTTTGTTATAGCTAACATCAGTTATTTATTAACCCGGGCGTAGCCGGGTACTACAGCTAGTCATCTATAAATTCCCAAGCAATTCTTGAAAATAAGAAACTTTTTCCCAGCATCTATAAAATATAGTTGTGTTGGGGAATTGTTGAAGGGGTCTTCCCATGAACAATGTTAATTTTAAAGTTAATTTTAATCAATGAATCTTGAAATAATAATTTCTACATTTGGATGAGTTTAAAAAAATTGTTCCTGTGCTGAGATAATCTTATATATGTGTCCTTGCTATGTACTGTGTAATGACCGTGTCTGACCATCCAGGGATATGGTCTAATCATACCACATCCCATGGGCTGGGAAGGACATAAAATTGTATACAAACATTACAGCATAGGATCACAAAATATTCTTTTTGTGAGATAAAGGATTTTCCTGTCTTTTTAAAAAATGTTTTACCTCTAAGAAAGAATTATTTGTGATCTTGGGTTGTAATATCTGCATAGTCTTTTCCATCCTCCCCAGTCCAGGAGATGTGGTATGATTAGACCATGTCCCTGTACAGTCGGACAATGCCATTACACTGTACATAGCAGGGGCACATATATAAGATTATCGCAGCACAGGAGATGTGGTATGATCAGACCATGTCCCTGTACGGTCAAACACATCCATTACACAGTACATAGTAGGGACACATACACTACCGTTCCAAAGTTTTGGGGTCACCCACACAATTTTGTAATTTCTATGAAAACACATAATTTTATTTATCAAATAAGTTGCAAAATGAATTGAAAATATAGTCCAGACATTGACAAGGTTAGAAATAATGATTTTTATTTGGAATAATAATTTTCTCCTTCAAACTTTGCTTTCAGCAAAGAATGCTCCCTTTGCAGCAATTACAGCATTGCAGACCTTTGCCATTCTAGCTGTTAAATTGCTGATGTAATCTTGAGAAATTTCACCCCATGCTTCCTGAAGCTGCTCCCACAAATTGGATTGGCTTGATGGGTACTTTTTGCGTACCATACGATCAATCTGCTCCCACAACAGCTCAATGGGGTTGAGATCTGGTGACTGTGCTGGCCACTCCATTACAGATAGAATACCAGCTGCCTGCTTCTTCTCTAAATAGTTCATTCATAATATGGAGGTGTGCTTTGGGTCATTGTCCTGTTGTAGGATGAAATTGGCTCCAATCAAACGCTGTCCACAGAGGTATGGCATGGCATTCCAAAATTGAGTGATAGCCTTCCTTATTCAAAGACCCTTTTACCTTGTACAAATCCCACTTTACCAGCACCAAAGCAACCCCAGACCATCACATTACCTCCACCATGCTTCATAGCGTCAGGTACTTTTCTAGCATCTTTTTAGTTGTTCACAAACGTTCTTCTGCTTTTGCGTGATCCAAACACCTCAAACTTTGATTCATCTGGCCATAAAATATTTTTCCAATCTTCCTCTGTCCAATGTCTGTGTTTTCTTTTGCCCATATCAATCTTTTCCTTTTTATTAGCCAGTCTCATATATGGCTTTTTCCTTGCCACTCTACCCTGAAGGTCAGCATTCCGGAGTCGTTTTTTCCCTGTAAACATTGACACTGGTGTTTTGCGAGTACTATTTAATGATGCTGCCAGTTGAGAAGCTGTGAGGCGTCGATTTCCCAAACTAGAGACTCTAATGTACTTGTCTTGTTGCTCAGTTGTGCAGCGGGGCCTCCCACTTCTCTTTCTACTCTGGTTAGAACCTGTTTATGCTCTCCTCTGAAGGGAGAAGTATACACCGTTGTAGGAAATCTTCAGTTTCTTGGCAATGTCTCACATGGAATAGCCTTAATTTCTAAGAACAAGAATATACTGTCAAGTTTCATATGAAAGTTTTATTTTTCTGGCCATTTTGAGAGTTTCATAGAACAAACAAATGTAATGCTCCAGATTCTCAACTAGCTCAAAGGAAGGTCAATTTTTTTAGCTTCTCTAATCAGCCTAACCATTTTCAGCCTCGCTAACATACTTGTGCAATATCACAAAGCATTCACTGGTCTCAGGGAGACCAGTCAAGGAAAACACTGCGGGCAGCCGGCTAAAGCGCTCAAACACAGTGAAATCCATGATGCATTGCCCCCTGGGAATTTGAATATGCAAATGGAGTCAGTGGAGCCTCGATTAAGAGTCTCAAACACGGGATTAGCCAGATATCTGTGGCGCCCCTGCATCCAGGGTGGCCACAGGTAGTACTGCAGCTAGGTAGGAGGGTAGACAGTTTGTTTAACAAACACCTCGCACACATATCCACTGCATGGGGACCTAACCCTGAGTCTGGGACTCTAGGCAGACAAGGGGTAATAGGCTAGATATGAGTGGATGGAGCGTAGTCATGGTAACGGATGGGTATATAAGGGAGTGACAGGAAGCGGTTAGTGAGTAGGCAGGTGCCGAGCAGTCAAGACAAGACCAGTACCATCAGGTCCAGAGAAGTAGTAAAGGCCAGCAACTGACTGATAGGAAAGTTTCCCTGATTATACCCAGAAGTTACATAGGAAAGAAAGGACCCGGTAATCTCTTGAGAAATAGGGATACCTGTGGTTTGGCTGAAACCAGAGTGTCAGCTCTGAGGGGGGCTGAAGATTTACCCGGTGCCCCAGACAACCTGACGGGGAATACAGACTTCAGATCCATATTCCCACCATAAGATTGGGAGCACAGCAGCATAGAGAGGACCCGGCTTACCGCCCAGAGAATTAAGGAGGAAGCTGCCAAAAGGGACCGAGCTGCCGCTCCACGATCCACTTTGAGGAGAAACATTGAGATATAGCCTGAAAGGACACGTAGAAAGGCAGAGGAGTCTAGGAAAGTTAACCTGGCTGCAGTGGGTTCAGTATACCGGATTCAATATAGCAAAGCTATAAAGAATTGTATTGTACCGTGCCTGTTTGACAGAAAGAATAAGAACAGTAAACCCGGGTCAACCCTGCTACGTTGTCTGTGTCTGATTTCAGGTATGAGAAGCTGTCAGTTCTCCATCTAGCCCTGTCAGGAGCCATCTCCACATCACCCCTCTCTTCTGCAAAGCCTACAATTACCATCACTGACTTTTACTACCACTGCCCCGGGGAACCCAGTTCTGCCCACAGGAACTATTCTACCCAAGCTGCTATCCCATCGTCCCCCGAGGTTCTGCAGCAGCGGCGGCCCCATTACTGGCCGCATATAGTGGGTGGCGTCACGAGTGACAAATCCCCTGTAAATAACCCCCCATTTTATTGTGCGGGCCCGGGACACGGTCCGGACCAGAACCGCCATGACATCCCCCAGCAGTACCCCGATCCGGCACTGAGTACCCCGTCCCAGTGGGCTCCACATATCCCTCCAGGGAAGGACCTATCCCTGAGGACTAGGTCCTTCCCTGGAGGGATATCTGGCTAGTCCCATGTTTGAGACTCTTAATCGAGGCTCCATGGACTCCATTTGCATAACATACTTGTGCAAGGGTTTTCTAGGGTTTCCTACACATCCATTAGCCTACCTACACAGTTAGCAAACACAATATACCATTTAAACACAGGAGTGGTGGTTGTTGGAAATGGGCCTCTGTACACCTATGTAGATATTGCATTAAAAATCAGACGTTTGCAGTTAGAAGAGTCATTTACCACATTAACAATGTATAGAGTGTATTTCTGATTCATGTAATGTTAGTTTCATTGAAAAAAAAATAGCGTTTCTTTCAAAAATAAGGAAATTTCTACATGACCCCACACTTTTGAACAGTAGTGTATATAAGATTATCTCAGCATAGGAGATGTGGTATGATCAGACCATGTCCCTGTACAGTCAGACACAGCCATTACACAGTTACATAGCAGGGACACATATAAGAGTAGCTCATTACAGGAGATGTGATATGATCAGACCATATCCCTGTATGATCAGACACATCCATTACACAGTACATACCAGGAACACATATATAAGAATATCTCAGCATAGGAGCTGTGGTATGATCATACCATGTCCCTGTAGAGTCAGACACAGCCATTACACAGTTACATAGCAGGGACACATACTGTATAAGAGTAGCTCATTACAGGAGATGTGATATGATCAGACCATGTCCCTGTATGGTCAGACACATCCATTACACAGTACATAGCGGGGACACATATATAAGATAATCTTAGCACAGGAACATTTGTTTAAAGACATCCAATTGTGAAAAATATTATTATTTCAAAATAGATTGATTAAAATTAACTTTATTCAAGGGAAAGCTGAAGAAATGTGTGTACATTATTGTGATTACAATTAGCATCATTTTGTAGATCATATGTAATGCTGCTAGTGTTCATAAAGGTACCTTTACACGCCGCAACTTTTGGCGGCGATCGGAGGCAACTGAACGTGCGCGTGCATGTTTTTGACGGTTGCCTCCGAACGCCGAATCCGCATGTACATCCCGCAATTGCGCCCTCAACCTAAGGTGATGTATCATCCCGGAAGTTCCCACACCAACATTTGGAAACATCCAGTTGACTCCTGACGCTGCTTCACACACCGCAATCCCCAAAGGAATGTGGGCGTACATGTTCAGCGCCGCAAGAACATAGGCGTGACAGACTTTTGTATTCCGCGCCCCAAACACGCTGATTAGACAACACAATAGCGTCATGATTGGCCAGCCTGCGCAGGAAGGCTGGCTAATACATGACGCCATTGCCATTGTGTAGTGTGAATGGACAGCTCTTCAAATATGTCGTCCTGTGAAGGGACAGCCAATGGAAACAGAGTAGCCCCCACCAATCATCGATGATGGGGCGTGGTATCCAGCACACTGTTGCACACCTCTGGGAAATCACTAGGCGATGCAGATTCCATCCCTATCGCCCGTTCACACGCCAAAAGCAGGGCAATTCACCTTCTGGGTTGCGTCTGGTTTTTGAACAATGCTCTGAAACCGCAACCTGGAGCAACTTTTAAAATCACCACCGGGTTCCACAATTACACGCCGCAATTGTGTAGCAATTTCAGGGCAACGGTGATGGAACTCTGGTTTGCCTCTCAGTTGCTACACCGTAGTTGCGGCATGTAAAGGTACCTTAACAGGATTTTTAGATGTGTATATATAAATGGCCTTTTCAGAAAGGAAGAGAACTAGAATTTTAGTGACACTTATTGGATTTATCAATCCTATTAGTCAATGCAGACACTTTTAAGAACTTGCCACATTACTTGGTATAAGAAACCAAACCAGAAAGGGTCATCCCTCTTCAGCGCAAAGCAACAGAATTGATTTCCCTATGTGAGAAGCCTCTGAGAGGATGTTTAGGGAAGTTAATTTCCTTTTTAAGGAGAGCGCCACATCTACATAGGGAGACTTGTAGGCCATGGAATGTTCACCTTTGAATTGAAATATACATGTAGCCTCTTCAGAGAGTAAGAGATCAGGAACTCTAGTACCCCATATTGGATGTAGCAATGTGAATTACATATACGAATGTTTTATTTATAAGATTTAAAATTCAATTTAATTTTTCAGTTCACTTCAAAAAATGTTGATCTGATTTTTGGTAAAGTTGCCCATTGATAATAAACATTATGATGTATATCCTACTTTTTATACCTCAACTTCTTTCCTTCAATTTTGAGAGCTTGCCAACACCTACTGAGGAGAGATGGTGAAAAATAATTAAATATTTACAGTAGCAATAACCTTTCGATTATAGTTAAGTGGTTCCTTCCCCAATAAGATTTAATGATACAGTGTTCTGGATTGTTCCTTTAAGGGTGCTTTCATATCTGCGATATATGCAAATACGTCAGATTAGGCAAATTTTGAACTTCAGGCTTGCCTGATCTACCATTTTGCAAATACAATGTAATTTCGCCTTTTTTGAAAAAAAAACGGATGTAGCACCCTTGCGGCATACGTGCGCCAAGGTCGCAATTTTGCTAATGCATTGTAAAGAAACCTCTGGACATGTGCGGAGACTCACATTTTCCCCATGATCCAGCACTTCCGGCGCCAGACAAAAACCCTGCTAGTAGCAATTTTCGTCTGGCACCTCCAGTGCCGGATAACTGTCAAAACCGTAAGTCTCCAAACTTGTCCCTTTACAATAAATTAGCACAAGCTCAACCTTGCCACAAGTGTGCCACTTTGCGTTTTTGCAAAAACAACAGATTTGTACCGGATTTGCAAAAACGTAGATGTGAAAGCACCCTTACTTTCTGTGGAATTAGAGATGTAGCTAGAGATTCAACTCGGGGGTGGGGGAACATCTGAGTTGGCCACTAACAAGGTAACCATGTGTACTACCATGATGGCATAACCTAATCATAAATTCATATACTTGACCAAAGAAAATTAATTATAAGGCCCTCCAACCATAAGAAACTTCATAGAAAAAGACCAGGAGTAAGGCCAAAATACTGCATAATCAAAACAACTTTATTGAAAACATATATCAGCTCACAGCAAAGATGTTACAAGCAGGCACACAAGCAGGGCCCCCATCAAGGTACAACACAAAGGTGCATGGAAACCAATAATTATGTCTCCTGGCCAAGTAGCCCACCTAAGTATAACATTGCCACATACCCCAACACATATATAAACCAAGTGGTTACCAACAAAGTACAATCAGGGCAATGGATAGGGTCAGAAGATAGCTACCTGCTTGTGGCTGCCTCCCCTAGACGCACGTTTCGCGTTTAGCTTGTTCACAAGGGGGTAGTTCCACACATGTATGAGATCTTTTTATACCCTTCCAGGTATACTGGCGTGTGACATCATTTCCTAAAGCAGCCAGGTGTGTTAATCACCCTCCTTTCCTGTATCTGTGTGTAGCCTGGCAACCAGATTCCGTGCAGCCAGTCACCAGCCTCCACGTCATCCCACTCTCAGGCTGAGAATCCCGGAGTAGGAGACGTGCGGCCCGCCCCTCGCATACATCACAGTCACTGGTGCCAGGAAACTACATTTCCCAGTGTCCTTAGCGTCCCATGTGACCCGTCACATGATCGGACGTGACCAATCACAGGCCGCCACACCCTCAGTCAACATCACAGCCAGTGACAGCCTGGTAGGCGGAGCAATCCTCAACAATACTACCACTGTGTCCAGGAGCTGCAAAATTACACAGAGTGTTTTCCTTATACCTAGACTGGGTAAACTTAATCAAAACAGATATGGGCTGCAGTACATGACATAAGAATAAGGCTAAAAGCACAATTATACAAATAATACATGAAAATGGCAATGGCGATCCAGTATCTTCATTAATGGACCAAATATGGACACAATGGTAGGATTTCTGATATTTCAATCCAAATGTTTCCTCAGTACCCTTTCTTCAGACACATACATATAAACAGTCATAAAATATATAACCATACATACAGGCCGGCCTGACCAACATTCTCACAGTGTAAACAAACCTCAAGGTGCATATAAGGGTACATAGTACCTAATCTAGAATATGCCACAGCATATACACGGACTGTGCAAAATAGGCAATAAAGTGCATAATAGAATATATTACTAAATATAAATACATCAGTGAGTACAATATACAAAAATATATATATGCATATGTCTGGGCACAAGACGGTTGATATCCATATGTCCACAGATCCCATTTTCTAATGGATCCATCCTTCCACGCCAATTCATCATCTGAGCCATCACAAGAATAAAAAGACCTAAATAAAAAAGATATAGGGGAAGCTCAGCAGATGACTAGGATATTACTGAAAATCACTATACATGGACTAACATCAATATTACCACCTTATGGTGATCATATAATGCAGGGGCATATATAGAAATCATGGGGCTCCATAGCAGATGTTCTAATTTCCACTCTACACCCCCCAAAGAAAATACAGCATTTACAAAGTAAATTGCCTATTGAAGCTCTGAGATTCACCTTTCTTTGCATTTATAAAATATGATGCCAACAAAAGTGCCCCAAACACTGTATGATACCCCCTCACTGATTTACTCTACAGTACTTTCCACACCCACAGTATGATGACCCTACTGTACCCCACCTCAGCAAAATATGGTGACCCCAACAAAGCCCTCCATACAGTATAATGGTCACCACACACCTTCACAATGTACGATGGCCTCCATATATCCATATATTATAATGCAACCTCCATATATTATAATGCAGCCTCCCTATCCTATAATGCAGCCTCCATATACTATAATGCAACCTCCATAATAATCTGTACATAGATTATAATGCAGCTTCCATAGATTATAAAATAGTCTCCATATCCTATAATTCAGCCTCCATATATTATAATGCAGCCTCCCTATCCTGTAATGCAGCCCCATACTCTTCCAGTAAGATTGTGTATTCATGATTTCCATTTATATTTTAATCTATACCATTTTGTTGCTAGATCTGTAGCCAGAATAGACAGGTGTCTATTAACAGAGCAGAATTATACCTATGCAGGATACAGTGATCTCTTGGTGCCTCATAAGATAACTCTCTATTTAAAGAAATACTCATTATATTTTGGGGAATGAGACAATGGGCAAAAAATGGTAGTTTAGATTGGTTTAGAGATTAATTATATTAGTAATATTTTTATATCTGAAATTTTGTATATATATTCATTGAGTATATTTCACACTGTCAATAGTCTATTCCACACTTCATTGTATGTTTTCACATATTACTGAGATTTCTAATATTATGAATATGTTTTTCATGAGTAATTGCTGATTGTAATTGTTTGTGGAATCATTATATCCCTAGCTGCACAGTAGACAGGTGCAAATTGAATGCCAAATGGCCAGTCAAATCAATTCTTCCTTGGATTCTGTAATAATCTATTTCTGTGACACTGTGACATTTTGCATTCCAATCTGCCTATTAAAACCTGTCTCTAGATACTGACTGGCTACAATACAGTTTAATAGAAGTTGTAAAACTATTCACAGTGAAAATGCTGCTCTTTTTACAATACATGGGGTTGTGAAATGATTTTTTGCAAAAATAATGTATTCAGCATTGTGGTTCCATGGTATCACACCTGTCGTTGTTAGAATATTAAGTTTGATGCATTTTGAATATCAATGATTCAGCGCAGGATCAAAAGTGTTGGAGCTCTACAAAATGACCATTAGGTTCAGAGATTGAAATTCAGTGGGGTTAAATTAGATTTGTTACGTTCCAAACTGAACTCCCTTTGGTAGTTGGGATCGACGTTAAAGCTGGAAAAAGGAAAGTAGAGCAAGATGCAAGCTGCAATTTTTCATAGTTATTGCTGGTGACACTTCTAAAGTACTGGAATGCAGACCCGGGAAAGCTTGTAAATTAGACAAATGAAAGAGTTTCTCGACTGGTTCAAAAGAACCAACAAATATGTGGAACAAATAAACCTTAATAATGCATGGATAGCTGACAAATAGCTTCATCCATTCACCTAATATGCCTTATTCCTTTTAGAAAAGACAGAAATATGTCTCTACAATGGGTTAGCATAGCAGGTATCTCCATTTTAGTTGAAATATCTGTATTAAAATAAAATGATGACAATAATAAATATGATACAAAAAATACATTTTTATTATGAGAAATATAAAAATGTGAAACAAGCATATTGTCCAGCACTTTGAAAGCGTAGTCCATTCTTGTCATGCGTTATTTGTTTTCCTCCAATGCACTTTATTAATCTACAATAAAAGGATTCCATTTGTTTGAGCTGGACTTCTATCCCTCTTTATGTCCAGAATATAAAAATGTGTATATTTGGAGATAAGCAAATCTGCTAAAATTTGATTCAGGCAGATTTGCTCAAAATCAGTCAGGAAATTCAATTTCTAGCAAATGTATTCGATGCCAAATTGTTGAGCTCAATTGCTTCACAAAAAGGTATCATTATGCATTGAGGTTTCACAGCCACAAGGTATAAGGGTACCGTTACACGTCGCAACATTGCATGCAATTTCACTTGCAACTTACTGGTTGCAGTGAAATCATGGACACATTGTTCCATTTGTACATGGCAACAAAACAGAACAATGTGTCCATGATTTCACTGCAACCAGTAAGTTGCAAGTGAAATTTCATGCAATGTTGTGATGTGTAACGGTACCCTAACATTTAGGTAATAGAAAAGAAAGGATCTATGCCTCACCATGTCCTTATCATGGATCAGGCTGTCCAGCTGTGTGTGGGACTCCAGCCATCTGCCTTAACTTAAGGCTACAAGCAATAAAAATGCCAGAAACACGTTGAGTTGTACCCCAGACCTATCTGATTTTTAATGGAGAAATAAAGTTTGAAGATTTTACAAATATTTCTGGGATTCGCCAGTGAATTTTTTATAACAATTGGCAGCCTGTGAAAGAGTTTAAAACTATGGAAATTCACAGTCACCTAGCCCATCCATCTATCCTTGCATCCATAGCTCCTTACAGTTCCTCCACTGGTTTATAAGGCCCCCACTCCACCTCCTGTCTCCTTACTTGTTCTCCCCAAATCCACATCAATCCAGCAAAGTCGCAACTGATTTGCCACAATTTTGCTTGATTACCGTGAATTGAATTAGAATGAAGTTGGATTAGTGAGGATCCAGGAGTTTTGAAAATTTTTAAGCAAATTTGATTAGTTTAGAATAAGTTTACACATCCTTAATAATTATGTAATAATTTTGGCTCCATACCTAAGCTCTATGTATCTTTAAAAACACAAAATGTCATCACATCCTATTGTAATAGTAAGTGAAGTAAACCTACTGTTGATTGAAATTTTTATTTAATGATTTAACCAAGAAGAGCACCACATTTGTGAACAGGTTGTACATGGTATTGCAGTTTGGTTCCATTTGCTTTAACAGAGTAGCGCTACAATCACAACTACATTTGTTTTTTATAAGGAAGAAAGTAGACATATTGTTGTAATGAAATTTCACATGACAATTTATTAATGGTTGTCACAAATAGTGTATTGTCATTTATATTACAGCAACTCTGCTGTAACCAATGGAAATTTAACAATGAATGATTAATGTGTAATGAAAATATGCTTTACCTCCATTTCAATCTTTCTGACAGGGTTCCTTTAAAGCGTAACCACCTTTTATAATGTTTATTGAATAATAATTTAGAGCAAGTGATTCTAATAAACTTTCAAAAATACTTTATCAGAGACTTCTGTTTGAAAACCATTCATAAGCCTTCCACAAGGTGTCTCCACTACACTGTGTGTGAAGCATACATATGTTCATTCTCAGTCAGATCCGCTTTCACACTGAATACGGGCATCTAACCTTATAAGGGAAGGGGGTGTGGCCTACACTGTGTGCAAGCTCCTGACTGCAGCTGGTGCAAAAACAATGTATCAAACTTGACACTTACTTCATGGCAGCTGGGCACCAGCGAGTCGACACAGAGCTCTCCTTTCCCTTCTTTAAGGGGCACCTGTGTTTCTCCTCACAGCTCTGCTGGATTTCCTGTCCCAGGGTGCACTTCCAGGTTACACAGAACATTCATCCAGAGAATGGCAGCAATTCACCGGGCAGGTTTCAGCAGTGTTTCTTTATTATTTATTCCATGAAAGCAGGCAGTTTTTCAGGGGTAGTGGAGGGAGGATGGGGGTCGCAACAACGGGCCGTTTCGCACGGTCTCGTGCTTCGACGGGTCGCAATCAAACAATGTATCAGATTATCTCAGAATATAGCACAGCTGCTAAGCAATGTCAGAATGTCAGGATTAAAAGAGCACAGAAAAATGTGAGAAAATAAGTCATATGCACAAAAATCATTATCTTAGAGACCCATCATTAACAACCAGTGCAATATTGTTTTTTTTTTCAGTTAAAGTTACATTTACACTTTAAGGTCCTGTCCCTTCTTCAATTTTTAAAAAAGGCTACCAGCTTCTCAGATTACTCTAAATTTAGAGGTATTTGTGGTCTGAGGGGAGTATCTCAGAATACCAAAGCTCAGCATGCATGACAAGCTATAAACTATTTTCCAAAAATAAACAAGATACTGGGATTCCAAGAAACCTGAAGATTAAAAAGTTAAATACTAGATACTTTACTTATTACAATGTCTATATCTTTTATTGTGATTTGATCCTGTTAGACTTGAGAAATCATTTGGCACTATACAGTGACACAAGCAGCGTACTACATTTTAGGTGGTGATAAATCTGACCTGATTTTACCAACAGATGTCGAAAGCAGCTTAAATTTGTTTGGATTATTGCAAACAAAAATAATTCAAGATTGGCTGCTCAGCGTCAGAATTTCAGATCAAATTGTCAAAGGTAAAGTTCTAATGTTTTAAGTGAATGTCCTTTACTGGTGAGTTCAAACTGAATATTAGATTTCAATAAATATATGATTCAAATAATGAACATAGACACTTTACAATCATAGAGATGGACAGTCATTTGTTAAGTGTTGATGGAACAGAATTGACACCTTTTACTCCATAGTATTAATGTTAGTTATCTGTTAGTGACACTAATCTGCTCAACCGATATACTGCATGTTCAAAGAATTCCTCAATATTCCCAATTGTAAAACAATATAGAAAAGTAGTAATTTTTTAGATTTACCCAAAATTTCTTTAAAGAGGACCTGTCACCAACCATCCATGGTGATATAATAACAGCACTGAATGCAGAATGTCTGCTGCATTCAGGCAAGGGGTCCCCCATCCCTTGACCCCCCCATTGTACCCCGAGATAATAGACTTTGAAAACTTACATACTGGAGCCAAATAGGAGGTGGCTAGTGGCTGGAGCCACTTCTCTCAAAGGGCAGTTTCACGCCCCCTGGATCTTTAATCCGCCCGCTGGCACCTCCCTCATGCCAATTATTCTCTCCCTCACCTGCTGCATAACACAAAGTGAGGGGTGTGGTGCTGGCCGCATTGCCCAGCCTCCTGCAGTGGCGTCACCGCTTATACCCGCCCTGCTCCATGTTAACTATGGAGCAGGGCGGGGAAAAGTGCTGATGTCACAGCAGGAGGGCGGCCACCCCACTTCCTGCTGTGGCATCATCGCTTATACCCTAAATTCACTAGAAATTCATGGCGGTCATGTCTAATATTGGCGTGACCCCATGAATTTCACAAAGCTGGCCCTAACCCCTTTATTACCCAGTGAGCCATGGCACCAGGGCCCTTGATGAGCTGGATACAGCGCCAGAAAATGGCGCTTCAATGAATGCACCGTTTTCTGGGTTGGGTGCGGGCTGCAATTTGCAGCGGGGGGTGCCCAGAAAGCTTGGGCCTCCCTGCGTAGTGGATTCCAGCCTCCAGCTGCCTGGCTGGACATAGAAATAGCACGAAGAACCACAAATTTTTTTTTTTATTATTTCATGAAATTCATGAAATATTAAAAAAAAGGGCTTCCCTATATTTCTGTTTCCAGGCAGGTACAAATAGGCACCTTGGGGTTGGGGGCAGCCCGTTCCTGCCTGCTGTACCCGGCTGGACACAAAATACGGCGAAGCCCACGTCAATTTTTTTTTTTTTTTTTAAATCATAAAAAAATTTAAAAAAACATTTAGGAACTGCATCTTTATTAACCCCTGGAGGCCGGATCACTGCGGCATTGTAAGAGGTGTTAACTCAGGTCACCTGAGGACAGCTCAGTTAACCCCCCTTACTATGCGGCAGCGATCCGGCCTCTAGGGGTTAATAAAGATGCAGTCCCTAAATGTATTTTTTTTATTTAATTTTTCCCAAAAAATTATTTCATGAATTTCATAGACATAGGCGCTGGGAGAAAATGACACCAATGCCACCGCTACCGTTGGGAGATCAGCGGCACTCTGCATCTCATGAATTTTATTAAATCATTTAAAAAAAAAATGTGTGGGGCTCCGCGCTATTTTTATGTCCAGCCAGGTACAGCTAGGCAGCTGTAATCCGCAGTGCAGGGAGGCCCAAGCTTTCTGCGTTCATTGAAGCGCCATTTTCTGGCGCTGTATCCAGCTCATCCAGGGTCCTGGTGCAGTGGCTCACTGGGTAATAAAGGGGTTAGGGCCAGCTTTGTGTAATCAGCTGGCCCTAAGCCCGAAATTCATGGGGTCATGTCAATATTAGACATGACCACCATGAATTTCTAGTGAAGTTTTTACAATAAAACACAACACAGAGAAAAAATATTTTATTAGAAATAAAACAAAAAAGACACTTAGAGACTCCATCTTTATTATAAATTCTCTTCCGTCCGACATAGCCCAATCCAGGGTTCTTTTTTAGCTCTGCTACATCTCTGGTAGAGAGCCTCTACCAGAGATGTAGCAGAGCTGTGCACCCGTGGGAAAGTTCATGTGAGTTCATGCAGGCAAGCATGAACTCATATGAACCCTGCCAGCACTGCGCTACTTCAAATGAACAGCTGACCTGAATCAGCTGCTCTTTTGAAACTACAGGCGGGAAAGCCGGCAGTGAGACTGCGCCGCACTGATGCCCCCTCCCTGCTCACTGATGCCCCCTCCCCACCTGATCCGAAGTTAGGACCGGGTGGGGAGCGAAGCACCAGGCAGCGGGGAGGGGGCATCAGTGAGTGGGGAGCGCAGCACAGACAGGGAAAGTTGGCAGTGAAGTCTTCTCACCACCAGCTTCCCCGCCCGGCTCCTGTGCTCCCCGCTCACTGGTGCTGCACTCCCTGCCCGGTCCTAACTTAGGATCGGGTGGGGAGGCGGCGGATTCCGCTGTCAGGCTGCAGGGAAACGAGTAGGGGGCTTAATTATTGTTTAAAACCCGGCTGCTTTTCCGCCGGCTTTTAAACAATCATGTGGCCACTGCAGCCTTTTCCTCTGCTGACCGACCTCTTTATAGGCTCTGGCAGCAGAGGAATTACTTGCATTACTCGCTTCCCCATTGACTTACATTGTACTCACTATACTTGTAATGAGTACCGAGTATTGGGACCTACTCGTTACGAGTATAGCGAGTCCGAATATTTCAGTACTCGCTCATCTCTAGACAGGGGCACACAGAACAGGGGCAGAGGACTGGGGGACACAGGGGCACAAATGACAGGGGGACACAGAACAGGGGAAGAGGACAGGGGGACACAGGGGCACACAGGACAGGGGGACACAGAACAGGGGGACACAGAACAGGGCAGAGGACAGGGGGACACAGGGGCAGAGGACAGAGGGACACAGGGGCAGAGGACAGGGGGACACAGGGGCAGAGGACAGAGGGACACAGGGGCAGAGGACTGGGGGACACAGGGGCACAAATGACAGGGGGACACAGAACAGGGGAAGAGGACAGGGGGACACAGGGGCACACAGGACAGGGGGACACAGAACAGGGGGACACAGAACAGGGGCAGAGGACAGGGGGACACAGGGGCAGAGGACAGGGGACACATGGGCAGAGGACAGGGGGACACAGGGGCAGAGGACAGTGGCAGATGACAGCAGCAGAGGAAAGCGAGACACAGTGGCATAGGACAGCGGTACACAGTGGTAGAGGACAGGGGGACACAGGGGTAGAGAACAGGGGGACACAGGGGCAGAGAAGAGAGGGACATAGGGGCAGAGAAGAGGGGGAGACGGGCAGAGAACAGGTGAAGACAAGGAAGAGAACGTGAGAATGCGGGGCAAAGAACAGAGGGAGACAGTTAACAGCTAACCACTGAGCCACCATACACAGTGCTAACCACTTAGCCACCGTATACAGTCCTAACCACTGACCCACCATATACAGTGCTATCCACTGAGCCACCATATACTGTGCTAACCATTGAGCCACCAAATACTGTTCTAACCACTCAGCCACCATACAGTGCAAAACACTGACCCGCCATATTCTGTCCTAACCACTGAGCCACCATATACTGTGCTAACCACTTAGCCAGCGTATACTGTGCTAACCACTTAGCCACTGTATAAAGTGCTAACCACTGAGCCACTGTATACTGTGCTAACTACTGAGCCACCATATACTGTGCTAACCACTGAGCCACTATACAGTGCAAAACACTGAGCCACCATATTTTGTCCTAACCACTGTGCCACCATATACTGTCCTAACCACTGAGCCACCTTATACTGTGCTAACCACTTAGCCACTGTATACAGTGCTAACCACTGAGCCACTGTATACTGTGCTAACTACTGAGCCACCATATACTGTGCTAACCACTGAGCCACCATATAATGTGCTAACCATTAAGCCACCATATACAATGCTAATCACTCAGCCACCATACAGTGCTAACCACTGAGCCACCATACAGTGCTAACCACTGAACCACTATACACACCATATAAATCCTGCAACAACAGCGTACTTTCTGGAGAGAGGACTGTACTATTTAGTGGCTATTTCTATGGTACCTGTTCATTTCACCGCACTCCCGATGCAATAGCATCGGGCCTATTTCTAGTATCTTAGGCTGGGGTCACACTTGCGGCACAATTTTGAAATCCTGATCTGGTTTTGAGCTGTCAAAAAACTCAAAACTGAGGGGGCGTGTTCTGCATCTGATGGAGCAGGACGCTTAGTGAGGAGCTCTGCACACTAAGCCCTGATAACGGCACATAACAGCCACTACAATCTCCAAAACCTGCTGGGGTGAGATCAGATTACCTCAGGAACAGACTGAGATGTCTAAAGGCGGCTCCAGACGCAGAGATACCGAGCACTCGGTGAGAGATTTCTTTGGGGTAGAAAGGACACTGAGATCTGCTGCTTCCAGCATGGCACAGGGGGCGGGAAAATCAACACCTCACTGCTCTCCTCGCTCTCAGCATGGAGGAGGGGGCCCGGGAGCCAGAGAGGATGATGAAGCTCTAGTGACAAAGGGATGTCTCAGAGGCTTCCTGGAATCCCTCCGCAGGTCTCTGCAGGAGGATATGAGGGGCATGATTGCTGATCTAAGAGCAGACCTAACAGCTATAAGCGAGAGAACAGGACACATTGAACATAAAATGGTGGACTTTGCTGCAGCCCATAACATCCTCGCAGATGACTTTGCAGAGGTGGATTCAGAGGTCCGGCAGTTACAGGCGGCCGTCTGTGATTTACAGGACAAACATCGTATTAAGAATGTGAAATTGAGAGGAGTTGCAGAGGGGGGAGAGGAGGAAGACCTCATGGCCACGGTAACAACTTTTATGGAGGTGGCTCTCCCTGATATGCCTGCCACAGAAAGGAAAATTGATAAACTTTTTCGCCTACCTAAACCTGCAAGACTGAACAGAGATGTTCCGAGAGACATTTTAGTCTGTTTCTCCTCTACAAAACCGCGGGAAAAGCTGCTGGCCGCCATGAGAAATCATCCGGAGCTCCCTTCCCCCTTCAGGGCAGTCTCTGTGTTCCCAGATTTGTCCCCCGGAACCCTGGCCAGAAGACGAGACTTTGCCCCCTACTGTGCCATTCTGAGAGACAAGGGGATCTCATACATTTGGGGTTCCCCTGTGTCGGTGATATTTCGCTACAGAGGTTCGAGACAATACTTTAATTCCCCTTCTAAAATGAGAAAAGCCTTCCAAGACTGGAACTTCCCCAAGACTGCCACAGCGACCCCAACGAAAAGGGCCCCGCTGGAGATGCGAGGCCCGGAGACAACAGATGGAGAGGTCTGAAGGGCTGTGAACTTATTCTGATCATACAGGGCTGGTGTGACTGATCTCTGGAATAGCAGGAGGCTCTGAGACCTCCTTGGAGGTCGTATTAGACCTTTGCTCCTGCAGGGGGACCGTTCCACCTTAAATCCATTGAGGTGGGGTGGTCTAGTCCCCTTTTCTCCCCAGCTTCTTGGCAATTTGCCTTGAATTAAGTTTACATTTGTGTTCAGTGTTTGTGTTTTCTTCTTCTATCCCCATATCTATTGTTTCTTTTCCTTGTCCTCCTATCCGCCTATCTTCCCCTCTTTCCCTCTCCCTCTCCCGCCCCCTGGGGGTTCTCTTCCACATTGATTCCATCATACTGGCACTGTGAATTGTGGAAACAAAACTATGACTATGAGATGTGTTTCGCTTAATGTGAAGGGGTTGAATTCCCCTATCAAACGTTCCTACCTCTGGAAAGAGGCCCTCCGCTCTAAAGCAGATATCCTATGCGTCCAGGAGTCCCACCTCCTAGCAGCGGATAATGTCAGACTGAGCCACCGACTTTTTCCCCATTTGTTTTTTGCGAACCACCCTGACAAGAAGCAAGCAGGGGTGGGAATCTTCATTAGAAACTCTGTTCAATTTCAAATGGTTCAGGTTATCCCTGACCCTATGGGTCGTGCTCTTATTGTGATATGTAAGATCGCAGGGTCACTTTACACATTACTAAATGTCTACACACCAAATAATGGGCAAATTAAATTCCTTAGGTCCTGGTTTGAACGTCTGAAGCAGGTGGCAGTCGGCAAGGTGATTGTCTGTGGAGACTTCAACCTGGTCCCCAGCAGACTCATGGATAGTACTGCCCCGTCCGAGGGAAGGGGCAAGGAGCTGGGCCCCCTGATTAGGGAATTTCGCCTCCACGACATCTGGCGCTACCTCCATGCATCAGAGAAAGACTTCTCATTCTTTTCCCACAGGCACAGGTCCTACTCGAGAATTGATCTATTTTTGGTCGATGATAACACTCTTGGGGCCTGTGCCTGTGCGGAAATGGGTCTGATCACTTGGTCGGATCATGCGCCGGTGTCGTTGGAGGTGGCCCTGACGGGAGGGAATCCCCCTCCGCGTACATGGCGACTTAATGCCAATTTGTTGTCGGACCAGGCTGTGGTTGGGGTGATTGGTAAGGGACTGTCAGAATTTTTTGCCCTCAATGACACGGGAGATGTAGCGGACGATGTCCTATGGGAATCCCACAAGGCCGTCATAAGGGGCACATTGATACAGAAAGCCTCTCAACTGAAAAGGTCCCGGGAAAAAACTCGAGAGGACTTGCTGACTCAATTACAGGTCCTGGAAGACCTAAATAAATCAAACCCGAGGTCAAACAACTCCGCTCAGATCTTCCTGCTTAGAAATCAGCTTAGAGCCCTGATGCTCCATGACTATGAGAAGCATTTGAGAAAAGTTAAGACGTCACACTATGCAGCTGGAGACAGAGCTGGAGCGCTCCTGGCCAGGAGACTAAAAAAACGATCTGCTATGACAATGATTGACTCTATGAATACTGTAGATGGCAGGGTGGTGAGGAGCCCAGAGGAGATAGCGGAGACGTTTGCGGTGTTTTACGAATCCCTGTACAACCTGAGAGACTGTAGAGAGACTCCCCAGCCTGACTTGGACGAGGTTAATGCCTTTCTTGAGACCCTGTCACTCCCGTCACTGACTAAAGACCAACTGTCAGAACTAAATAGGCCCATGTCGACACAAGAAATCGCCAAAATTATTTCCTCCACTAAACCCTCCTCGGCCCCGGGCCCAGATGGCTTTTCCAATACATACTATAGAACCTTTGCAGCCGAGCTGTCCCCGTATCTTTTACGAGTATTCAACTTGTGGCAGGCGAAGGGAGCCATCTCACCCGCTGCCTTGGAGGCGACCATCACCACCATACCTAAACCGGGCAAACCACATGATTCTCCTGCTAGCTACAGGCCTATTTCTCTGCTAAACTGCGACCTGAAGATATTCTCAAAATTACTGGCGTCCAGACTTGCTCGAGTTCTACCTTCCTTAATTCACCCGGATCAGGTGGGTTTCGTGTCGGGGAGGCAGGCTAAGGACGGCACCAGGAGGATGGTGGACCTGGTAAAAGTGGCAGAGCTTAGGGGGGTCCCCAGTGCATTCCTGTCGCTTGATGCTGAAAAGGCCTTTGATAGGGTGCACTGGGGATACCTTCGGGCTGTCTTAGGGAAGTTTGGCTTTGAGGGGCCGATTGTGTCGGCAATCCTTGGCCTTTACTCCCGCCCGAATGCCAGAGTCCTCGCCTCCGGGTTCCTGTCCAGAAGCTTCCAAATTACCAATGGCACGAGGCAGGGTTGCCCACTTTCACCGGTAATCTTCGCCTTGGTGGTAGAACCTCTTGCGGCCCTGATCCGGGCTGACCCGCTGATATCGGGAATCGCGGTTGGAGAACTGGACCATAAAATAGGCCTGTACGCAGACGATATCATAATTGCTTGCACGAACCTTGAAATTTCTCTCCCTGCGACTATGTCGGCTCTCACTAAATTTGCACGAGTGTCTCTATATAAGCTAAACGCTTCAAAATCTATGGTACTACCAATATGTGTCCCGTTGTCTCTGTCTTCCAGCTTATCAGAGAGACTCCCCTTTCAATGGTGCCCGGGTGGCATAACATATTTAGGCATCATTCTAGGCCCCACCTCTCAGATAGTACAAGCTAATGTTGAGGTTCTGGTGAAAGCTTTGTCGGATGGCATGAGTAAACACCCCCTACATGCCTTGACATGGATGGCGAGAACGCAGTCGTTTAAAATGATGCTTTTACCTAGATTCTCTACTGTTTCCGCTGTGTGCCTGTTGCTATACCTTTCAAGTTGATGAACAAACTGCAGTCCCTGACTAATAGATACATATGGGCTGACAAAAAACCGAGGGTCCCCAAAAGAGTTATGTCACTTCACATGAATAAAGGAGGGATGGGGTCCCAGACTTAAAGTCTTATCATGGGGCAGTCATATTAGAGGAAGCAAAGAGGTTCTGGATATCTGCTGGAGACCTGGGTTGGATGCAGATTGAGAGTTTTGTTGACGGGGTCGGACTCCAGGGACTTCGGACTATTCTTGAGGCAGAATCCTTGACCAAACTAAAAAGGAAATTTAAACTAGACACGACACGTACCCTGCTTCTCCACTGGAGGGGTCTACCAAAATCCTGGACGAGATTACCGGCCTCTGACATTTCTCTGAATGCACTTCGCCTACATTTACCCTTTTTAGAGATTCCTAAATGGGAAGTGGCAGGAATTCACACACTAGCAGACTTAATGACGGAAAGAGACTTGGTGTCATTTGACACATTGACGGAATGTGACCCATCCTTACGAGCTTTGTTCCTACAATACCTCCAACTGAGACATTTCATGGCCACTGAGGCTAGAGACTGGTTGACGGGGAGACAATCTCCTTCTGCCTTCCTGGGCTTCCTTCTGACCACTCCATCAGATCTGAAGGGTTTATCCCGGATATATAAGGCTCTCTTGGCCAGGGGCGACCCAGAGAAATTGGTTTACATGCAGAAATGGGAGGAAGACCTCCAGTTTACTACTGAGAGAGAGAACTGGGAGAAAGCGTCCCAACGCATGGCTAAACTCACCAGGTGTATCAACCATCTAGAGAACTTAAAGAAATTACATTTTCGCTGGTACCTTCCGCCAGCCCGTTTGGCCAGATTTGGGAGACATGCCTCCCCTTTGTGTTGGAGATTATGTGGACAGAAGGGTAATCTTGCCCACATGTGGTGGTCCTGCCCGAGAGTCACCCCCTTTTGGTTTCTGGTCGAGCGCCTGATCCAGTCGGTCACGGGTTTTATGATCCCTCTTTCGCCACAATTGGCACTCCTACATATTGGCCTGGAGTTATATCCCCCCATTATGTGGAGGACCCTGACTTATATCCTGGTGGCTGCCAGGCTGGCCTTGGCGTCCGACTGGAAGGCGCAGACCCCACCTAATTTATCGGAAGTAGTGAACAGAGTAAACTCTATTTTTGCTCATGAATATTACCTGGCGCAAAACCTGCCAACTAGAAAACAGACTTTGGATGCATGGCACATATGGGCTTCCCACCCTCTTGCTACACCGATCCCTTCTTAATACCGAATGTAAGGTGTACTATGGAACATGTTGTAGCCATGGTGTAGACTCAGTACCTTTAAGTTTAATTTTAGTCTGAATGTGAGTTTAGACTTAAGTATAAGCCCAGAAACAGATCCAGAGTTCAGGAACTGTCTGAATGCTTTATATGTTCATAGCCTTATCTCAGAAAGTGTCAAATGTGAATTCGTGACTCCCCCCCCCCTTTTTACCTCCTCTCCCCTCCCCCCCCACCCCTCTTGACCCTTGTTTTATACATGGACTCCTTATAGTATATTACTGATGTCTTGTTTGATTTGTATGAAAGCTTTGTTCAATAAACATTTATTGTTTAAAAAAAAAAAAAAAAAACTCAAAACTGGATCAGGAACCGCTGCCCATAGGAGCCCATTATAGTAACCGGATTGCACTACATGAAATACATAGATACTAGAAATAGGCCCGATGCTATTGCATCGGGAGTGCGATGACATGAACAGGTCCCGTAGAAATAGCCGCTAAATAGTACAGTCCTCTCTCCAGAAAGTACACTGTTGTTGCAGGATTTATATGGTGTATATAGTGGCTCAGTGGTTAGCACTGTATGTTGGCTCAGTGGTTAGCACTGTATGGTGGCTAAGTGGTTAGCATTGTATATGGTGGCTCAGTGGTTAGCACATTATAATGGTGGCTCAGTGGTTAAATGTTAATAATAGCTGTGGGCAACATGTCTCTAGGGGGTTCCCACCCCCCTAGAGACATGCTGTCCACTCAGGTGGGCATGAGAGGGGTTAATGTAGTCAATATAGTATTGCCGGCTATTGTCGGCTTTGTGAATGTTATGAATGAATGCGGTGGCTCCTCACAGTACAGGAGATACAGTACGCAATGTACGTACTGTATGAGCCACTGTCCTTGGTCCTGAAAGTTGTAACATTAGGTCTATGGGCAGCGCACCGCCATAGAACTAATGTTACAACTTTCAGGACCAAGGACAGGGGCTCATACAGTACGTACATTACGTACAGTATCTCCTCTACTGTGAGGAGCCACCGCATTCATTCATAAAATTCACAAAGTCGACAGTAGCTGGGAATACTATACTGACTACATAAACCCCTCTCATGCCCACCTGAGTGGACAGCATGTCTCTAGGGGGTGGGCACCCCCTAGAGACATGTTGCCCACAGCTATTATTAACATTTAACCCTTTGTTCATCCCTGCGGCAGCAGGGATGAACAAAGCATACGGTAACCAGATTGCTCCGGAGCAATCCAGTTGCCGCATTCCGGTTTTAAGAACAGATTTGGGCACAAAAATGTGTCTGAAGGCAATTGCGGTTACTGCATCCGGATCTGGATGCGATGACCGCAATTACCTTTCAAAGTGTGACCCCAGCCTTAATAATAGCTTTTTCTCTACTTATTAGTCACATTTGACTCCTCTACTGATCCTTCACCCTTAGTGTCTGCAAATTTGTCTGCATTGAGGGATCAGATTACACTTACTGTCTATTAAAGTCAATGGAGGTGTTGGGGGGAAACAAGCTGCAGGGAAACAAATGGTGACAGACATAAAGAGAACTGTTGAAGCTCCTAGTACAAAGGGGAAAAGTACAAGTCATATAATGCCCACAAATAGTCTTATTCCTCATCTATACACATATGACATTTTATTCTGAAAAGTGAAGCTATACTTTAAGTAGTAATGGTGGGTTTACACGCCACGATATCGGCGTCCAACTCCGATCCAACTCCGACAAAAAGTCACGTGGTTCGGGAGTTGGACCCGATATCGTTCGCGCGTTGTACGGTTTGAACGTACAATGCGATGCTGGAACGATGCCAAAATGATATCGGGGTTGAATGAGCGTGCTCTTCAACCGCCCGATATCGCATGGCCGTTGTAGCCGCATCGTCCCTTGTGACAGGCCAACTCCGATCTGTACGCCGACGCTACCCATTAACTCCCATGTTAAATGGTCGTTACTGGGTTGGTGGGCGTACGCATCGGAGGGACGTTGTTTCCCGATATCGCAGCGTGTAAACCGCCGATGCGATATCGGGAAAAGCGCTCAAAAAATGCGCGCTCCCGCGCCGTTGGTCCCGATATCGGCCCGATATCGGGACGTGTAAACCCACCATAAGAGTTTTGGGTATGCAACTATTGTGGCAGCTAAAGGAATTCATTTTATAGTATTAAAACATAGTATTTCTTTTGAAGGTACAATAATAATGTAAATTACATGATATATGTAATAATTTTGACAGTTATTTGAAAACTAGATGGTGGCCCGATTCTAACGCATCAGGTATTCTAGAATATGGCGAGCAATCTGCAAAGTGGGGTTTAAATTCTGCGCCAATATCGCTGATAGGTCGCGGACAGCCGCAACCAATCAGCAAAGCGTGGTTCAAATCCCGCACCAATTTGCAGCTGGACTGCGACTGTCGCTGATTGGTCGCGGGCGGATGGCATGACCAATCAGCGATGCGGGATTTCTGTTACAGACAGAATTAGACAATGATATAGCAGATTAAAATGTTAATCCATTTTTGACTCTCAAATGATTGAGTAACCAGATGCATCAAACACTGTTCAGATAGTTTGGTTACTGAACAGCCATTTGCTTCTTTGTGTACTTCTTTATTCCTCCTTTGTGTGGGATATACAAGGACAGACCTTTTGTTTTGGGGCGTACTCTCGCTATAGTCTTTTTTTCTCTGAATGTTTGTGTTGGTACAGTTTCTTTCATTTACTATTGCTTTTTTCTATCCATGAGATGTTCCAGCAATTTTACACTATTTTTATTACGATATTTTTTTGGATTATAAAACGCACTTTTGTTCCCCCAAATATTGGGGAAAGTGGGGGGTGCGTTTTATAATCCGAATATACAGATTATATACTGCAGGGGAGGCTGGGGGCAGCTCTGGAGTGTGTCTGGGGGCTGGGGGGGTCTGGCTTCGGGCTGCAGAGACATTGGGGATGTCACGTGCTCCCACTCATTTAATATGCACTGCTGCTGTCCACCTCTCAGTGCTGAAGTTGCGCTGAGAGATGGACTGGGGGGGAGCAGTGATATTATGTGAGCCTGCACTCACCCCTCATTCTTCTCTCACCTCTTCCATATGCCCCCTATGTCCTGCACTTACCCCTCCATATGCCCCCCAGGTCCTGCAGTTACCCCCTCCATATGCCCTCTCACATAATACAGCCAGCCGCTCTGTTATGTAGATGGCCCCTCGTTCTGCACTCACCCCATCACTTATATGCCTCCATGCTGGCCCACAACAAGTAAAATAAAAAAAGCTTCTTACTTACCCTCTGGCGATCTGTGTTCACAGCGTCACCCCCATCTCCCGGTCTCTGTGCTGCTGCATGGCGTCTTCCGATCATGTGATCAGGCCCACGTTGATGATGTCATTGCTGTGGGCCTGATCACATGATCGGATACCGAGCAGCAGCACAGAGATTGGGAGATGGCGGTGACGCTGTGAAAACAGATTGCCGGAGGGTAAGTAAGAAGCATTTTTTATTATACTTGCTGCGGGTCAACATGAGGGCATATTAGTGATGGGTGAATGCAGGATGAGGGGCCATCTACATAATGGAGCGGCTGGCTGTATTATGTGGGGGGGCATATGGTGGGGGCAACTGCAGGAAGTGGGGGGCATATGGAGGGGGTAACTGCAGGAGATGAGGGGGCATATGGAGGTGATTTAAGTGCAAGACATGGGGGGCATATGGAGGGGGTAAGTGCAGGACGTGGGGGCATAAGGAAGGGGTGAGAGCAGAACGAGTGTAAGTGCAGGATGGGGGCCATATGGAGGGGGTAATTGCAGGATGGGGGCCATGTGGATGGGGTGAGTGCAAGACATGGGGGGCATATGGAGGGGATAAGGGCAGGACATGGGGGGGCATATGGAGGGGGTGAGTGCAGAATGGGGGTAAGTGCAAGATGGGGGGCCATTTGAAGGGGATGAAAGCAGAATGGGGGTAAGTGCAGGATGGGTGGCCATATGGAGGTGGTGAGAGCTGAATGGGGGTAAGAGCAGGATGGGGGGCCATATGGAGGGGGTATATATATACTATATATATATACAAGAATGAGGGACATATATACTGATTTGTAAAACGGACACTGGCATTATAAGACGGACCCCATTTAACATTAAAAAAACTTTTCTCTCTTTTCCTTCACCAAATTTGGGGGTCCGTCTTATAGTCAGGTGCGTCTTATAAGGCGAAAAATACAGTATTTATTTGACTTGGTATTCATCTTGACACCACTAGAATTGATTTTATCTATAGCCTCATTTTTATCTGTGTTACTTCTTGTTTATATGCTTGTGTCTTTTAAAAAATATATAAGAAAAAAATATATATTTTTTATAAACAGCTATGAAAATTCTCTGCTGTGTAGTTCTAGCCAGTGCATCACTCTCACTATGGGCGCACAGTAGAGCGCATTCGTTGATTTGTTTGGCTGCATTTTGCTGACCCTAGGCATGGTACTTTATCTTCCTGAGCCACAGACACTAAGTAAAATTGTAAATTCTTTAGGGCATACATTTATCATGTTTGCTTTTTTCCTTTTTAAATGTAAACTACAGTCCAGTTGCATATTGAGTTTGGGAAATAAAAAAAAAAATCAATAATATTATGCAAATAACGTTTATGGGGAAATGTATTAGGATAGGCATTTCATACTCTGGTCTCAATCAAAATATTGCTGTAGTGAAATGTCCAAAAATAATTAGTAGGTACATGTCTGTAATAAATATTGAATAGTTTATACACCACAGGTTGAAAGGTGCTGGGGTATCTGTTTGCTATAATATACATCAATTCCTAATTAGAGATGAGCGAAACTTCAATGTCTGTTTCGGGTTCCCGAACGTCCTGGTGTTGAGCAAATCTATTTGGATGATTTACGCTTGCAAAACACTGGAACGAGCATTGCTGCGGTTAAGTACACTTGGTGCTTGGCCCAGTGAGAGCCGCAGGCAGTGTTTGATTGGCCCACACTGGGCTTAACCACCAGAAGTGTTTTACTTATGGCTGGCTGTATGTGGGCTGTATGTGGGCAGACAGCTGAACTGCCAATCAGTGACTTCCATTGAGGTTTGGGTCAAGTTTATGGTCACAAATATCTTCCAAAACGTTTGGCCGAACTTGAACTTCAAAAGATTTGCTCATCACTAGCCCTGGTATAAATTACAGGGAATTTGTTGTGATGTCACAGACTACCCCTTTGTGGCTAAGCCCCATCCAATGTTTAGCAAAAGGGTAGGTCGTCCCATATCTCTGTGTAAGCCCTCTGATACATTAGTATTTTTCATTAGGTTTTTATGAGTATTTGTAAGCCAAAACCAGGAGTGTCTCCAAAACATATAACAGGTGTTCTGATTTTAGTATGCAAACAATGATGAAAATATACTGACGTGTGAATGAGGCCTAAGCATGGATTATAGAAACTTAATTCTAGCTCACTAAGTATGGATAACATAATTGTGTATTCTTTATAAATTCTGCACTTCATACTGCAGATAATGTCTAGAAATATGTTGCCAAAAATATTATTAAAAGGGCTTGCGTAGGAAGTAATAGGCTGGTGTTTAGTAATACTGTGTAATACATGCAAGCAGAATCTATGGAATATACAATATAGCACCCAATATAATACTTTGCACATCATCTAACACTTATCAATAAACTAAGGTTTAGTAATGTACGCCATTGTAAAATGCCAGCTCATCTGTTAAGGTGCCCACCATTATTTTTCTGCTGTTTTCCAGTGCTTGTTAAATGTTTAAAACTTTAGCCAATGAAAAAATGCCTTACACTTTACAAAGTGCTGTTTGTATAAACAATAAGGTCATTCAATTTCTAATACAAAAAAGGGGGAGAAGCACCTTGTGGTCCAGTGGGCTAGGGAAAGAGGGGGGTTGATGGGCCACTCACCTCATTGGGTTGTGCACCCCTGCACAAACACAGCTGATTGCTCCGAGGCGAGGACACCGCTGCTGCCGCTTTGTGCTGCATTCCCTTGGATCTGGTCACGTGATCGCGGGAGGCATAGTCAGTATTACGTCACACGCAGGTCCTTTGCTCACATTATGATGGTTAGGATAGGCCCAGAGCAGCTCCTGCCATGCACCCTTGGATGGGACGTGGATATGGAGAAAGAATAAAGCGGTCTGTAGGAGCACTAAGACCAAGGGAGGACTCGGGACAATATTGTAAGATATAAGGTGACAAACCTTTATTAACTTCTTGTGCTCCACGATACGTTTCGGTAGCAGCTTGCTACCTTCATCAGGTGGTTTCTGTACCTCCCAAACCCTCAAGAATGTGGTTTAAGGTGTGTGCTGAACATCATTAATTTGTTAAAACTAAAGCAGAATTACAGCACTTTAATCAGTATAAAGCAAGCAAGCACTTATGATGAATGTATACCATACAGCCCTAATTTCACTAAACATGAGTTCAGATATTACATTTTCCTTTTCTGTCTAGAAAATTAGAAATATAGCAACAGTTAGTTACCAAATACTATTCACTTTTTAATATTTTATCATTTTTTGAATGTAATATTTATAAGCCTTTTAATAATATATTACATTTAGTTCTACTTTTTTGTACCAAAGTTTACAAGTAGAACAGTTTTTTGTCTTAAATTATTTTTTTAAAGCGTTATCATTATCACAGGTGTAGTACAGTACCCTGTAAATAAAAGTTGTCATTGTAATAAGCTGTACTAACACTACTCTGACAATGCCAAATACTGTAATTTAACACGCTTGTTATATTTTTAATAAATTAACCATTTCCACAATTCATAACTGTATGATATGTTTATATATACCGTAGATATTTTTCAAATATCAGAGCACTAGTCAATATCATGATATATAATGTAATAAAAATGTAACCCACAAAATATTTGTCCTTGAGATTATAGGAAGAAATAGTTAAAGATCCTAAGTTGTTGGTATGTAGGTTCCAAGGTGCCTGAACACATACTAGTTGTGCGCTATATTGCAAAGAAACATGCAGAACAACAGCACAAGATTTTATTAGTGGCTCTGTAATGCAGTTTTCACCTACTTTGCTTAGATGGGAGGAGAACACTAAATACATATGTTTATGCCTGACAGCTGATACAAGATACCTCATCTGTGGACAGCATGTGTCAGACATTGGCCATATTATTGACTGTGAAACGCTAAGCCATATGGGAGACTAGCAGATAGGCTTTTTCCCTGGAATGACAGACACCTGGCTGCAATCATACAGCCGGTGTCTGATACTGTCATGGGGTGGTACAGCAGTACGGGAATCAGGAGGCAAGATGGTAAGGTGAGCAAGGGCATTCAGGGGAGCCAATCTGGCCCTGGACTTGGGGTCCCTGACTAGCCCTGTTCCTGAAGGTACCTCTGAAGGTGAGGAGTTTCAGGCCTCTACCCTAGCCCTTCACTTCTGATTAGCCTTAAGCTAAAAGCCCCTACCTCCACTCATGGACCAGGAAAAGACTACCTCTCCAATAGTAGGGAACAGCAGTAGCTCAGATAACATACGTGCACTACACGGGTACTAGTAGAGGAATGAACTCTTTCTTCGACATCTGGTGGAGGAGAGCAGAACTACTTAAGGCCCAGGGGATGGAAATCAGAAAGCTTAGACAGATCCCTCACCTCCACCTGAGCTATGTCTCACTCCCCACCTGCAGAGCCGCAGAGTACATTCATCAACTGTAGGGTCAATCTCACTCTTACTGAGTCAAAGGAAAAAAACTCTGATTTAAACAGCAGCAGAAATCCAGGACTGCAGTCAATATGTGACAGATACATGTTGACTATTGTTGGGACAGCATGTATCAGCAGTCAAGTTCCATTTATGGACACAACCTATTAGTTATGAAGATACAATATATTTTTTCAACTGTAACAGTTGACAGTGATTGACTCATAGTTTACACATAATTATCTGTAGTTAAAGATTTCCTATCCTCAAATGAACCATTCATTACCAATTAATTTAATTTTTTACGTTGTTTTGTTTGATATAAATGCTGACTGCTTTGAAAGTTAATATATGTCCAAAACCCTTCTTTTTCTATAGCTGTTTTTAATTAGAACTGCACCTTTCATCTTGTAAATGGCACATCTTCGCAGCAATCCCTTTGCAAATCATGCGCTTCCAAGGTTCATGTGCAGACATAAATGCTGAGGACTGCAGCACTCCACACTGAATCAATGTCTGTGCATTGATGTCTGAACAGCATGAGCTCAAAATAACTGTCAATATTACATTTTTTAGTGAAGATGGTATGAAGATTGATGGCGAATCATCGCTCCACATTGGGCCCATAGTTTCACTTTAGAACAATAGGTATTACTGTCGCTCCACATTCTGATTATTGCAGAGCGCGCAGAGTGAAGTGCAACTTATTGTCCTAAAGTGACACTCTGGTCCGCATAGTCATGCAATGATTCATTTTTCATTCTAAAGCAGTGAACATGCTCTATCTGCTTTTAAAGGGTGCTCTGAAACAAAAATAGTTTTTAATCCTAAAGCTAATTTCATAAATTATCATTTTTCTTTTAGACTGCTATTGAAAGTCCCTTAATATCCCTCACTACTCTAATTGCTTTTTTTTACTACTTCCTGTGTGGTGATGCTTCCTTTGAGAATCCCAGTGCATGCACGGCCGCCATCAAGGGGTTAAGGTGAGTGCTGCAGCCTCTGCCCCTGCCCTGAGACAAAGAATCTTCGTTAGGAGAATCATATACCGCACTTCGGTGTATAAACTGTGATGCCCAAGTAGCGTTCAAATCTATGTTTCAATAATAGTAATAAAAGTAAAGATGTAAATTTTAATTGATAAATATATGAAGTCAACAGCATATATTTATATTACTTAACCAATTAAAATTTACATCCTATGAAGTGGCTACTTTTATTACTATTACTGAAATATGGATTGGAACTATATATGAATATATAGTTTTGGTCTTGTATGGACCTTCTTCAGGTAAATAGCTGTGTATAATTACATAAAAATAAAATTACATAAAGAAAAAGTTACAAAAAAACCAATATTCATCTAACTTTGTGATGGGGATGTTGTGGATTATCAAGTCACATTCAATGGAATAGTGATCTGCATAATGCATCAAAAGATGGATACGTGAAGTGGATGAAGTAGTGAACATTTATGATATTTTATTAATATTAAATTAATATTTGAATAATATTCACCATCTTGTCCACTTCACATATCCATCCCTTCAATACATCCCATACACTGTGTGCAGAATTATTAGGCAAGTTATATTTTACATGATTATTTTTCTTATTGATCAACAACTATGTTCTCAATCAACCCAAAAGATTCATAAATATCAAAGCCACTTATTTTTGGAAGTTGGAGTGTTTTTTTTTAGATTTGGCTATCTTAGGAGGATATCTGTTTGTGCAGGTAACTATTAGGCTGCGTTCACACATTGCGTATATTTGCGTGCTTTTTTTGTGCATGCTTTTCCAAATATGCAATGTGCTTTTGTCTGCCGGCAAAGTAAATGTGAAATTCACTTTGCCGTACAGACACTGCGTAAAAATACTACCGTATATACTCGTGTATAAGCCGACCCGTGTATAAGCCGACCCCCCTACTTTTGCCCCCAAAACCTGGGAAAATCTATTGACTCGCGTATAAGCCAAGGGTGGACTCCAGCACAGGTATACAGCCTCCAGCAGTGAGGTATACAGCAGCCTCCCCAGTGGTAGTATACAGCAGCCTCCCCAGTGGTAGTATACAGCAGCAGCCCCAGTGGTAGTATACAGCAGCCCCAGAGGTATATGCAGCCCCAGAGGTATATGCAGCCCCAGAGGTGTATACAGCAGCCCCAATATACAGCAGCCCCAGTGGTATTGCAGCCCCAGTGGTATTGCAGCCCTTATATACAGCAGCCCCAGTGGTATTGCAGCCCCTATATACAGCAGCCCCAGTGGTATTGCAGCCCCAGTGGTGTATACAGCAGCCCCTATATACAGCAGCCCCAGTGGTATTGCAGCCCCAGTGGTATTGCAGCCCCTATATACAGCAGCCCCAGTGGTATTGCAGCCCCAGTGGTGTATACAGCAGCCCCTATATACAGCAGCCCCAGTGGTATTGCAGCCCCAGTGGTACTGCAGCCCCTATATACAGCAGCCCCAGTGGTATTGCAGCCCCAGTGGTATTGCAGCCCCTATATACAGCAGCCCCAGTGGTATTGCAGCCCCAGTGGTATTGCAGCCCCTATATACAGCAGCCCCAGTGGTATTGCAGCCCCAGTAATGCAGGGCCCCTATATACAGCAGCCCCAGTGGTATTGCAGCCCCAGTAATGCAGGGCCCCTATATACAGCAGCCCCAGTGGTAGTATACAGGCAGCCCCAGTAATGCAGGGCCCCCCCCCTCATGCTCCGGTCTCCTGTAAAGCAAATTATACTTATCAGTGCCCGCTGCCGTCCGCGCCCGCATCTGCCGACATCCCGATCCTCCGTCTTCATGCATCTTCTTCCTGTTTCCTGTGCGCGTCGCCAGTAATGACGTCATTGCCTGCGACGCGCACAGAAGCAGGAAGAAGATGAATGAAGATGGAGGATCGCATGTCGGCAGCGGCGGGCGCGGACGGCAGCGGGCACTGATAAGTATAACTTGCTTTACAGGTGACCGGAGCATGAGGGGGGGGGGCCCTGCATTACTGGGGATGCGGGGGCTGCTGTATACCGCTGTATACAGCAGCCCCCGCACTGACTCGCGTATAAGCCGAGGGGGGTACTTTTCAGCCCAATTTTTGGGCTGAAAAATTCGGCTTATACGCGAGTATATACGGTAATTTGCCTAATAATTCTGCACACAGTGTAGATTGCTCTGTTTGTTGATCTGTTGAATTTTACTTGATAATCCACCACATCCCCATCGTAAGTGTACGTAAATATTTCTTTTTTTTTTTTTTGTAATATCTTTCTTTCTGTAATTTTTTTCAATGTAAATTATATGCAGCAATTTATCTGAAGAAGGTCAATGCATGACAATAATGTGATATACGCTGTTGATTTCAGATTGTTGAATTGATTAATTAAAATCTGCACTGTGTGCAAAAGATCCTAATTGATTGTCGTATTTTATTACTATCACTGAGATAAAGCATTATGAGCGATGTCCATTTTAGCGGCTGGGCTAGCTCGACTGAGCATGCAACCTTTGTCAATTTCAACAGATGTTCAGTAATATCTCGTCACTGTGAATTACTCTTCTCAGTGCACAGTGACAGCGCTCCTTCACCAGCACTGATCAGAAGTAACGTCACTAGCAGAGGCAGCGCTGGTCTCTGCTTTTACTGCACGCCGGGTAATCTTCTTACAATGCACACTGACACTACACTCTCTTGCTGGCTTGTCCCTTCTTATCAGAGCAAGCAAGGGTGCGCACTGTCACTGTGAACTGAGAAAAATAGTACACGGTAAGAAGATCCTACAAAGCAGAGCAACTGTTGTAATTGACCACTGATGCATTCCCATTAGAGTACGGACTAACCCAAACCCCAAAATAGATGTCACTGATGAAGCTTTGTTTCAATGTGGAGGCTGAGGCTGTAGCGGTGACTGTAGCCTCTGCCCCCTGATGATAACTCATTGAGTATCTAAGGGCATGACACTTTAAATAAAGCATCATCATATAGGATGTAGTAAAAAAATGAAACAGATAGAGTAGTGAGAGAATGATGGAGCACTTTTAATATAAGTATATTAGTAAAAAATATTAGATTATTACATTAAATTTGTAGAGATTTAGAACTAAAATACATTTTATTTTTGATCAACCCTGTAAGCAGTGAGGTTTTGTGATAATTTGCAAGATCATGCTGTGTAAGGGAGAAATTGTATATTCTGTGCAGTGGAGTTAAGTAGGGCCAATAGGAATGCCAGAAATTTTCAGTTCGGCTACATGGAAGTGATTTATTTATGTTTGCACACCATTCATGGCAAATTACTGCCTATTCCAATTCCTTTCCCCTGTTTTTATGCAATCTAATATGTAAAACTGAATGTGTGTGTGTGTTTGTGTATGTCCAGGATTGGCATGTACACCGTCGCAACAACAGCCACAAAATTTTGCACAGTCACATGTCTGGACCCCGAGAACGTCATAGGCTATGTTGTGAGGCGAAATTTTAACCCTGCGCGTTCGAGTTCACCAAACAATTTTGCCCCTATCTACATAATGGAGAAAAAGTGACAGTTTCCAGTTGACAGTTGTGAATGAGAGGGGCTTAATGACAGCGCCAAAGACTAACAGCATATACCAGCATATAGTCACTAAGGTGGGGCCCCAACATGGGATGTTCACCATGCACGGGGACATGTATAAACGCCACACGCACACAAAGAGTAACAGCAAGTGTATAGTTGCTAAGGTGCAGCCCCAACATTGGATACTCACCATGCACCCGAACCCACACACACACACACCACAAAGGGACACACACAACGCAGAGACACACACACCACGAGGACACACACACACCCTATAGCGACACATGCACTCACCCCACAGGGACACACAAACACACACCACAAAGAGACACACACAACACAGAGACACACACACACACCACGCACGCAAACACACCCCACAGGGACACACACACACATACACACACACACATGGCATTATGAAGTCTGAAGACTACCAACAAATTTTGCAGCATAATGTAGGGCCCAGTGTGAGAAAGCTGGGTCTACCTCAGAGGTCATGGGTCTTCCAGCAGGACAATGACCCAAAACACACTTCAAAAAGCACTAGAAAATGGTTTGAGAGAAAGCACTGGAGACTTCTAAGGTGGCCAGCAATGAGTCCACACCTGAATCCCATAGAACACCTGTGGAGAGATCTAAAAATGGCAGTTTGGAGAAGGCACCCTTCAAATATCAGGGACCTGGAGCAGTTTGCCAAAGAAGAATGGTCTAAAATTCCAGCAGAGCATTGTAAGAAACTCATTGATGGTTACCGGAAGCGGTTGATCGCAGTTATTTTGGCTAAAGGTTGTGCAACCAAGTATTAGGCTGAGTTTTGTGTGAAATGATCAATGTTTTGCTTTTTGCTTCATTCTCTTTTGTGTTTTTTTATTGAAGACAAATTAAATGAAGATAATAATACCAAAGAATTTGTGATTGCAATCATTTTCAGGAAGAAACTGACTATTATCTGACAGAATTGCAGGGGTGTCAATACTTTTGGTCACAACTGTATACGTTCTATCTAATATTATCTCATAAGTATCAGCTGCCATCTCCTATCTGAGTAATGGGAAAGTCTTCACTGAATACAGATTTTACCTCAGAATTGAGAATTGTGATAATTCTGGCAGAGAAAGAAGCAGATTTGTCTGCTAAGATATATGACAAAGTTTCTTATTTTCATGTGCATTGTTCATTTATTAAACAAATTAAAACAAAAAAAATTAAACCAGTTATGGTTTAATTGAGGTGAGGCAGTTTTGCCATTTGGCACTAATGAATTCCCAATTAGATCACTCAATGGTAACATCAAAAGAACTTTGTGTCCATCCAGACTCTCTTGTGTTTGTCCGGCTTTAGTGAGGCTCAATGCTTGCCGATTGCATGGTTAGAGAATTACTGCTACACAAGAAGTCAGTGGGTATATGAATATGGCTTGTGCAGTAAAGCTGATTGCAGATACATGATTACCCTTATTTTCCTTTAATATTGTACATATTGAATTCAAAGAAAGACAGTAGTGTCTTCAATAAAGGCCTGTGCTTCAGTCTGACATTTATTGAGTTTCAGATGATGTCTAATTAGAATACTATTTGCTGAGTGCTTTTCAAAGATAAAAACATTTGATAAATAAGAGACAAACAAAACCTTTAAAGAAATGCCCTCCATCTATTTGTCCTTTCAGACTCAGGAAATTTGGTGTCATTAAGTCAGTCGCCTTAACCTCTGGTGTATAGCCTGAGCTATTCTTTCTCTAGTTTCCGAGATATTGTTATCAATAAATCAGCGTACCTGCTGGAAACGATGTGACAAGAAGATGAAAACATTAAAGGAATCACAAAATTCTTCTCTGTAACTTGTAGCACTTTGTTAATAAAAGTCAGCGTGTTTTCTGGGCACACAATTTCCAAATTCTCAGCATAAAAATCATACCTGACAAATCTTAAATTTATATGATAATTAATGGGAATAAGAATGATCTTATTAAGTACATGCCTCAGGTTTGCAATACTTCAAAGCATACGTTTAGCCATGGTAGCATTCTGATCTGCCCTAGAAAGGTAGAATATATTCTTGGTGATGCAAAGCAAAAATGTTTCTCTTGGGCATTGGATAAACCTAAGGATGTGTTAATCAAGAAAAGTGAAATGTAGGATGAAATTTAAAAGTAAACTAGTGCAAATGTAAAGGTACTAGAGTATATTATCCATTACCAAGTGCAGGACTAATAGAAAGTTAATAAAAATAGTATTATTGCTATGCAATGTCATTGGTGATTTGCAGATTTTTTAAACATGTTTTTATGAAAAGCATTTCCATGATATATACAGGGGCTGACATAGACAGCATTATATGAACCTCTACTGCTTTTCAATAGCTAATCATGGGTCACCCCATTTAGTCTATGTATACATAATTAACTATAAGATATAAACTTAATTGGTTCAATCCTAAAATATCTAATCAGGTCTAATAGACTGTAGGAAGCTGCAAGCTGCTTTAAGGGTGGCCAGGGAGCCACATATCATGTGCTTGTCAATAGAGATAGATACACCTTGAAACCAGAAGTTTACATACACTATATAAAGACACATAGGCATGTTTTTCTCATTATCTGACATGAAATCAGATTAAATCTTTCCCATTTTAGGTCAATTAGGCTTTCCATAATTATTAATATTTGCCAAATGCCAAATTAATGAGAGAGAGAATGTATAAATGCATTTTTATTACTTTCTGCAATGTCACCTGTTTACATACTTTTCATTAGTATTTGGTACCACTGCCCTTAAACTGTATGACTTGGGTCAAACATTTTGAATATCTTTCCACAAGCTTCCACAATAGTTGGTAGTATTTGGACCCATTCCTCCTGACAGAACTGGTGTAACTAAGTCATGTTTGTAGGTCACCTTGCTCGCACCTGCCTTTTCAGCTTTGCCCATAAATTTTCAATAGGATTAAGATCAAGGCTTTGTGATGGCCACTCCAAAACATTGACTTTGTTATCCTTAAACTATTTTGTAACCAGTTTGGCAGTATGTTTCGGATCTTTGTCCATTTGGCAGACCCAATAGACTTCCGCCCAAGCTTTAACTTCCTGGATGATGTTTTGAGATGTTACTTCAATATTGCTACATAATCTTCTTTCCTAGTGATGCCATCTATTTTGGGAAGTGCATCAGTCCCTCCTGCAGCAAAAGCAAAACAGCCCCATAACATGATGCTGCCACCATGGTGATTCACAGAGGAGATGGCATTCTTAGGCTTCCAAGCTCCTCCCTTTTACATCCAAATGTAACAATGGTCATTATGGTCAAACATTTCAATTTTAGTTTTGACAGAACACAGGACATATTTCCAAAAATGTAGGTCTTTGTCCCTGTGTGCATTAACAAATATTAATGTATCTTTCCTATATTTCATTTGGAGTAATGGCTTCCTCATGGCAGAATGACCTTGCAACTCATGTAGATACAGTACTCTTTTCACTGTGGATAATGACACTATCTTAAAACCTTCTGCCAACATGTTTACAAGGTCTTTTGCTTTAGTTCTAGGGTTGATTTGAACATGTAGGACTAAAGCAAGTTCATGTATGGGACACAGAACCCATCTACTTCCTGAGCGATATAATAGCTGTACATTCCCAACTTGTTTGTACTTGCATATAATTGTTTGTGCAAATGAACGAGGCACCTTCAGGTATCTGGAAATTGCACCGAAGGATGAACCAGATTTGTGTAAGTCCACAATTCTCCTCCTGATATCTTGACTGATTTCTTTAGACTTTCCCATAATGCTACACAAAGAAGCAGTGTGTTTCAGGTGTGCATTAAAATACATCCACAGCTGTGTCTCTAACTCAGATAATGCCAATAAACCTATCCAAAGACATGACATCATCATATTGGCTTTCCCAAATTGTTTAAGGGCATAGTAATCTTAGTGTATGTAAGCTTTTGACTTTGCATAAAATAATAAACATGCATTAAAACATTATCTCTCTAATTATTCTGGCATTTGGTAAATATAAATTATTATGGTAATCCAAATTGACCTAAAATGGAAAAGGTTTATTTCATGTTAGACAGTGAGAAAAACATGCATGTGTCTTTTTAAACAGTGTATGTAAACTTATGGTTTCAACTGTAGATAGATAGATAATATATATAATGGGTAGATAGATAGATAGATAGATAGATAGATAGATAGATAAGAAAGAGAAAAAAAAGAGAAAAAATACAGCTTGTCAGCATATGTACACCATTGTTAGTAGCTGAGTGCTGCAAGGTTTTTTTAGTAGTAAAATAAATAGATAGATAGATAGATAGATAGATAGATAGATAGATAGATAGATAGAATAGATTTATAAATGGAGAGGCTCTATATGGGCCCCTTTGGATTCACCTGGGTCTCTCATTAGACGGTTAGGGTAACATGACTCATTCATGCTATGGTTTCTTACCCCAATATCCCACCGATCTCTCATAAAATATTACAATAAAAATTCATGTTTAATTAATGTGTTTTTTTTAATTATTTTTTTAAATTTTAAAGTGCATACAGTGCTAAAGTGCTAGTAGGAATGTTTAATAAACACATGGCTCCAGTATTGGGCTTTTATATCGGTTCTTACAACACTTACAGAAAAATATACAAAAAAAATTATAAATAATAATAGTAGGTCACTTTTCAGCTTTTGTGTGTGCCATAAGTACTCCAACCTTCATTCTGTTAGTTTTTCTGTATTAGAAATAATATAAAAAGAACAAAGTAAACTCCCATTGGTGAACATCATCTTTTGTCACATGCATAACTACAAAACAGTGCATAAGCCAGTGAGTGATTAAGTGTTTACCCCATACTAAATACAGAGCAATTACTTTAGAGGATCACATTGAGTTTATACTCTACGTTGAGTCCTGTTGGCCTTAGTGTATCAAGTTTCTATATCCATCTTAATTCCTTCTCTTTTAGCATTTTAACTCTATCCCCTCCTCTTTTTGGTTGGGGCACCATGTCAATTATTCTACATTTCAGATCTCTCTCTTCATGTTTCACCTCTACCCAATGTTTCGGGACTGGCAAATCCATCCGTTTTTTTGGATGCTATTTGTATGTTGGCTCATTCTAGTTTTACCTCCCAATGTACTTTCTCCTACGTAGTACATTCCACAGGGGCATTCTAACAAGTAAATCACATGGTCTGATGTGCAAGAGACAAAATTATTTATTTTATATTGGGCTCCAGTATTTTTATGTATGAAACTATCCCCTTTTAATATCTATGGGCATGTAACACAGTCCACACAAGGATAACATCCTACTATTCTTCTCCATGTTAGGGTCAATTGTGTGTCTTTTTTCGCACTTCCAATATCCGCCCTAGTTAGTTGTTTCTTTAAACTATTACCTTTTCTGTATGTTATTAATGGGGGGCTTTTAAACTCTTCCACTTCAGGATGTAAATTACCCAACACAGGCCAATTTTTTTTATGATTTTTTTTTAAATTTCTTCTGTTTCTTCTCCATATGTCATTTTTAAGGGGATCGTTCTACTTTCCTTCTTTGGTGAATAGCTATCCATTTCACTAGCTTTCTTTTTTGCCGCGCTAATATTTTTTTCAGGTAACCTCTTATTTCAAATTTTGATATTAGCTCGTCTACTGCTAACACTCTCTCTTCTTCGTTGCTTACTATTCTTTGGACTCTTTTTATCTGACCCAAAGGTATTGCTTTTTTTACTTGTGGTGGTAGCTCTGGTAGTGTAATAACTTATTTTTGTCCGTATTTTTTACATGCAGTGGAGCATCAATTTTCTCATTTTGCAAATGTACATTTACATCGACAAACTGTAACTTTGTTCTAGAGTGGACAACTGTAAACTTTATAGTGGGGTCCACTTCGTTCAGATAGATGTAAAACTCATTCAATTCAACTTCAGTGCCCCCCCAGAGGAGGAACATGTCATCTATGTATCCGCTCCACTGCACTACTCCCCAAAGTGGTCCGACGCATAGATGTGGTCCTCCTCCAGCACTGTCATTACCAAATTTGCATATGATCACTCCATGTGCGTGCCCATGGCGGTTTCCATTAACTGCTTATAATATTTATCTTCAAACAAAAAATAATTTTCCTTGAGACAGATCTCCAATAGTGTAATAATAAACTCTCTACATTCCAAGGTGTATTTTTTTAGACTACGTTTCTTTCTGACAGCTGCAAGCCCTCTTTCATGCTGAATTGAAGTGTATAATGCAGTAACATCAAAAGACATTAATATATCATTTTTTTGTGGTTTAGTTGTTTTAATTTACTTAAAAAATGACCCGTGTCTCTTGTGTATTAATCTGCTTCTCTTGCTATGGGTGCCATAATCCAATCCAAAAAAGTCCCCACATTGTTGAACACAGAATCAATTCCGGCCACTATGGGCCTCCCTGGTAGTTGAATCAATGATTTATGTATTTTTGGGACCAGGTATAACACTGGTGTTTTTGGATGTTTTATCATTAAACAATCATATAAATCTTGATTAATCAATCCCCCAATTTGGCTTCATTCAACACCTTTATGAATAGATTCTGTACTTCAAATTTGGGATCATGGTTCAAATCTTTATACACTTCTACTTCCTGTAGTTGTCGTCTAGCTTCTTGCATATATTGCACTCTACTCATGACAACGACCGTGCCCCCCTTATCGATGGGTTTTATCAAGAGGTCGCCATCATGCGCCAATTCTTGCAAGGCTTTATGTTCTTCTGTTGTTACATTTGGATGTTTGAATTTATCAACTGCTCTAGCTCTTGATGTCTCTATATCTCTTTTATCTGCCCCCACAAATCACTTTTTTTATGCAAATAAAATACTGGATAGTTGTGGTAAGGCCTGGAACCCAGATAGATGATAAATTGAAAGATTCATAGATAGGGTTAAGCTAACTTGAAATTACACTTGAGATCATGCTGAATTTCAGCAGTTCAGAATCACAGAAACTATTGTGCCTAAGCAGATTTTAATGCCAAAAACGTTCTTTCGTATCTTGTAGATCAGGAGGCCATATGGCAGAGAAGGAAAGCAGAGCTCATGTGATGAGTAATTATGTGACTAAACACTGGGAAAGAGCAATAAGAACTACTTGAAATTGAAGTGATGTGGGATGTCTCAGCCATCTTTGGTGCTAAAGATCACAATTTTTTTTTCCTTTTGGATTATCAAATTTATCTGACATTCTATAATCTTTCGTTGTGCTCCTAGGGACTGGAATAAAGCAAAGCGTATGTATGTTTGTCTGTGTGGTTGACTATATATGTGATATAATAGCAATATTTAGTGCACATGTGCGATAGTAAAGACATTTCTTATTACAAATATTATGTGTAAAGCAATATAAGCTATCTTTTTGAGGTTGTTATTTTAATGTACTGAGAACTGATTAACTGAGGACTGGATGCTGTACACTAAGTATGATTTAGCTTGAACTATTCTGTGTAAATACTCTTAAATTATAGTAATTGTTGAGTAGGAGCTATAATCCAGCTTTAAGTTGATGCTACGACTAGCCATAGTCTGGGTCACTGGGTTACAGATTGTTAGCGTAAGCAATGTTGTTTTTCTAATGACCAGCAATCGGAAAAGGGTAAAAGTTAGCAACACTAAGCTGATTATTTAATCTAGAATGCAATATTGAAAGCAATGGTTATTTTATTGGACTTATAATACAAACCAGGGATCAGTGGAGAGATTCAATATTTGTAAGTGTTCATTAATTTTACAGTATTTTGGGCTATGACTGTACTTCTGTGAATAAACCATTGCTGACTATGATGTGCCGTAGAGTAATGTTCACACTAGTGTAATGGCTCTTGTATAAAACAGAGACATGATAGACATAAAAGATTCATTATCAAAAAGATACTAAACGCTAGTAATGAAACTACAGATGTAACTAGTCTTAACCCCTTCACCCCTAGGCGATTTTCCATTTTTGCGCTTACAGATTTTCCTCCTCTTTTTTTCAAGAGCCAAAACTCTTTTATTTTCTGATCAATATAGCTATATAAGGGCTTGTTTTTGCAAGACAAGTTGTACCGTTGAATGACATCATTCATTTTATCATATAGTGTACTGGAAAAACTTTTAAAAGCGTTGAAATAGCAAAAAGAAGATGCACATTGGTTTTTTATTTATCATGTTCACTATATGGTAAAACTGAACTCACTATGTGAGTCCCCTGGTCTGTGCGAGTTTGTAGATACCAAACTTGTATAGGCATATTATTTAACTGGTGAACTTTGTCCCTCCCCCAAAAAATTGTGCATTTGTCACCATTTTACGAGACACACAACTTACTAATTTTTTGGGATCTGGGGCTTTGTGATGGCTTATTTTTTGCATTCTGAACTGACGTTTTTAATTATACCATTTTGGTGTATAATTGATGTTTTGATTGCCTGTTATTGCTTTTTATTGAAATGTTTCGGAGACCAAAAAACAAATTCTTGTGTTTTTCATTTTTTTTCCATTACACAGTTTTCCAATCAGATTAATTTATGTTATATTTTGATAGATTAGGCATTTCTGAATGCACCAATACCAAATATCTGTTTTTATTTTTTGTTAATGTTTTATTTTCAATGGAGCATAAAAGGTGATTTGAACTTTTGTGGGTTTCTTTTACATTTTTTTGTATTTTAAAACCTGTTTTTCCATTTTTATTATATTCGCTAGTCCCCTTAGGAGACTTGAAACTCACACGATCTAATTGCTTGTGCTGTACCAAGAGTGCATCATCATGACATCGTGCATCACAAATAATTATTAACAAACTTCCTGTGAATGCTGGCAGAGCATTGGCATTCACAGGAAGTTTGTCATGACACTGACAGGGGTCATTAGCTGACCCCTGGCTGTCATAACAACCCATCGGCAATCCACAATCATATCATGGGGCCCCCAGTGGGCCCCCACATCGCCACCTGCTAAATCACACTGTCACAGTTTGACAACGCGATTTAACTAGTTAACAATTGTGTGTAGCTCTCCAAGAAGTGTAATTAAAAATAAATTACTAAAATAAACTACATTCAAATATTACAAATTTTACTAAACACCTTTATGTAGCAAAAATGTAGGAAAAAACGTAATCTTTAGTTAGTGCGCTATCAGGACTTGAAATATTTCAGCTGCCAGTAGTTTCCCGGTCATAACATGTCTTACGATGGGCTGCACTAATGATTCAATTTTTGCTACGTTTTTGCTAAACAATAGCACTTGATAAAATGTGTAATATTTAAATGTACTTTATTTATTTTCATTATTTATTTTTATAATTTTGCAAGAACCGACTGTCAGGACAAACGTTTACCAATTAGCAGTTGTTTGAATGTATGTTTATACAGGCAGACTAATGTAAATGATGTGAACTGAAGCGTTCTATGCTGGATTACTCAGACCTACATAACTTAGTGCGCATAGGCTACCATTGTTTTCAGTGGTGCAAATCCTGTTTATGCAGGAAGATGAATGATAGTTTACGCTGCTTAAACAATCATTTCCCCAATCCACAAGTGTTTTGCTCATTCACCAAGAGATCATTAGCCTATTTACATGGCAATATATTTGTGAAAATAGCGTGTAATACACAAGAAAGATATCATAGCGTAGAAAGTCAACACAACAAAACTATTGAATTTGTATTGCTGGATGTCTTTTACACCAAGATATTTTCTGCATTATGATATTTTGTCATTTTAAAATGGCTACATCTCAATTATTTTCTTTTTTTCTAGCGATTAGTCATGAGCGAATAGTAAGATACTCGGGTTCGGATAGCTCTGACCGAATACTTTGAATGAGCAACAAGTGACTAATCTAATGCAAGTCAATGGGGGATTCATTCAGATCCGATTACTGAAACAGTTCAAAGTATTCCGTTACAGGTATCCGAACCCAAATATACTTGGCTCATCACTACTGGTGATGCATGTTGAGCTACCTTCTAATTCTCCATTGTATTCAGAAAAGAAATTACTTTACCACATCAACAGGAAAAAAATGAAATAAGTAAATATGTGAAACCGGGTGGGATACTTTTTTTTGCCTAATTGCAGGAATGCAGTCAAAACAGACATTATCTTTCTGGATTTGTGGCACCCCACTGGTCAGGACGCGACTTAGGGGTACTGCATCCACAAGAGAGTGTGTAGTATCCCTGTGACCAAGAGACTGGGATGTCAATAGGGGACCCTCATCACACGCATCCACACACCTTAGGTCAGGGACCATAGGGTTAACCATTGCTAGGAAACTATTCCCAGTGGGAGGAGCTGAGGTGGAGATATAGTGGAGAGCAGGAAAGTTAGTCAGAGAGAGAAAGTTGTTGGAGGGGAACCCTGTGAGAAGCGCAGTGGAGGGAACCCTCTACAGGTGGTCCAGAGAAAAAAGGGGAACCTAGGGTGTTGAGCTGCACCCGAATTCATGCTGGTACGTCTCCTGGACGGAAGGATCCAGTCCAAACGGAGGATCGGCTCTGTGGCGGTGCAGGCGTTTATCCCGGGGCCACAGAACCAGATGGCACAGACTTCTTTAGAGGTTGCGGCAACTCCGGCATAAATACCCTAAGGCCCCTGCATAGGGTCAAGGAGGCCCAGAGGGTGATAGACTCCAGAAGGAGGCCCGGAGGGTGATAGACTCCAGAAGGATCCGTGGGGACCGGCGGTGGGCTCTCTGCACGGGAGCACAAGGAAGGAAAGAGGGAGGGCGCAGTAAGGACTGATGGGAGGAAAAGCAGGCATATCACAGAGGGTCCCTAGTAAAACGTCCTAATCCCCTGGTGACTACCCAGCGAGAAATACCTGTGGACTGTGTAAAGAACTGTTTGCTGCCAGAGTCACCAGTAAAACCTGGTTCAGAGACTAAGGGTATGTGCTCACAGGACGTTTTTTGTGCAGTCATGAACGCAGGAAAACCTGAGGATCCTAGAGTCCTTGACAGGAGAAATGCTAAGATCTTGTCTGCGTTTTTTGCACGTTTTTTTGCGCGTTTTTGCGCGTTTTCCTGCGTTTTTTGTGCGTTTTTCCTGCTTTTTTGATGCTGCGTTTTTCCTGCGTTTTTCCCATTGACTGCACCAAAAACGCAGAAAGAATGAACATGTCAATTGTTTGCTATCCACACCAAAAACGCAGGTATTTGACAGTTCTTGACACTTGCAAAACCAATGTGTGTGCACAGCGTTTTTGTAAACACATTGGTTTTGCTGGGAAGCCCAACCGCAGGAACAAATTAGCATACATTACCATAAAACCAATGGTTTTCTGCATGCGGAAAACGCTGGAAAACCGCTGCAAAAACGCCCTGTGGGCACATACCCTAAGACTGTGTGGTGTGTTTATTAGCCTGCGCCCAAGGAGCCATACTCCTGCTCACAGAGACTGTCAGCCTGCATCTCCACCTGATGAGCCGCCTCCCTGTGTGAGTTTTCCATTCCTCTATTACTGCCCCGGGGATCCCACTCCACCTACGGGGAGTGTTACCAACTAGCTGCCTCAACATCATCCCCGGAGGTCTGCAGCAATGCCGGTACCATTACTGGATACCGTGGGTGGCGTCACAAATATTTTTATTTTTACTTTTTAATTTTCCCCTTTTTTCAGCGACCACCAGGGCCACGGGTCTAGGCACAGGCCGCCCGTGACATCCCCTAGTAAATCAACACAGAGAACCAGGTACCCCACGGCCCTAGGGTGGGTCAGATTTATTTAGAAATAGATGCATTATATCCAGAGAAACTATGGTTTGTACACAGATTAATATTGCAAATACATGCAAGAATGCTGCCTGTCTTCTCACTTGTGTATCCTCAATACCTTTGTCAGTTACTTGTGTCATTTTCCTGAAAAAACGCTTGCAGAAGTATCTGCCACTATCTGATTCTTAAAATATTAATTTTTAATTAGTGGCAATGTGGTAGAGAAATATTGACTGTGAACAGCTTCTCAACCTTCCTCTGTATAATTAGTGATCAGACATATATGCCAGACAAAATGCCTCAATATATAGTTCCCAAGACAAAGGAACACAACTCTCCTTATGCAAAACACCAGTCACAGCCAATTACATTCAGAAAGTACCTAGATAGGAAAGGAATAGTTTGCACTTAATAGAAAGAAATATTAATGGGGTCTCATGGGGATTATATTAAGTGAAATGAATGTTCATGTTTAAATAATGCTTCACAATTTACATATAGGACTAATCTGCATTATGAGTTGAGTGAATTGTACATGCATTGCAATACTTAATGAGTATTTCTTGTTTTATTTTATTTTTCCAATCTAGCTTTTACCTGGTTGTAGAAGTTCATTAAATAGGTGTACACATCCTGCCATTGATGTGTAAGGCCTTGGTCACCGGTATACCATTCAATCTTTGAGTTTAGCCAGTTCCTCACTGTTGGTGCAACTAGTAGTGCATCTCAATGAATTAGAATATCATCAAAAAATGTATTTCAGTAATTCAATACAAAAAAATGAAACACATATAATATATAGAGTCATTACAAACAGAGTGATTCTATTCAAGTGTTTATTTCTGTAAATGTTGATGATTATAGCTAACAGCCAATGAAAGCCCAAAGGTCATTATCTCAGAAAATTAAATTAAGGAGGATGAAGGGTTAAAAACTGTGCTGCTGTATTCCACATAACATCAAAGGATGAATATATTATTGATGTATTAGTTACCGTATTTCAGGGCTCCCAGGAACGCCCTGAAACATGGCAATGTTACATTGATTTTTTATGCTATTCTAATTCATTGAGATGCACCAGTATGTGTATCTAGCATAGAGATTTCCTCTCAGACTGTGTGAGATAAAGACAAGCATGGGTAGTAGAATGCTATTGCAGTGATAGCTGGAAGAAAGAAGTAAGGAAACTAAGGCCAGGGTCACACATGACCTCCGTTTTGACCTGGATCCGTTTTTGGAATCAGTTTTTGGATTTTTTTTTTGTCCAAAAATGCATATCCGTTAGTGGATGGTGCACTTAAGTGTGTCTGCGCTTTTCAAAAACGCTATGCTGTTTTTTTCTGCCTCCAAAAAATGCTGCAGCAATGTTTTTGGGTGCAGGAAAAAACAGCATGCTTTTTTTTAACATGGGGCCCTATGGGAAATGCATCTGTAAATGCATGGTACATATAGGTACCATGCGTTAACGCATATGCGTTTTTAAGAAAAAATGACTAAGTCCAAAAAACATTCAGGGGCACAGGAGGCACAAAATACAGCCTAGGATAAAACTGATTGGTCATGGAAAACACTTACAAAAATTGATTGCTATGTGTGACCCTAGCCTAAGAAACTACAAGTGCATCCAGGCACCTGTAGCATAAACAGACTGTGCTGCTCCCACACATTTTTTTCTGTAGGAGACTAAGGCCCCTTTCACATCAGCGTTTTTTTCAAATCGCGGCAGATGCGGTGAAAAAACCGCATCTGCCGCGATTACCGCATACCGGCTGCACTTGCGGCACGGTTGCGGCAATCTCCATGCAATGTATAGGCGGGCTTGCGGCAGGTGCGGCAAGTGCAGTTTTGGCACCTGCAGCAAGCCTGCCTATACATTGAATGGGGCTTGCCGCAACCGCGCCCCAACCGTGCCGCAAGTGCAGCCGGTATGCGGTAATCGCGGCAGAAGCGTTTTTTCACCGCATCTGCCGCGATTTGAAAAAAAGCTGATGTGAAAGGGGCCTTACTGGATCAATTCCATTAAAAAACCCTAAAGTATATCTGAAAGTTTCTGGATAATAATTATTACAGTGTACGAATTGACAGCAGTAGTAATATAAACAACTTACTGCAAATTCTACAGTTGTTGAT